>ML780709.1:982648-1005551 GCA_009831015.1 Picea engelmannii | reverse complement strand
ACCAAAACCAACTTGATGAGAATGAGGAAAATTTGTTGAGAAACCTTCACTGCATACCTCAGATATGTTGTCTGAAACAGATGTAGAAGGCACTTCCTTCAATGCTTCTTTTCCTTTGTTGTTCTTTGAAGCTTTCACTTGAATCGTGCTCTTTCATTCCAAGTAGTCTTCATACAACACCTTCACCATCTCGGCCATGGCAAACACCGAATCTCTGAACTTCTTCTCGTCTTGAGAAAGTCCTCCTGTAGATGCCATTTTTCTCCTTGAGATGTGCTCTTCCCTAGCTAACATGCAAAACTCAAATCCAAACGTCAACTAGCTCTGATACCACTTGATCTGTCAGGATTTTTCGAAATGACTATGGTTGAGTTTTATTCGCATGCATTAATTGACCATTGGGAACTTAATGAAAGAGTGAGAAAAGAAAATGAATTATACAACCATTAACATATTTCAGATCTGAAAAACAATGAAAAGCAACAAACCATAATGCACAAGTTTGATAACGGAGTTCGACAACTTTGCCTACGTCTCCGGGCCTTTTCTCTGTGAGGGGGACTTCTTTATTTCTTTTCAAAAGCTTATTATTAAATCTTTACAATGCCGATTGGATTCTAGACTGATCTGGTCATGTTCACCATGATCTCTAGAATCTTGTACAACTTACGACACCTGAAACGGATGTCCCGAGCTCTCAGAAATCGTCCGACAGCAACTCTACCTCAACAGCTTCCCTGCCTCAAACTGGCTTAGACCTGGCTTTGCCTTAGCATCTCTGCTCTCCCAAAACCGTCCAAAAGCTCTCCAAAATCTTATTAAATGGCCTCAACATGGCCTTGGTTAAATAGTTGGGAAAGTTGGTTGTCAATCTCCAACTTCCTCCCAAATATTAGGCTCTAAAAAAGCCCAATAACCCTTAAAAATGGATTAATTACATTAAAAAATTAACAAAGTGGTTTAAATAACCCACTCATAACTATATGGTAGTTAAAATTTGGGTTTTAGCCCCTCAAAGTTGGGCGCGCGTGCTTTAACCGGTCACATGGGCTTCCATATGGCCTAGCGCTAGCCCTACAGGCTAGCGCTGGCCCACACTGCACGCGCACATTGGTTGTCCGACCCGGTCACATGGAAAATGGTATAAAACCGTGACTGTTTTAAAACTATATTTTAAACCCATTATATAACTGTTATAACCGCGCGCCAACCACGCATGTTCCATCTCCTACCATGGTCGCATACCACGCATATAACCGGGGGTCGGGGCTAAGCCCCGACCCCGCCCTCCACCATTTAACATAAACAATAAATTTAAATATATTTAAAACTGTTTGCATAACAAGAAATGCACGGGGGCGCGGTGGTCACGGAACCTTGTTTAAAGCGTTGCTTCGGTGGGTGATCCCCGGTTCGAATCCGGTGGATGACATAAGTTTTGAATAACTAACCAAATCCAAAGAAATAATATCTGGGTGCCACGTGGCAGCCGTTGATTGGGCCACGTGGCACCCAATCATTCGACCAAATAATTTCCACGTGTCAACCGATGATTCGTCCATGCCAACCAACCACCAACGGACACGTGTCGCTTCCGTACGCCACATCATCCTTGTCGTACGCCTAGTCAGCTTGCCACATCAACGCCACGTCAGAAGCCGTACGGTCCAGTCATCCTTGCCACGTCATCCTCCGTATGCCACGTCATTCGAGCCACGTAGGCTGCTGATGTCATCCCATGCCACGTGTCACCCTTCCAGTGGTGACACGTGTCACCTCGGGATTGGTCCAGCCGTATGCCCAAAACGCCAAAACTGATTGACACGTGTCACTGCCGGAGGCTGCCACGTGTCCTGTATGGACCTGCCACGTGTCGTCCTTTGTTGCTGCCACGTGTCACATGTACGGACATGCCACGTGTCCCTGTACAGACTGACAAATTTCCTATACGGACTGTACGGACAGGTACAGTCAACATCCCAAAATTTTGCCTGTTTGGCTCGGCGGACAGAATGCGATATCTTCTCCATACAGACTCCGTTTGACATAAAAATTATACCACCGGATTCAGGAAGACGAACCGGACGCAATGGTGTTGGTTTCATCGGATTCCAAGCACTTTCATTTTTGAGCATTTTTCATGCCCTGACAGCCTTCTGAATCCGATTTCGGATCAGTGACCCATCATTGAATAAACCATAAATTGCTCAATTCGTCTCATAAGGAAAATCATCAGTTAACATCAAGACAATTCATCATAGTGTCAAGTTTAATCTAATTTGCTCAATCCATCCTTCAGGTAATGATTAAGAGAATTTCATACAACACAGTGCTATAAAAATTAAGAATCATAAGTGTAATTACTATCAATGAGTCTAAGCTATACTCATGTCTAAGGGATCCATAAAAATATCAATCATCACCTGTCACGTAAGGACATCATGTTACCTTACATATCTAACTAAGCATTAAAGGAGATCAGTCATGCTTAAACAACACAACAATTAACATTCTACCCTTCATCATGTACCCAATTATAAAACTATAAAATTAGCATAAGTAATAAATAAGAATTAGAAATCTTACATATCCATTAAATAAATTCAAGGAAGACCATAACTTATTCTTACGTAAATAAGAGTGCATTTACTTTTCTCAATTTCATTAAAGAGATTAAATATTACCAATCAACCGTAACAATTAATAGATAAATAGATGTTAAGCTACAATCAGAGTTAAGAATCCAAGGAAGAGCTCTAGAATTTATTCCAACCCCTGAACCTGTGAAAAAGTGATTTATCTTTCAATCTGAACCTCAATCCAGTCCTGCATTTAGACATTCATCCGGTCCTCCATCCGGACCTTCATCCGGTCCGCCATCCATACCTTCATCCAGTCCTCCATCTGGACCCTGTTATAGAGAAAATTTATGATAAAAAAAATTTCAAAACAGAAAACAGGCAGTAAGAAATCAGTGTGGATAGAGTTGCAACCGAAATGGAAGAGGTTAAAGGTAAGGGAAACTCATTCCAAGTGTTCGAGGTTAACAACCAAACCTCAAGGACTACTAACGAAGTGACTTTTATGAACATACAACGAGGTTCCTATAGCAATTAAAAATGTTTTAGGAAGTTCCAACAACAAAAGGGATTTTTCCAAAGGTGAAGCACATACATAAAATTCCCAATAGTGATATAAGAAATAAAAAGTCTTATGTAAACCATATATAAAGCACTCATAGAAAAACTCATAATTCAGTTTGAAATTTAGGAAGACAAACTTAATTGACCGTTAATAGTAATATTCAGAGGCTAAAACACAGAACCAGGGTAAGGAAACAAGCAGGAATTCTGGGATGTATCCCAGCTCCGGATCTGGTGTGCAGTAATTCCGAAATTTGTTCCAGACCTCCATCTGACACTTAATATGACAATCCATCTGGTACTTAGTTTGACACTCCATTCGACACTTAATCTGGCACTCCATACGAAACTAAATTTCTGGAAAATTCAAAATTTAACTTTTCAGGCAGCAAATAGAGTTTGGGAATGGTTGAGCCTGAAGGAAATGACAATAAATAACCACATAAGTACTCAGGAAGGTGGATCTATTGCTGCATCCCCACAAATCATACTTCTAAATCAAAAAAATGAAAAAGGAAATACATAGAACATAAACTCTCCAAACATTCTAGGATTGTTTCTAAGGGCCAACGAAGGAATCCATAACGAACAAAGATGCAATATTTGACAGAAATTAACCTATTGAAAAATTCATAATCTTTACAATATTGGGCAGTGTAAGGCCAAAAATTTAGTTTTCAAAAGTAAGTTAACATGCATAGATATTTAAATTCAATCATCCAAAGTGCAGGTCACTTGCAAGAACTCTGCAGGGAAATTATTTCTAGACATCAACATTTCGACAGTGAATCATATGAATATAAAATCAAAATTTATAAAAGAAAATAATTAAGGATTCAAGAAGAGGAAAATATTTCACTCCAATGGTAAATTCTGGGTTATTCAAGGATGAAAATGAACTCAGAAATTAAAATTTGGACCTCCTACACAGTGAAACATGTGTGAGATACATATTTGTTTTGGGTAACTGATTGGCCAAAGCATTAAATTGTAATTTATAAACAATAATACAGGAAGGGAACAAAATGAGGTTCGAATTTCTAAGAAGTGGAAGAAATTTACTACACAGGGTTAATCATTTTTCCTTCCCTTTTGTAAGTAAAACTCATTTTATGAAGTTAGGGTAGAATCTAAACACAACGATCATAATATTTTCCAAATTCCTTTGCATAAAACCTTGTAGCGATAAGGATATGGGATTGTGGATTAATTGGAAGCATTCAAAGGATCTCTAAATTGGTACTGTCATTTCAATTAGCAGTGGTTATAGAGCCTCCACGAAATTCTCATTCTAGGAAAATTTTAACCACTACACAATGAAAATGGATCTACCAATTCGATTTGAGAAGGGGGTTTTAACAACAAATAATTAAATTTTTTGACAGCACCGTAAATAGAGTTGTGTTTCCAAAAATTGAAATCTGAAACAATAATCAAAAGGGTTATTCATTTCTTTAGGGTTTTCCCAAAACAACCATATAAATACACGATCTTCTGCACATGCAACATGAGACATTTCTGCATAAATCACGTCTATAAAAATAACAAATTAGCTAAAACTCTGGTATGCAATCACTGACAATAGCTAAGAAATTAACTTTGTGGGTATATATCTTGGCATCCATTAATCATTTGAGGAATCAAGATGAAGACAATTTTCAGAAATTTATCTCCTAGATTTCAATAAAATCCTTGAAGGACTTGTTGAATCAAGTTTATAAATACAATCATCTTATGGTGAAATTACTAGAACTCTATAATACAGATTAAAAATTATTACAATTTGAATCTCATAATACGAGTGCCTTAACCAAAGGAGAAGAATCTTAATTTGTTGTTCTGATCTTGTGCTCCGTCCAACTCCTGCTTGCTAACCCTTGAGACCTCATCGGTACCTCTCAGCCAATGCTAGGGGTACTATTCTCCCCCCTGAGCCCCCCAAGCCACAAAGGGGCCAAGCACACAAACCAGAGGATAAGCTAGCGCCCAAATCTCCTCGCAAGGTCAAGCTACCACTCTTATCCAAGATGGGTATCTAAACTCCCACAAGAAAAATCCAGTCAAGAAAATCTGGAAGCAGAACCTTACGCTTGCCAAAAAGTGATCCATTCCTCTTCTCTGCCATTTATTTGACAGATTTATTTTTAGTGACCTTTCCATTTGCACATTAAATTAGTTTTATTAAAAATTAATTAGGAATTATTCTCCCCCGTGCACTTTTCACCCAATCCCTTAGTTGCACCAGAAATTTATTTAATTAAATTGTCAATTTCCCTCACCCGCCTAAAATAATTCCCAAAAACGTTCATTGTTGTCCCTTTATTCCCTCAATTTCCTTTAATGACTGACACCCTTCTTAATGTTTAGTTGAGTTCATTTTTTGAAATTTCTCTAGACTATATTCCTTTCCATGTTCCACATTCCTTTTGAATTTATATTCCTCTTTTTATCTAAGTTCGAATTTAGCAAGTTTTGCACATAGACAGTAATTAAAGTTTTAGATAATTTAATCCTCCTTTAAATTATAAATTTAACTTCCCCCCATTCATTTTCTTCATCCCCCTTTTATTGATTGTTTAATTAATTTTTAGTCCTCTTATCCTACTTAGACCCAGGCTTCAAATTCAACTAGGCTTAGCAAATTGTTAAGGGAAGGGTTATAATTTAATAAACTTTGCTTATACATAATTAATTTAAGGCTGACCATGTCAAGGTAAGATATTGCTTTCTAGAAACCTAGGTTCATTGACTCACCTATTTTTAAATATCACGACGTGCCATTCAAGATGCACTACGTGCTCCAAGGGTGCCACTCACCTTTATTCAAGTTTCATTTATGTCATGTGCCCTTCAAGACTCACTACTTTCTCCAAGGGTACCACTCACCTTTTGAATGATTTTGGTAGATATCAAGACCTTGGAGTCAATACTCCATCAGGTGACCTTGTGGGAGACTAAGGGCCTCTAAGGAATAAGGACCCTGCCTTATTGCCTACCCATTAGAATCTTTGTGAGCGACTGTCTCAGTCTACCCTCTTGGCATCGTGGATCTATCGAACTAGGAAATCATTAACCTATAGTTCGAGCCACGATGAGAGTGCTAGTAGAATGTGGCAGGGTTGCTGCCACAACTCACCCTCAATATCTATGGTTGTCGTGCATGACCCCTTTACTCCAAATGTGAGTCTTATTAGCAAGCAATCATCAACTTGCATCCATCAATGAAACATGTCAATGATCCATAAACAACATCATAATATACCCTGTCATATGTCGCATATGAAATAACATAAATACTCAAACCATATACATTCTACTCCCTAACTCGACCCAGCGTCCAAGGAGGTCCATCGATGCCATCGACATCCTCAATCAGTCAAGAGTCCTGCACACTTAGGAGAAACCAGTCAATAACATCTTTCTATACATAATCATAATATAACATCATAATCCACAGTCTCATCATCATAATCCATAAGAAAATGAGTCAGTCATATAATGAACCGGATCACTTGCATGCAAGTGTACTCAAGGATAAGTCACATTAGGTGCGCGCAAGAGTGGGATGTTACAGGGGCATGCTCGATTTTGTTGTCGTTGGTTCAGGTAAATATATCCCTTTCCCAGTTAAATAATTTTTTAGTTATTTATAGTTTGTGTTTTAGGAGGTTGAGAGGGTCAAATTCGACCATGTCCATGTACAAGGACATGCCCAAATACATTTAAGATTGTGTATTAATTACTTGAATGAATTCAAAATGATTCTCTTACTTTCAATTTTCTATGTATTCGTCTGTGAAAAATATAGAAACCACTCATATAGTTAATTGTTGTGTGAGTTTTTGGTTTATTTTGTTTCTTGGTTAAGTACCAAGCCGAGATAATGTGTGGCCCTCTTCTCTCCGAGGATGGTCCATGATACCTAAGAGTAGTTAAGAAGGGCATTATCACATCATTGATCTTCCTCATATGTTGGGATGATAAAATCTTATAAGTAAATATCTTGAGAATCATGTGGACATTCTTCCATTAAAGAAGAACTTAATTGTTGAATTTGTTTTGAAATCACCCTTGCTTGAGTTACGCCCCCCTTAATTGTTGTGTGGGTTTTTGGTTGTGTTGTTTGCTTCTACCTAAAGAAATTTAACTTCCTTGACTTTGGAAGAATTTAATTGTTGACTTTGTCTTGAAACCACCCTTGCTTGAGTTACACCCCCCTTAATTGTTATGTGGGTTTTTGGTTTTGTTCTTTGCTTCTTCCTAAAGAAAGTTAGTCGCCTTGACTTTGGATCCCCTCTCCTTTAATTGTTTTTTTCTTGTTAATTGTTATGATTTAACAATTAGTATTTTATGTTATAAAATATTATTTGTTTGAATTATTTAATTATTTAATTCAGTGGCTACTACCCCTCTAGGAGGCTTTCTTCGGTGTATTAAGCCATCACGGGCTTACCTCTCCAACCTCTTATTGTTGCTGACTCCTAAAGGTCTTTTCCATCTTGCCGCAACTCTCTTGTTGGTTGTTGTTTGGGGATTCTGGTTCTCCTTGCCGGTGTCGCCCTCCTCATCTCCTTGCTAATTCCACCATGTGTATGTTGATGTTGTCCTCTTCTATTGTTGGTGCCACCTATGTATATTGTTGGTTAGTCTATTGATATTTTACCCTAAAAGTTCTTCTTGGAAATTTGTTCCAAGTGTCATGATGAGATCTTCCCTGAGGGTTTGATCAATGATCCCTTGAAGATTTTTCTAAGCATATATCTAAGAGGATAGAACCAACATATTAGGTAATATTGTTTCTTGTTTTAATTTTAAGTAAATGTTTTGTCAGTGATTGTTTTTAGGCTACTAGATTATGGATTAGAAGTTTTAATGTCTTGTTGATTGTAACATACAAGTAGCTAATGTTGAGAAATTAAAATAAATATTTATTTTTTAGCTAGCTATATTTTTTGCCCTTAAATTTTAACATGTTACACATAGATTATCTTAAAAATTACCTTCTACAATTTACATAGATATAGATTATCTTCTACATGTTACATTTGTTTTTATATATTTAAATATTTTCACGTTCATTATATATAACATCATAGTAAAAAATATAGTTGTTCTAGTTTTTTCAATATATGTATTTGATGCTTTTAAGTTGTTATAAATGATTAAATGCCTTTAAGTTGTTTTATAAATTTAATATTTCCATTTTTATGTTTCTATCATTTATGAACTTGCATATTAATGAATTTTCAAAGGATAGATATCGAGGTGAGATGTTGAGACAAGAGTTTCCAAAAATTCCTCGCAAAGGCTCTAGGATATCTAATGAAGGAAGAAGATGAACCCCTTATTCGAATGAGACTCTGAGTGAACAACGGAAATCTAGTCAGAGGAGAATATTATCAAATGAATATGTGAATAGATCATCTCGAGAATGTGCTCAAAATAGTGCTATGGATGCAGATTTCTTAGATAAGTTTCACATTAAAACTCCAACACCAGAGAATGTAGAGAATACATCACGAAAAGAAAATATGTTTGTTAATTTTTTTATCTTGTATTTTTGTGTATCTATGTTTATGTTATATGTGTGTGTGTGTGTGTGTGTGTGTTTAATTTTTTTTATGTTAAATTATATCGTTGTTAAATGCTATAATTACTTTCAAATGTGTATGCGTAGATGATGAGTTTAATGTGAGGGAGGATAATGAAAGAGAGAGTGGGTATCATGAATATTCCAACTTTGGTGACGAGGGTGAAGGTGGATTCAGAGGGTGTTATCCAGAAATACAAGATTACATGCCTATGTCCACGTATCCCTAGGATGTTGGTGATGATCTTCCTTGGGAAGAGATTATTGAAGCATGACCCTCGAGCGATGCTCAGGTGTTAAAAGTAGGATGAAAAATGATTTGAGGAGCTTGGATCTCCCTCAAGAGAGTAAGAAAATCTTGGATATTGTTTTTCATTCATTGCAGAACTTTATGGATGCATATCAAAAGATGGGGCCAACGAATGATAGTTTTATCGATTTGATGAGGAGACGAAAGTTGAAGGTGATGGGCCCTGATAAATGGGATGTAGTAAAAAGTAGAGTTTCAAAAGAAGATGCAATTTCTATGTTCAATTTCAAAGAGGGGCCAATGAGAAAGATGTTGAAGGTGCAATATTTTAAGCACCCAAACATAGCAGGACATCTTTATAATAGATTTTTGGCAGCATATGGGAAGTTGTCGTGGAATGATGAGGTTCCACATTACTTTGCTAGAAAATGTTATGCATATTTTTTCATGGACATGCACCATGATTATACCAGCCTATTGTTGAATTATTATGGGGATGGTAAAGGAAAAACATATGATTGAAAATGGGCATATCGAAATGTAACATTGCATAAGCCTCCGCGACCTCTAGTATTTCATCCAACATGGGCATTTTCCTCACAATAGAGTTGCGAGCTACATGAGAGGTTGGAAAGGAGGCTAGGAATGCAATTGAGGAAAATTTTGAATTGATTTTTTATGGTGTTGATGTTGGTTTGAACTGTCAGAGAGAGGAATCCAATTCTCGAGCCAATTTTGTTTACAAAACAGATGAGGATATAAATACCATGTTAGTAGAAGATCTTAAGGGGTATGAATTTTTTTTCCGTAATGGTTGGAAGGTGTTCATTCAGAATGATGAACCAAACATTGGATTGATATGTGTTATAATTAGTAAATTTTTGATACGTTTGAGGATAGTTTACTTGTAGTTCTAGATCTAGATACATATAATTGTATCTTTAGAAATAATTGAGTTTTTATCGTCATTAATTGTAGTTTGATCATATGTTAAATGAATTTCTGGTAAATATGGGACTTGATTCCATGATTATTTGGATGGGTTGAATCAGGTATGTGTTTTTTAATATCCACATATGAGAACTTTAGTTGTCCAATCTCCAATTTTTTGAATAATCAACAACATTAAATTTATATATTTGTATAAATGTGAACACATTGAATCCTAAATTTAGTTCTTAGTTGTGTTGTTCATAGATCCCTATTCCATCTCCTACTACTTGGGCAGGGTTGTCCCAATTCTCATTGGGAGAGTTTGAAGAGGGTGAGAGTTCACAGGTATCATTGCATGTTGAAAACAAATTTAGTTATATATGAAAATTGTAATGTCATTTAAATTATAAATTTAAAAGAAAAATGTCTCAAATAATATATAATTTATTGAATCTTAGGGTATGGTGGGTATAATTTATTGATATTCAGGTTGGCACATCACATGTATTACATGTTTCAAAATTTAAAACTACAATTTAATGGGTTAAAATCATTTAAATTTAATTTTCAAATGTACAAATTTGAAATGTGCTATAGGGAAATGTGGAGAAGAGAGTGTCTCAGAGTGTGCTTGAACAAAATGTGGAAAAGAGAGTGCAGGATATTGGGATTGAGGAGGATGCATCCATACCTGGGAAGGATGCGTCTATTCATAATAATTCTTAAATGTATGTTCACTGCACATTAGTGAGTTTTCATTTTCTTTTATGTTGGACCTTGTATATATAAGTGTTCAAGCTTACTTTTGTTGAATATGCTTATTTTTTTACTTTTTTCAAATTTTTGTTTGATCAACTTTTTAGTTTAGCCTTTCCTATTCATAGGGTTACTCAACTAGTGTCTATATAAATTTTCAACGCTTTGATCAATTATTTTGAAATATATAGAACTCCTATATAAGATTATATTCGTATAAAATGGTACATTCAATATTATTTATGTTTAGATCATGATGAAGACTTAAGTTTGAACTTGAGGATTTGATTATTTGAGAACATACTTTATCCCACATTAGAAAAGGGCAAGTTTCTAAATTTTTTTCAATTGCATTCCTTTCCTTCTTGTCCAAAAATGGCATAATATGGAGATTTGTATTTTTTTCATACAACGAAGTGAATTCCTTCTTGGGATATTGTCAATCTCTTAACTAATTGCTTAGTAACCACAAAAACCAACATTTGTAGATTTACAAATAAGTTATGTATGTGCATGATCCCACTTATGTTTAGATCATGATGAAGACATATTTCAAAGAATATTTGATTATATGTAATATGAATACATCACATGTAGAAAGATGAAATATTTAAATGGTTTTTGAAGAATGACTTAATATACATGCAGATTTGTGTTTTCGGCATGTACATGAAAGATTATATGAGAACATCTATTCCACCGCAGAAAGAGGAGATAAGTATTTTATGGAATAATGGTTTTTAAAATGGATATTTGTAAACTTTCATAGATATAAGTAATTTCTTGGAAGAATGTATTAATATGGATATTTATGAGTCCTTTAATTTGAAAGAGAATTTGAGGGCATTTGATTATATGAGAACATCTATTCCATTGCAGAAGAGGAGATAAGTATTTTATTGCTGAGCAAATAAGGTCACCTGGCACAAGAAATTCACCTGAAGGATCTGTGACTTTATCCATGAGGAGATAAGTATTTTATTAGAAGAATGGATTAATATGGATATTTGTGAACTTTGTGCATACACAACTATATTTATTTTCAGTGTATTATCTAACTTTGAACACTAAAATTGGTTACCAAGAACACAATTTTTCTCTTTAAAAATTTGCTAGATAAGATTTTACATTGTTTAGATCACGTATGCTTAATATGGAGAGTAACTATTTTGGAAATTTTGGAACTTCGTGATGTAATTTTGGTTTTAAAAAAGTGCCAAAAAATTATAATAAAAAGAGAGCGATAACATTAAATATGTGGAACTTCGGTTGGGTATGTTATTATTTCTTATTTCTTATTTAATATTTAGTTAAATATATTTAAAATATTTTCTAATAAAGTATATATGTTAATATATGTTATTGGTTTTTCTTTTTATTATTTTTTATTGTTACAGATGTTTACATTATATTTGGCGGAAAGGAGCATCCTAGAAGATGGAACTTAACACTTTTGGTATGTATGGCAATTTTGATTTAATCATAACTTGTTTTCGTTATCTAAAATGGTATGTGTACATTTTATTTAAAATTTTTAAATTTTAAATTCGACAAATATTTTCTTTTGCATGTATGAAGTGATCTATCTTAAAGCGATGGCTTACAATCCAAAATTTTAAAGTTTAATCAATCCTCTTAGTTTATGTTATTAGCCTAAAATGGTTGTGTAACCTATGTATTTGGCGGTATAACTATTCAAACTGTAATGACCCCGTCGTTACGACAACAAGCGACGTACAATAGGTCATAGTTATTTATTTATTTATTTATTTTTCTTTTAGTGTTGCATTAGGAAATTAAAACATCAATCTAACAAGGCGCGCGGGAATAATTCACTTGAAACATCATA
Source organism: Picea engelmannii (assembly GCA_009831015.1). Lineage (NCBI taxonomy): Eukaryota > Viridiplantae > Streptophyta > Pinopsida > Pinales > Pinaceae > Picea > Picea engelmannii. The sequence continues at coordinate 993,030 of ML780709.1, read as the reverse complement.
GACCACCTTACATCCAAGGCGCAATGCAGATATCTACATAACTTTAAGGTGCACGATTAAATCAATCATCGAATTCACCATATACAACATCATTTTCAAGGTACGCTCATGATCTAAATGCCAAACTAACCATTTCACTTATCGATCAATGCACACAAGGATCCAATCACAGAAATCATACAACAACATTGAGATGAGCGAATTAGTAACTAAGGCATAAACAATTATGCATCAACTTAGTCCATAGTGCAAGAAACCTAACACCTACTCCTCAACATAATCGAAGGCGCAAATTCTAAACCATTATACATGACATAAATCCATAAGCGCATGGGTTTCCTCGCATGTTTAAAAATTGTGTTTCCTCTCTCTATATATAATAATCTATTTTTAAGTTCACGGGTTAGTATAATGGTTTACTCTTTAATAACCTTCTCCACAAAATGTTCATATTATTATCTTGAAACAATGTTAGATTTTAGGGTAAGTATGATTAACTTTATGTTATGGATTAGTTGAGCTAGAGCTTTATGTCCTAATGTCACAATAAAATGCAAATCAAAACTTGAGTGATTCCTACACTGCCTCTAACATCTTTATGAACCTCTCTACTTTATGCAGTTTGCCATCTTCTTCATAAATATTTTTGGGGATACATATATTTTGACTGAAACACTAATATTTTTTTTTGGTAAAAGTTTATTTATAAAAATTACTTGATTGATATAGGTATATGACATACCAATATTGAAGTCCTTGTGCAATAATAAACCCTATGTTTTTAATTTAATAAAATTAGAACAAAATTGTGAAATCTCAATGAAAAGAGTTAAAAAAAATTAAGCAAACCTGGATTTATTTTCAAGTTAAAACATTTGGACCACACACAAATTAGGGATATTAACAATGGAATTGTAACTAAAATCGTACATTCCATTCCAAGGTATGTTAGATGCATTTATGAATAAATGTCGATGCAAACTAGGTACAAATAGTCTTGGGTATAAGTTTAGTCATTTAGAAAATAGACTTGTGTATAAATTTGCAGCAATAGAAGGAGCTTAGAATTAAATAACTTATTTCTAGAGAAACTTGAATGCTAAAACCAGGTAAATGTATTCTTGAACAATCAAATATCGTTTCCATTTTTGTTTCTCCTTGAATATGCGATTATGGCCACTATGCCTCAAAATAACTCTTCATCTTTTCCTCACATAAACTTTTGCATGATGCACGACATTGGAATCCATTCCTAAGTTCATCTTCACTTCTCAAATGAAGTCAACCGGAGTAAGAATTTTCCTGTCATATTTCAGTTGGGACCAAAGGAAAAAATACTATTTTTAAATGGCACATAAAAAAAAATACAGGAATTCCGCATCCTAAACTCTCAAGGGTTGAAAATCATATCTCACATCATTTCTATAGAAAATCCAGATCAACATTCCCGGCATTCACAGTCATCAAAACTCATATTTTAAAGTGGAGCTCGACAATATTGCGTATCTAAGTAACAGTTACATAAATAAAACAAAATACGCAAGGTAGGGCGCGCCTGCATCCAGGGAGCGAAGAACGTTGTCAAGGAAGAAACCTCCGGAATTTTGACCAAATGGAGTGGTGCGTTAAAGGTTGCAGGAACGACCTTCGTGGAAAATAAAATGCCACCAGAATTCTGCCAAGGAGATGCATCTAGAGGCTGGAAAAAACACAGGGAAAAAACTGGAAACACAGAGTACGAGAATTGAAAAAGGATGGTCGATCCACGACCATGTAGGCTTCCCCTTCAGTTAAGGGAATAAATGTTACCGTTACCAAGGATATAGGCGGTACGATGTTACCGTTACCAAGGATATAGGCGGTACGAGCCTACATAACAGTGAAAGGAAAGGATGGGAGTGAGAATAAGGGGTCGGGGATGATGAAGTCATATGGAGAAGTTAATGCCAGCCCTCAACAGAAGAAAAACACCAAGGTTGCGTAATACTTGGAAGGATGAACACCAATCCGTTGACGTGAAACAAATTCAGGTGGGTGTGAAATGGTGGTTGCACTACTCCTGGAGGTAGTGATCCGGGAGATCATAAAAGCAGACTGATATTTGAGAGTCTTTCCTAGGGACAATAACTGATCTGTATGTAAGATTTGAAAATTTAAACATGATAAGGGAAGCAGTGATGTTGGCTGTAACAGAAATCCAGTATCTAAATTTAAGCGTAGCAAAATTCCAGAATGACAATGAAATGAAGAATATAAGCACCTTTAGACTTATATGGACCACGTAAAATTTGGCAGCTCTTATCTAAGGGAATATTGAATTTTGTGCCAGAGCCTCCTAGCAGCAAACCACGCATACCAACCAGATCACATCAAGGATTCCAGTGAATTTACACATCTAGCATTTAAAATTTACAAGCTACCATAAGGATACATTTTCTTACAGTACTTTTATTACATCTGCAGAGAAATAGAAATCAATACCTATACAACCGATCTTATTGCATTTCAAGCAACAAGGAGAATACATTTTTTAACAACATTTTTATTACAACTGCAGAGAAATAGAAATAATACATATACAACCAAACTTATTACATTTCAAGCGACAAGGAGAATAGATTTATTAACAACATTTTTATTACATTTGCAGAGAAATAGAAACAATACATATACAACCGATCTTATTACATTCCAAGACACAAGGAGAAACATTTGCTAACAACATTTTTATTACATCTGTAGAGAAATAAGAACAATACATATACAACCAATATTATTACATTCCAAGCGACAAGGATAATACATTTGTTAACAACATTTTTATTACATCTGCAGAGTATTAGAAAAAAATACATATACAACCAATCTTATTACATTTCAAGCGACCAGGAGAATACATTTGTTAACAAATTTTTTATTACATCTGCAAAAAAAATAGAAAGAATACATATACAACCAATCTTATTACATTTCAAGCAATAAGGGGAATATTGCTACCGAAGAAGCCAGACTTGGAATGCTCTTCGACACTGGCGATCCTTCCATCCTCCCACTTGCTAATTGCAGAGATGTCATTGTTACCTCCCAGCCAATGCTAGGGGTATTCTTCTTCCCCCTTATCCCCCCGAGCTGCAAAGGGGGCACATACACAAATTAGAGAAAGCTAGCTCCCATCTCTCCTCGCAAGGTTGAGCTACCACTCTCTATTCGAGCTGGGTATCCCAACTCCCACAAGAAAAATTAGTCAAGAGTAAAATTCGGCAGCATAACATTACACCTACCAGACGTGATCCATTCTCCTCCCATTCCATCTCTTTTATAGAGTTTTCTTAGTGACTTGTTTCCAAAACGCACATTAAATCCTTTTTATTAAAAATTAATTAGGAAAATTCACCCCATACACTTGTCACCCGATCCCTTAGTTGCACCAGAAATTCTTTTAATTAAATAATTTAAATTTCCAAATTCCCTCACCCACCTAAAAGTGTTCCTACAAATGCTCCTCAATGTCCCTTTATTCCCTCACATTCCCTTATTGACTGGCGTCTTTCTTAAAGCTTAGCTTAGTTTGAAATTGGAAAGTTCTCTAGACTAGATTCCCTTCTATGTTCCACATTCCTTTTGTAATTAAGTTTCCCCTTTTTGGTCTAAGTTCTAAATTAGCAAGTTTTGCATTTATCCAACAATTAATCTTTTAGATAATTTAATCCTCCATTATTTTTTTTTAAATTAAATTTTTACCCCCATTTTCTTCATCCCCCTTTTTTACTTGCGTAATTAAATTTATGTTCTCATGTCCTACTTAGAACTAGGTTTTAAATTCAACAAGGCTCAACAATTTTTTTTTTAAGGGAAATTTTATAAATTTTTAAACTTTACTCATGCAACAATTATCTTAAGGTTGACCAAGTTAAGATGATATATTGTTTTCTAGGTACCTAGGTTCATTGACTCACTAGTGTTATAACCGCGACATGCCCTTCCAAATGCACTACGTGCTACAAAGGTGCCACTCACCTTCATTCATGTTTCATTCATGCGACGTGCCCTTCAAGACACACTAAGTGCTCCAAGGGTGTCACTCGCCTTTTGACTAATTTTGGTAGACGTCTAGCCCTTGCAGTCAATACTCTGTTAGGTGACCTTGTGGGAGACTAAGGGCCTATAAGGAATAAGGACCTTGCCTTATTGCGTTCCCCTTAGAATCTTTGTGAGTGACTGTCTCAGTATGCACTCACGACATTGTGGATCTCTGGAACTAGGTAATCGTTAACCTACAGTTTGAGCCATGACCAGAGTGCTAGTAGGATGTGGCAGGGATGCTGCCACACCTCTCCCTTAATATCTCTAGTTTTCGTGCATGACCTTGAGCCCTTTACTCCAAATGTGAGTATGATTAGCAAGTTATCGTCATCCAGCATCCATCAACAAAAATGTCAGCGATCCATAAACAACATCATATTATATCATTCATATGTCACATATGCAATAACATAAATACACAAACCATAAAAAGTCTAATCCCTGACTCGATCCGGAGTCCAAGGAGGTCCATCGATACCATCGACATCCTCAATCTATCCAGGTTCCTACACACTCAGGAGAAACCATTCAATAGCACATGTCCATACATAATAACATAACATAACATCAGAAATCACAATTTCACCATTAGAATCCATAAGCGAAGCAGTCACTCTTATAATGAACCGGATCACTTGCATGCAAGTTTTCTCAAGGAATAAGTCACATTAGAAGTGCATGCAAGAGCGGGATGTTACACAAAATTTCATTATACATATATATATATGGAACTCAAAATATCAATTTTTGGTTTCATCTTTGATTTCTCTTATATTGTTTATGATGGTGAACAGATAATTTATGTTTGATGGTGAGATTATAAATTCAATTTTTATGATGTGGTAAAATTTTAATTTATGTTTTATGATACTGTGCTGAAATTAAAATTGTTTTATTTCATTTTGTTTATAAACATCATTGTACTATGTCAAGTACAAATTATAATTTCAATTTTGTTTGATTTGCAAATATGGTTGAATAGTCAAACATATCATCAAATTATAGGTTCTACAACTTATAATTTCAATTTTGTTTGATTTGAAAATATGATTGAAAATAGTCAAACAAATCATCAAATTATAGTTTCTACAACTTATAATTTCAATTTTGTTTGATTTGCAAATATGGTTGAAAATAGTCAAACAATTAATCAAATTACAGTTTCCCACTTTGGATTCTCTTACCCCAAACGACACTCAAAGATGACGATTGAGGACAAGAGGGTTGTTCAAGTTAGGTTTCATACTTCTCAAATTCCTCCTATTAATAATATTAGAATGGAAAAAACAACAAAAAATATTGTATATTAAAAATATGTGAGAGCTTCTTATGAGAGTGAAAAGATAAAAAGAAAGTTTAAGTATGTTGGCCCTTGACCAGGTTTTGGAGATCCTTGGTCAAGTTTGACCTATTTTGGGACTTCGACAGGCTTTCGAAGGGGGAGAGCAAGTCGAAGTGGAGATTGCGGGATCTCAGCCCCTTGTTTAGGGATTTTTGGGTTTTGGGCTTATGTAATGGGTATGGGGATGTCAACCCATGGGTTTACCCATGGTTAGGCCCTTTTGTAATGTATAAATAGATGCCTAGGAGATGTAACAAGAGACAATGTTTGCATATGCATGATGTTGTGCTAAGTGCAAGTGATAGTTGTAAATTCTTTGTGCATACTGTGTGAGGCTTGTAAGGTTAAGTGCAAGTGACTGTGTAAAGGCTTTGTGCTGTAACCTAGCTCCGGGAAGGAGGATTTGACGGAGTGCGCGTAGATCTCATGTCCTATGCGGAGTAGGATCCTATGGCTCTGTGCATTGACAAAAGACAATAAAGAGAATAAGAGTCGGTGGATGTAGCCCCAGGCTGGGGGTGAACCACGTATATCATGTGTTATGGTTGCTTTACGCATTATGGTTGTTTTATTGTTCATATATACTTATTGTAGTAATGTATGTTTAGATGTATCTGATATGATGGATTAGTGCTTGGTGATGTAAATAAGTACCATATCTGATCTATTTTGATGTGCTTAGTACTTGAATGTGTTGAATCTTGTTGAATACTGCATTGTGTTGTAATTAGGGTTTATCTGTGCTGTAGACAAAGGCTAAGTACTAATGAATGAAAAATGTTAAGTGCTCTATTAAGGTGTTGTAATCACAGATCTGTGTCTCAGCTAGGTTGTAGACATCTGAGTCCTGCAAACACCCCTGCCTCTACCTTGGGTGAGACTTCATCTACTTCACAGGTGTTGCTGAAAGGGTCGGTAGTTAGGGTTTTGTTGGCGTGTTGTTGAAGCGTTGAACCCTGGTTTTCCATTGTGCCAACAAATGGTTCTGTTGTCGGTACTTGAAACTGTGATTGTTGGGAACTGAGGAATAAAAAGAAAGCTCTGTGCGTAGATCTGTTGCTTTAAGTGCACAATATTCTACTTGACTACAAAGCTCTGTGCTAAGAAAGGAGGTAGATATGAACAAAAGAGGTAAGATCTGAAATCTTTGTGCTCTGATAAAGGTAAGATAAGTCGAAATTTTTGTTTCGAGAGTATGGATCTAGGTATGTTTGATAAATTTTGTCCTAGTCTGCAAACTAGGGCACAACTATAAGAAAGAAGGTTTAATATGAGTAGATATGATAGAAATAATGAAAGATATGTTATTCCTATGCATATAAAGAATGTTTGGACTAACAAATGGATGCAGGATCCTAGGAAGAATTTTTTGCAGGTTAGCTACTATGATCCTAGTGCGCAGTACAAGAACGGTTGGGGATCATTTAAGAGAAAGAGAGGATTAAATCTTTGTTACAGTTGCAGAATACCAGGTCATCTTGCTAAGGAATTCCCTAGTAGAAGACCTAGTTGTCTTTGTTGTAAAGCTATGGACCATGAAGTTCTGGATTTCCATAGAATGATTGCTAAGGTTGAAATAATGAATATGGAACAAGAAAACCATGAGAAAGGCCAAGAAACTAAGACTATGGCAGAACCCCAGAAAGAATCAGAGACTGTATTATTACAAATGAAAGAAACCCTAAATGACCACAGAGATATCAACTTATCAGAGATATTCAAAGAGAAAGAGTGTATAGAAACAAGAATAGGAGACTTCAACATAGAATTTGTTCTAGATTAGGAAACACAGGTGAATATTATGACAGAAAGAACTTGGGAAATTTTAGGAAAGCCTGCTATGATTACTTCATTGGGAGGAATATGATTATTTAGGGGAAAGATCATAACCCTATGTGGAAGACTTACCCAGACATCTATGAGTGCTCATGGCACTTCGACAGAAGAAGAATTTGAGATAGTTAACTTTGTTAAGAACAATGCCCTATTTTCTATACTACTAGGAAAAAACTGGATTGAGAAAGATTAGACCCGAAGAAAAGAAGAAGAAGCTCTAGAACAGAAAAATTAAGAACTAAGGGACTTCATGGCTAAGAGAATACCACACTTACTGGAAGAACAAGAAAACCAATCGAAGCTACTGAGGACCAGAAATATGGATGTCGAAGTTGAAATAACACAAGAATATTTGAAACACCTATCTGTACAGGAGAGTAGAGCACCTACCCCAGACATAGAAGAAGTATTGGCCTTGAACCCTAGAAAAGATCACCAACATCAATAAGTTACTATGACAAGAGGAGATAAGAATCAAAATGGAAAGAGGAATACCGAGATGCAGATCACAGGGAAGGAGGCTAGAAAGATCAGCAAGAAGAAAGCAAAGTTGGAGAAATTACAGGATGATCCAGAGAAGACTTCGCAGAAGGAAGGTCTCCAGAATTTAAACTTCATGGGAATATCAGAGCAGCATAGATTAGAACTTCTCCATAGTAGAGCGATATGACCGTTGGAGGCATTATAACCATTAGATTGACATTCTCGAACGGTTAGAACAATAGTTATGATCATAAAGCTTGCCATCAGACCGTTGGGACTGCACCGTAACAGAAAGAACTGCATTGATGAAAGATTCTTTTCCATTGGAGGTTTCCATTACATCGTTGTCTACTTATTCCATCGACTGTTGCGCCGAGAACACTTTTGCGAATTGTATCCGAGCCAATAAGAGAATTCATTGATAATGTGTTGTGCTTACTGAGACTTCGCTATATGTTCTATTGCATCGAGCATTTGTTCATTGACCTAAGTTATCCGATCTCGAGTGTGCATGTCATATGAACTCAGCGCCATAGAAAAGTCTTTCGAAGAATTTCTAATAGAACTTATGGCTGAGAAGGTGATGTTCGTTGGAATTCAAGCTTCACTGACAAGAGGAGTGCAAGCCTCCCCGTCGACTGCTCGTGGATTCAGACCATCCCGAGCTGCGGTTGAGAAAAGAACCAAGCATCGAGATGAATTGGAAAATGTGAATTTAATCCCATCCATCCTACTTGACTACATACCACCTCTGGTTGATGCGATGAATCATGACAATGTCCCCAGGGAATTCAACTACACCTTGGTTACTGCGTACCTCTCAAAGGGGATACACACAGGAAAACCATAGCTAGATAAGACCATGATATTAAAGATCAGCGACTTCAACCTAGGATATTGCAAGAAATTTAGCATGCTCACCCCTCACTGGCATTTGACTAGGAAGAAGGGGAAGAAGTCGAGGATAATCCCCCAACCATGGACTATGGACCTCGCGTAGTCCACCATCCTGAACATAATGAAAATACCCCATTTTGGAAGGCATCAGGAGGTTAACGCTTGCGTTAAGATCTTGTTTTCGAGCTTCCATGGTGGCTACCTGTGGCTATATAGACGCATAATCGTCGATCCGGCACTGATCCATCATATCATCAGATTGAGCATGCAAGGACCATACCCACAATAATTTTACCCAGGAAAGGCTGCAGACTGCGCCCTAGTGCAGAAGATTAAAGATACATACGACGATGTGGAGAAGGGGAAGCAAGGCTAAAAGGTAGCCTCCATACATAATGGCGCAGTGAGCCTTGCTTACCAGTTGATTGCTGGTAAGATAGTCCAGAAGAACAAACCCATGCAGGTCACATGGTTTATTGTTGACCTCATAGGAAAATGCGTGGAAGGGATACAAATGAACTGGGAAAAGTACTTAGTTAACCAGTTAGACCAAGACTGCCACGAAGCTCAGGATCAGGGATATGAGTTCCATTTTAGTGGCTTCTTCTGACATCCTCAAAAATACAGTATTTTTGAAATTTAAAATTTGTTGGAAAATAATTTCGTTTTTAGTAAATTCGAATTTGGAAAATTTTTTCCATTTATGGAAATTTCAAATTTCGAATTTGATAATTGTAATTAATTATTATGAATGTTGGGTAGAGATTTGATTTGACCTAACTACCTATTTGACTATGACACTTGTACGAAAACATAATATTTTATATTGATTGCAGGAGGAAAAATGGAACAACCATGTTAAAATCAGTTGACCATGACTCCATGAGTGGGGAACATGTTGGAACTACCTCTGGGCTGATTGTTACAAGTGGAAAATCAGAGATTTTTCCATTGGCAGCCTCTAAAAATTAGGGATTAAGAAAGATGCGAAAATTCCCAAGAGAGGGAAAAAGACCTAGGCAAAAAGATTTTATTGATAAATGGCATATGTGAGGAGGCAGGATGTTGCCTAGTATGCTGGGAAAAGGAACTACTGTGTACTTGTTGTTATGAACACTAAATATGATGTGTGAGGCAAGGAGAGGACGACAATGAGAAGAAGACATTGTTGAAGAGGAGATTCCAAGTTTTCCCTCATGGACTCATGGTTAGGCTAGGGGGTGAATCGGGCAAGTGATTTGGCTTCCTTGTTCTATGGTTGGGAGGAACGTGGTTGTTCCCTTTGTCTTCCCACGAGCCGGTTCAGATATGTTTCTCTACCCTTCTATGTTTGAATGATTGTATCTAATTGTTGTAATGTATCTATTGCATTATTATATCTAATTATTGTAATGCATCTATTTGAATGATTATGTCTATTGATGTAAGGCATCTGTGTGAAGGGTCATATCTGTTACTGTAATATGTCTACTTGAATTATTACATCTGACTACTAAAATGTATCTGTTACGGAAGGTGAAGTATTGTTTTTGGATGTAATCTATCTGTTGGTGCGAAGTTGTGATAGACTACCAAATTCTAGAGTTGTCCCTTTTATAGTCAGAATGCTAGACAGAAACACCTATAAGTATACATATAACTGAATATGGAAAGTAGTAGATTAACTTCAATTATGTGTCTCCTGTCTGTAATTAAATTGCAGATAGATTTATTCATGTATAACCAAAACTAAGCAAGCATA
>ML780709.1:965904-982590 GCA_009831015.1 Picea engelmannii | reverse complement strand
TAAAACTTCTAGGAAACCAAATATAGATCCTATGGAACAACGGTATATAGTTACGAACTTATATGATAAAATGAAATTTATATATACATGTATACATAGATGTACAGATATATTTACCGTTGGCATCTTATACAGTCAATATTGAATAAAAGAGAATCTAGTAACTCTAACAAAAAATTCTCTTCCACAGAGAGTGATTGTTTTATTATACCAACAAACTCATTTGTCTACCGGTAATCAACTATTTTTTTGAGTAAAGAAAATACCCCTAACAGAGAGTCTGGAAACCCCCCCCTAGGTCTCGTCATAGTACCAAACTTTGTCTTGATGGATAGTATATGTACAGACTTATAGATTAAAGTTGCTGGACCTGTTAGTGAAGCCAAAATTATAACTCTGTCACACATGCATTTTTTAGAATGAAAGTAAGAGGACAAGTATAAACAAACAGGGAGTTATGAAAAAGTTATTGTGAAATTCATAGAAGTAGTCTGAGTATATGTATGCCCTCTTGTTTGACATAAATACTACCTTAGGTTGCAGAAGTAGGATATTGCCTACTCAACGAATGACCTTTGCATATGATTATTTTTGTAAAAGAAACTAAACCAAGTATAAATGACAGAATTCATAAACTTTTAATCCAAATCTGCATAATTACCTAAGGCATGGACCGGTTAATACCATTTGTGACAAGAAATCTTATAATTTCAGACATTTCGTTTGCGCAGAAGTAAAGATAGGGCAAGAGAATATAATCGTGTTTACTTTTTCAAATGTCAAGTTACAACATAATAAAAACCCGATTGATCTTTTTTGGCCAATCCTTTAGTTTTGAAATAAACCCTCATTTGGGTTGTGGAATTTAACAACCGAAGTATCACAACACTAAATAACCTCTATCACAGAGAATAAACCCTTGTGACTGAAATTATCGAAGCTTCTGGAGGAGGGAAAAATGGAACCTGATTACCTTTCACGCAGACGACAATGGTTGTCCTCCAAGTATCCGCGTAGATGAATCCCCGCAAACATTGGGACAAAACCATTACAACTTGTTCTACATACAGGGCATGATTTAATGAAGTAGAAAGGTATAACTGAAATAACACTTAACTCCGAATGGGGAAATCCGACACCTTCTCTGCTGCAACCACCGCGGATTGTCCAGACCAAAAGGGGGAGGAGGAGCCTGAATCTCCCTGATGGGTACCCTCGCAAAACAAAAGGGGGGCCCATCATTAGTAACAAGCATCCAAGATCAATCCAACTAATAATATAGAGAAATAATGATTTTTGAAGAATTATACAAGATACATGATAGGCGTAAATATGAGGTTTAAGTCATTTAAATAAAGGACAAAGAAAATAAAATTTCACCGAACTTTTAAATCTATCCAATACCATATGAATATTTTAGAGAAAACATGCAGGAACAACACCACGACGAAGATTCTATTTTTATACATCTTCGCCCTAATTCAACTTATGAGTAAGTGAGCACGAAGAGAATAACCCGAGTTTTTCTTTAGTTATAGTTAGGGTCTGAGTAGTTCCTAATGTCTAGCTTGATTTCTAACTATTCGGGGAGACTCTCGACGGGGAAATTGCAGACTTAAACACTTATTGATAAGTTGGGAACCAAAGAAAAGCGACGAAAAACCCCTGTCCTTGTAGATGACAAGAATTCGTAATTAACTAGCTACCAGTGAGATTTCAGTACCGAAAATAGGTATACAGGGGGCTGTTAGAAAACCCTAGTCAAATAAACCCTGACCCTAACTCCGACGAAGCACCATGGGGAGCTTCACGAAGAGGAAATTCAATAACAATTTCAGAGGAGATCATACGAGCCATGGGCCAGTCATCATGCACGTGAGACGCTTGGGAAAAATCGCGAGAACAATGAATCAAGTAGAAAAATGATCTTTTTGAATGATTGAGTATTTAATATGCAAGAAGACTATCACTTACCGATAGTAACAGTAGCCAGAAGTGCTCCATACTACTGAACCCCTTGTAGGTAATTTCACGAACAAGGAGAAGAAAATGAAGAACCCTTCCAAAAACCAGACTCGCTAATGAGACAATGAACTTTGGCCACTACCCTAAACACAAAATAATGCATGTTGAATGCAGTGGGTACAATAGGAGGAGTACGCCATGTGACCTGAGCATTTTTGCGTGCTTGTGTTGGTTGAGGGTACAGGGTTGGTGTCATCCTCACCCACCTCCTTAATGGATGGTCAGAGAATTTACTCCCGACTGTCGAGTACCTCCAGCATTATTTATGAGGGCCAGTCCGAGTCCTTTCAATAACCTATGTATCATATTGATCAACCCTAGTTGCTACTAGTCCAGTTAACATCAATGGTTATCTTAGTTAAAACCTGGTAAGTTATAATCTAACTGTCCGATTGGGGAGCGTTTCTAGTTAGAAAGTTGGTTAATTTAAGATGTGGGAAAGGATCCTCATCCAACCAAAGAATGGTCGAGGACGCCTTCATAATCCAGAAAACAAACCACGAAACACTTCAAATAATTTGATATTAGTTAAACTTTACGTTCGACTGCCTTTACCTTGTGTACACAGTCATTCTATGCCTTAGAGTTAGGCTTGCGCATGTTTAGAGGAATCATGTACTAGAGAAGAGAATGAGTTCTTAAGCATTAGACCATGCCTGGTTCCTTGGTGTTACAAGTTATTTACACCTTAATCCTTCACAAATGTTAGTAGGACTTCACAAAAAGGTAAACACTAGTTTATGGCTCTGTAATGCTAGAAAGAAGTTTGAATATATGGGTATCACATAATTTCAATAAGGATGTCATCTCTATTTTATAAATCTACATTACGAAGTTTAGAGCTTATTGCACCATAGAAGAAGATATTTTTTATGACAAAAATGAGGAACATTACATATGGTATCAGAGAAAAAGTTTACAACACTAGACCTGAACAGGGCCACATTAGTTGCTTAGAACATATTTCGATCTATGCAAAACTAATAAACCTTTTTGTTACAAAAGAAAACATTTATGTTTTGTGTGAACTATGGCAACTCAGGATGATGCAAAAATCAGATTGGAAGGAAATCCAGAATAGGGACCTCATGGAGATCCAAGACAGAATAGTGATGGAAGCTCTCCTATGGAAGTACTGGAAACATGAGGAATCTTAGTGTTGAGCTGCAGGTTTTCAAAGTAGACAATGAGAAATTGAAGAAAGCACAACAGTAACAGGAAGAGATAAATGAAGTCCTGCTGCATAGTATAGTGACCAAGAAAATCCCAAATGACGATAACCATGACGAAGAGGTCAGAAAAGGGCCTCCAAGAACTCTGGGCCAGAAACAGAAAAAAGAGACAGTTCGTCTGAAGGAACACCTTCAGCCGAAGACAAAACTAAAACATATAGAAAAAGAAAACAAGTAGACCACCTTGAAGGAGAATTTAAAAATATTAAACCAGCTACCTTTGATGGAGAATCCAGGACAGGAGAAGAAGTTGAGGCATGGTTGTTGGACATAAAAAAATACTTCCAGATCTACAACTATTCTAGCAATATGAAGGTCAGAATGGCCATCTACAATCTGAAAGGGAAGGCCAACATTTGGTGGAAAGACCTGAAATTGGCCAAGGGCCTAAAGGAGAAACAGTTGGAATGGTCTGACTTTAAGAAATATTTCAAGAAACAATACATTTCTGAAAGCTATTATGAAAGGAAAACGAAAGAATTTTACGAGTTACGACTTGGACAGATGATGATGGAGGACCTTATAAATAAATTTATGGAACTACTAAGGTTCATACCGTACATCCGGGAGGATAAGGTAAAAATCCAGTGATTCTTAAGTTGTTTATCACAGTCCTACAGGGACAGAATTGAGTTTGACAACCCCAAATCCTTGAGTGAAGTATTCAGGAAAGCACGAATGTGCTATGACCAGTATAAACAGTGGGTAGAGTTTCCCAAATCCTGGAAGGATAAGAAACAAGATCGAATGAACCAACAGAAGAAGGGATACCAGCCATCTCCTTATCAGAATGCAACAAAAAGCTTTCCGAGAAAGGATTTTCACTCCAATAATTCGAATACACAAGGCAACGGTAAACCGGTAAATCTCGGAACGAAGAAGTTTGGGGACAACTCCTGCAAGCCATTAAAGTGATGGGAATGTGGAGAACCTCATCTAAGGAGGAACTGTCGATGTTTAATTTTAGCAAACATAACTATTGTTCATAATTTGCAAGAAGCCTTGACGGTGGGAGATGTGGGCAGAAGCCTGGATCGGATAAATGCAACCATAGATGGTCGACAAGCTGACCACCAGTCCTCGGTGGTAGAAATTGAAGGTAAATCAATAACACTCGAATTTATGTTTAATTGACCTTGGAACTACGTTAGGTTATATTACTCCTGATGTAGTAGAGTTAAATAAACTTAAGAAACTGAAGCATGCAAAATCATGGCTTGTACAACTAGAAACAAGTACTAAAAAGAAAGTAGTTGACGTTATTTCTGATTTTGAGTTCATCTTAGATGGTCAAAATATAAGAACAAATCTAAACATCCTACCACTAGGATCTTACGATATGATTATCGGGATGGATTGGTTGGAACAACACAAAATAGTACTAGATTGTTATACAAAGATACTTAACTATAAACACGATTTTGGAACTGCTAGAACAGCCCAAGGTATACCAAAAACTGTATCAGTCAGACAAGTTTCAGCAATGCAACTCAAGAAATGTATGAGAAAGGGATGTCAAGTTTATGTCATCCAAGTAATGAACCTGTTAGAAAAAGAAGATAAACCAAAGTTAGAAGAGTTTGTTGTCCTATGTGAATTTAGAGACATGTTTGTGGATGAGATACCAGAATTACCTCCTAGAAGAGAAATAGACTTCTCCATAGACCTACTACCTGGTTCAACCCCTATCTCAAAAGCACCTTACCGAATGACTCTACCAAAACTGATAGAATTAAAAATACAATTACAGGAATTGTTGGACAAAGAGTATATCAGACCGAGTGTTTCACCATGGGGGGCACCAGTCCTCTTTGTGAAAAAGAAAGGCGTTACTCTAAGACTATGTATCGATTATAGACAACTGAACAAAATGACTATTAAGAACAAATACCCCTTACCAAGGATAAATGATCTATTCGATCAAGTAAGTGGGACCAAGATATTTTCAAAGTTGGATTTAAGATCCAATTATCATCAAGTTAGGATAAAAGACAAGGACATATACAAAACAACTTTTCGAACAAGATATGGACACTACGAATTCGTAGTCATACCTTTCAGACTCACTAACGCACTAGCCACATTTATGTGCTTGATGAACAGTATTTTCAGTCAGTACTTAGACAAGTTCGTAGTAGTATTTAACGACGATATTCTGGTCTATTCTAAAATGGATGAAGAACATGATGAACACATAAGAATAGTTCTGCAAATGTTGAGGAAACACAAACTGTACACCAAATTTGACAAGTGTGACTTTTATCAAAAGGAAATACAATATCTAGGACATGTAATTTCAGCAGAAGGCATTGTCGTAGACCCGGAGAAGATAAAATTCATTATGGAATGGACGGTACCTAAGGATGTAGTGGATATCCGGTCATTCATGGGAATATCTGGATATTATCGCAGATTTATAGAAGGGTTTTCCAAGATAGCCTACCCTATCACATCATTACAAAAGAAAGGGACCAAGTTTAACTGGTCAGAGAAGTGTCAAGACAATTTTAACAAGCTGAAGGAATTATTGACAACTGCACCCATATTGAAGGTAATAGACCCAAATAAAGACTTCATCGTATGTGTTGATGCAAGTAAAGAAGGACTAGGTGGTGTCCTAACTCAGGAAGGACACATTATTTGTTATGAGTCTCGGAAATTAAAGGAACATGAGAGTATGTCACTCATGACTTAGAATTGGCAGCGGTAATACACGCGTTAAAAATGTGGCGACACTACATAATGGGCATAAAATTTCTACTATTGACGGATAATAGTGGGGTGAACTATCTGTTTAGCCAACCATATCTTAATGCAAGACAAGCAAGATGGCTAGCCTTCTTGAGCGAATTCAACTTTGAGGTTAGACACATCAAGGGTAAGGAAAATAAGGTAGAAGACGCTTTAAGCAGAAGAATCCATGGGTTATTTGAGATAAATATCAGCAGGGCAGAAAGTGATCTGGAACAAAGAATAAGGATGGAAGGTATTAACGACGGAAATTACACTAAGATAATGGCAGAATTACAAAACCGCAAACTCAGATAAACCAGATCTAAGTATCGACAAGAAGGGACTATTACGATTTAAAAATAGACTTTACATACCAGATTCAACAGAGTTAAAATTAATAGTCTTGGACGAAGTGCATAAGAAATCGTATTCTGGCCATCCAGGATACCAGAAAACAATAAAATCACTTGGAAAACTATTTTACTGGCCTAATATGAAGGGTGAAATAGCAGAATACTTGGCTAGGTGCCAATATTGTCAGTAGGTTAAGGCCGAGCACCAGCATCTAGCCGGCCTATTACATCCATTACCAGTACCAAAATGGAAATGGGAGACCATATCACTGGACTTTATAACAGGTTTGCCTAAAAATCAGAAACATAATGATTCTATCATGGTTGTAATCGATAAACTCAGTAAGTCTGCACACTTTATTCCTATAAAGTCTACTTTTAAAGCTATAAACATTGCTGAAATATTCATGAAAGAAATTTTTAGACTGCATGATATTCCTAAAATAGTGATTTCAGATAGAAACGTAAAATTCAAATCCACTTTTTGGAAGGAATTGTTTGCAGGGATAAATACTAATTTGAATTTCAGTACGAGTTATCATCCACAAACGGATGGACAGACTGAAAGGACAAACCAAATCATAGAGGATATGCTCCGCATGTATGTAAGAAAAAAACCCAACAAGTGGGAAGACTATCTACACTTGGTATAATTTGCATATAACAATGGGTACCAAACTTCGGCTAAGTTAAGCCCTTTCAAAGTACTGTACGACGGAAAGTGTACGACTCCAATTAGCTGGAATAACTCAGCTGACAGACTCATGGTTGGACTAGAGATTCTCCAAGAAATGGAGAACATGGTAAGGAAGGTACAACAAAACTTAAAAGAAGCACAGGACAGACATAAGAGCTATGCAGATCAGAAAAAAAGACACTTGGAATTTCAAGTGGGAGACCATGTTTATTTGAAGGTCAAAGCCCGAAAAAGTTCGTTGAAGTTAGGGAACTGTGCCAATCTGGCACCCAGGTTTTGTGGGCCCTTCGAGATACTAACTCGAATTGGACCTGTAGCATACCAACTTGCACTCCCAGTTAATTTAAGAATTCATAATGTATTTCATGTTTCTTTGTTGAAAAAGTATGTTCATGACCCTACTCATATGATTGATTAGAACTTGGTGCAGGTGGAACCCGAAGGCAAGTTCTAGGTGGAACCCCTACGTATTCTGGACCGGAGAGAAATAATACTTTGGAACATAGTCGTCGCTCAGGTAAAGGTGCAATGGAAGAACTTTAGTCCTGAGGAGGCCACTTGGGAGTTGGAGGGAGATCTGCGGAAATCTCATCCAATCCTGTTCCAAGAAAGGAACGAACACTAAGGACAGTGTTTTATTGAAGGGGGAAAGGATGTGACATCCCCAAAAATAAAGTATTTTTGAAATTTAAAATTTGTTGTAAAATTATTCCGTTTTTAGTAAATTCAAATTTGGAATTTTTTTTCCATTTATGGCAATTTTGAATTTCGAATTTGATAATTGTAATTAATTATTATGATTGTTGCGTAGAGATCTGATTTGACCCAACTAACTATTTGACTATGAAACTTGTATGAAAACATAATATTTTATATTGATTGCAGGAGGACAAATGGAACCATGTTAAAATCAGCTAACCATGACTCCATGAGTGGGGAACATGTTGGAACTACCTCTGGGATGATTGTTACAAGTGGAAAATCAGAGATTTTTCCATTGGCAGCCCCTGAAAATCAGGGATTTAGAAAGATGCGAAAATTCCCAAGGGAGGGAAAAAGACCTAGGCAAAAAGATTTTATTGATAAATGGCATATGTGAGGAGGCAGGATGTTGCCTAGTATGCTGGGAAAAGGAAATACTGTGTACTTGTTGTTATGAACACTAAATATGAAGTGTGAGGCAAGAAGAGGATGATAGTAAGAAGAAGACATTGTTGAAGAGGAGATTCCAAGTTTTCCCTCATGGACTCATGGTTAGGCTAGGGGGTGAATCGGGCAAGTGATTTGGCTTCCTTGTTCTATGGTTGGGAGGAACGTGGTTGTTCCCTTTGTCTTCCCACGAGCCGGTTCATATATGTTTCTCTACCCTTCTATGTTTGAATGATTGTATCTAATTGTTGTAATGTATCTATTGCATTATTATATCTAATTGTTGTAATGCATCTATTTGAATGATTATGTCTATTGATGTAAGGCATTTGTGTGAAGGGTCATATCTATTACTGTAATATGTCTACTTGAATTATTACATCCGACTGCTGAAATGTATCTATTACGGAAGGTGAAGTATTGTTTTTGGATGTAATCTATCTGTTGGTGCGAAGTTGTGATAGACTACCAAATTCTAGAGTTGTCCCTTTTATAGTCAGAATGCTAGACATAAACATCTATAAGTATACATATAACTGAATATGGAAAGGAGTAGATTAACTTCAATTATGTGTCTCCTGTCTGTAATTAAATTGCAGACACATTTGTTCATGTATAACTAGAATTAAGCAAGTATATATATATATATATATATGCAAACTAGCCTATATGCAATTCTATAATTAAAACTTCCAGGAAACTAGATATAGATCCTATGGAACAACAGTATATAGTTACGAACTTATATGATAAAATGAAACTTATATATACATCTATACATAGATGTACAGATCTATTTACTGTTGACATCTTGTACAATCAATATTGACTAAAACAAAATCTAGTAACTCTAACAGAAAATTCTCTTGCATAGAGAGTGATTGTTTTATTATACCAACAAACTCATTTGTCTATCGGTAATCAACTATTTTTCTGAGTAAAGAAAATACCCCTAACAGAGAGTCTGGAGACCACTCCTAGGTCTCGTCATAGTCCCAAACTTTGGCTTGATGGATAGTATATGTATATACTTATAGATTAAAGTTGTTGGACCTGTTAGTGAAGCCGAAATTATAACTCTGTCACACATGCATTTTTTAGAACGAAACTAAGAGGACAAGTATAAACAAATAGGGAGTGATGAAAAAGTTATTGTGAAATTCATAGAAGTAGTCTGAGTATACGTATGCCCTCTTGTTTGACATAAATACTACCTTAGGTTGCAGAAGTAGGATATTGCATACTCAATGAATAACCTTTGCATATGATTATTTTTGTAAAAGAAACTAAACCAAGAATAAATGACAGAATTCATAAACTTTTAATCCGGCTCTGCATAATTACCTAAGGCATGGACCGGTTAATACCATTCGTGACAGGAAATCTTATAATTTTAGACATTTCGTTTGCGCAGAAGTGAAGATAGGGAAAGAGAATATAATCGTGTTTACTTTTTCAAATGTCAAGTTACAACATAATAAAAAATCGATTGATCTTTTTCGACCAATCCTTTATTTTTGAAATCAACCCTCATTTGGGCTATGGAATTTAACAACCGAATTATCACAACACTAAATAACCTCTATCACAGAGAATAAACCCTTGTGACTAAAATTGTCGGAGCTTCTGGAGGAGGGCATAATGGAACCTAATTACCTTTCACGCAGACGACAGTGGATGTCCTCCAAGTATCCGCGTAGCCAAAACCCTGCAAACATTGGGACAAAACCATTACAACTCGTTCTACATACAAGATAGGATTTAATGAAGTAGAAAGGTATAACTTAAATAGCACTTAACTCCGGATGGGGAAATCCGACACCTTCTCTGTTGTAACCACCGCGGATCGTCTAGACCAAAAGGGGGAGGAGGAGCCTGAATCTCCCTGATGGGTACCCTCGCAAAACAAAAGGGGGGGCCAACATTAGTAACAAACATCTGAGATCAATCCAACTAATATTATAGAGAAATAATGATTTCTGAAGAATTATACAAGCCGCATGATGGGCATAAATATGAGGTTTAAGTCATTTAAATAAAGGACAAAGAAAATAAAATTTCACCGAACTTTTAAATCTATCCAATACCATACGAATATTTTAGAGAAAACATGCAGGAACAACACCATGATGAAGACTCCAGTTTTATACATCTTCACCCTCATTCAGCTTATGAGTAAGTGAGCATGAAGAGAATAACCCGAGTTTTTCTTTAGTTACAATTAGGGTCTGAGTAGTTTGTAATGGATAGTTTGATTTCTAACTATTCTAGGAGACCCTCGATGGGAAAATTGCAGACTTAAACACTTGTTGATAAGTTGGGAACCGATAAAAGCGACGAAAAACCCCTGTCCTTGTAGACAACAAGAATTAGTAATTAATTAGCTACCAATGAGATTTCAGTACCGAAAATAGGTATACAGGGGGTTGTTACAAAACCCTAGTCAAATAAACCCTGACCCTAACTCCGATGAAGCATCGTGGGGAGCTTCACGAAGAGGAAATTCAATAACGATTTCAGAGGAGATCATACTAGCCACGGGACAATCATCATGCACGTGAGACGCTTGGGGAAAATCGCGAGAACAGTGAATCAAGTAGAAAAATGATCTTGTTGAACGACTGAGTATTTAATATGCAAGAATACTGTCACTTACCGATAGTAACAATAGCCAAAAGCGCTCCATACTATCAAACCCCTTGCAGGTAAAGTCACGAACAAGGAAAAGGAAACGCATAACCCTTCCAAAAACCAGACTCACTAATGAGACAATGAACTTTGGCCACTACCCTAAACATGAAATAATGCATGTTGAATGTAGTGGGTACAATAGGAGGAGTATTCCATGTGACCTGAGCATTTTTTCATGCTTGGGTTGGTTGAGGGTACAGAGTTGGTCTCGTC
This sequence comes from Picea engelmannii, assembly GCA_009831015.1. NCBI lineage: Eukaryota > Viridiplantae > Streptophyta > Pinopsida > Pinales > Pinaceae > Picea > Picea engelmannii. Next base: position 971,497 of record ML780709.1, on the reverse strand, counting down.
CTCACCCACCTCCTTAATGGTTGGTCAGAGAATTTACTCCCGACTTTCCAGTACCTCCAGTCTTATTTATGAGGGTCGGTCAAGGTCCTTTCTAGAACCTATGTATCAGATTGATGAACCCTAGTTGCTGCTAGTCCAATTAACATCAATGGTTAGCTTAGTTAAAACCTGGTAAGTTACATTCTAACTGTTCAATTGGGGTGTGTTTCTAGTTAGAAAGTTGGTTAATTTAAGATGTGGGAAAGGATCCTCAGCCAACCAAAGAATGGTTGAGGACGCCTTCATAATCCAGAAAACAAACCACAAAACACTTCAAATAATTCAAGATTAGTTAAACTTTAGGTTCGACCACCTTTACCTTGTGTACATAGTCATTCTGGGCCTTAGACTTAGGCTTGCATGTGTTTAGAGGAATCATGTACTAGAGAAGAGAATGAGTTCTTAAGCATTAGACCATGCCTATTTCCCTGGTGTTATAAGTTATTTACACCTTAATCCTTCACAAATGTTAGTAGGACTTCACAAAAAGGTAAACACTAGTCTATGGCTCTGTAATGCTAGAAAGAAGTTTGAATATATGGGTATCACAAAATTTCATCAAGGATGTCGTCTCTTTTTTATAAATCTACATTACGAAGTTTAGAGCTTATTGAGCCATAGAAGATTTTTTTTTTTATGACGAAAATGAGGAACATTACACTGTTGATCCTCATCGTGTTCATTTCTTGGGAGATGTCGGAAGGTGTGAATTTCCTTGAAATAGAGCCATCTGAATCCTTAGTCGTGAAGTTCACCACGCTCTGGTATTCGAGCGATATGGGAAAACAATGGCAGTCAAACGCGGTGTTCCACACCTACTACCTACAGTTAAAGAGGGCTATTGAGGTTGTCCCTCGTATGACACCGAACACCCTACACAGGTTCAGGCCATTTGTGAAGTTCCACGCGAACATACATTTTATCTATATCACTGCGTGTGGAGACGAACACAAAGAAGTAATACAAAGTTACTACATGCTCACAAAGGAGGACCTAGAAGAAATAACTAAGGAATTGCCTTCAGAGATCCTTATCCCGGTTGACCCTACAAAACTGTCCGACCCCGAGCTAATCAGAAGCCCAGTGGTCACTCGCAAAGGGTATGGTACACCTGGAACTAGTAAAAGGAAGAAGACAAAAGATGTATAGAAGCTGAACAACACATCCGAAGGGGCTGCTTCAGAATCACCTAGCGGAGGAGGTGATGACGAAGTAGACAAAGAAGAGAAAAATGGAAAACAATATCAACAGAAGTAAGGAGAAGTAAAACCACCACATAGTCCCCCTGATGACGCAGAGCCATTTAACAAAAGAAAGGTTTCTCCCATGAAACCCACATCGTGGAAGAAGTCAAAATCTAGTAAGACCAAGCTACAGACTATGCTCACGCTTAATGACTTCGACTTCACCATCGCAACTATATTAGATGCCTTGGAATATATTTTGTAGAGAAATGAATCTAAGCAAGAGATGGTGTATGAAAGAATTGAAGCAGAACTGCGAGGGGTACAACAAGCCCTTCACTCTAGCCACGTAGTGTCCACTGCACCCCCGCCACCAGAAGAAACATAGTTGGGAGATGAGCCTACCCAACTCCACAAACTAGCCAATGCATCTGAAGCACACCTTCATCATGCATAGGAAGAAACAGAACAGGACACAGTGGCCCTGAAGCAAGGACAAGAGGAAGTGATAGAGCAAAGCCGAGTTGTGCAGCAGGAAAAGGATGACCTACAAACAAATTTTGAAGAGGAGAAAGCACAGATCCAACATGAGAAAGAAAATATGCTTGCAAAGTAGGTTAGAGTAAAAGAAGCAGTCAGCAGAGCACTTCACTCTGTGACAGGCTTAGAGCAAAAGGAGGAAGACCCAGTAGAGCACCAAGTAGTGAAGCTTGCTGAAGCCATCCAGTAGCTTTAATAGATAATAGAAGATCTAGAGCTAGAAACAATACCAAGTACTCCGCAGGATGTTCGAGACCAAAGATAAGCCATTGCTCGTAGCGTAGTTGAGAGGATCAAAGAATTAGCTTTGGAATGTAAACATCTTAGCAATAGAAGTGCGCGGATTTACAAGTGACTTACTGAGGACCTTGAACTGAAGACACTGGAGTCACAACTCTAGGAGGAAAAGCAACAAGCGTCGACAACACAGGAATAGTTGAAGCTCCTGTCAGCAGTTGGGAGAATGAAAATATCCCAGGAACAACGCACTGCTCAACAGAAAGTCCATACCATACAGAGAAAAGTCATTGAAATGATTCAGAGGCTCCAACCAGTCTAGGACGAAGCTTTCCAACTGTTTGAGGAGATTGAAGGCCGAGGAACAGAGTTGGAACAAGTAGTCACTTCAGTAGAACAATTCTTAGAGGGACCTGTGAACGAGGAAGTTATTCAAGAGTTCGCTGAGCAGGAGGCCTTGGCAAAGCAGCAGGTAGAAGCAGCTCGAGGATTTTGAGGAAGAGCTACCTAGATCAGAGTAACTTAGGACGAGTCACATGCGAGTGTTGGGGATATATTGGCCCTTGACCAAGTTTTGGAGATCCTTGGTCAGGTTTGACCTATTTTGGGACTTCAATAGGCTATCTAAGGTGGAGCACAAATCGAAGCGGAGATCGCGGGATCTCGACCCCTTGTTTAGGGATTTTTTGGTTTTGGTCTTATGTAATGGATATCAGGATGTCAACCCATGGGTTTAACCATGGTTAGGCCCTTTTGTAATGTATAAATAGATGTTTAGGCAATGTAAGAAGAGAAAATGTGTGCATATGCATGATGTTGTGCTAAGTGCAAGTGATAGTTGTAAATGCTTTGTGCATACTGTGTGAAGTTTGCAAGGCTAAGTGAAAGTGACTATAAGAGACTCTGTAAAGGCTTTGTGCTGTAACCTAGCTTGGGGAAGGAGGATCTGGAAAAGTGAGTGTAGATATCCTGTCCTATGCAGAGTAGGATCATGTGGCTCTGTGCATGCAGATGATTGACAGAAGACAATAAAGAGAAGAAGATTTGGTGGACGTAGCCCCAGGCTGGGGGTGAAACACATATATCATGTGTTATGGTTTCTTTGTGCATTATGGTTGTTTTATTGTTCATATATACTTAGTGTAGTAATGTATGTTTATATGTATCTAATATGATAGCTTAGTGCTTGGTTATGTAAATAAGTACTAGATCTGATCTATTTTGATGTGCTTAGTACTTGCATGTGTTGAATCTTGTTGAATACTGCGCTACGTTGTAATTAGGTTTTATCTGTGCTGAAGACAAAGGCTAAGTACTAATGAATGATAACTTCTAAGTTCTATGTTTAGGTTTTGTAATCAAATATACTTTAATATAAGAAGTGATTTTCATTAAAATTTATATTGATATAAATTGTTTGTGTACCGAAAAGGGTAGAAAAGGGTTGATGGATTATCAATCCTCTGCACATTGGAAGTATTCACTAGTGCCAATAATATGACACCTATGAGTGTTGTTCAATATCATTGAATAACTTTCTATTCAAGAATTTGCAGGGATAACAACACACCATCCACAATACAAGGTCTACATTGAGTAAACTTCCAACTTTGTTATCATGTCACAAATCACATTCTTTTTCAACTTAATTTTTTTCAATCAAACTTAATGAAAACTATGTTTAAAATGTGTGTTAGGTAACATCATACACATTTTTCAAGTATCTCATAATTTCAATTTTGTTTGATTTGGTTCAAGATATTGAAATCTAAATACACATTACAAAGCAATTTAATATATCAACACTTTTGGAATCAAAATTCACAATTTCATAATTAAAATTGATACTTTTTAGGATGTCTTTAAATTTTTTAATTAGGATGTTAATCATACAATACCTTGAATTCTAAATATACTCCAAATTCAATTTAAAAAATGAAAATATAAATGCAGCAAACCAAGTCTTAGTAGATGGTGTTTTTTTTTTTTTTTTTTTGTTATCAGGCCACAAAATCAAATTCTTTTTCAACTTAAGTTTTTTCAATCAAACTTAATGAAAAATATGTTTAATGTGTAGAATATAAGTAGTGTTAGGTTCATCATACATAATTTTCAAGTAGCTCATAATTTCAATTTTGTTTGATTTTTTTCAAGATATTGAAATCTAAATGCACATTGTAGCAATTTAATATAAAAACACTTTTGGAATCAAAATTCACAATTTCATAATTAAAATTCATACTTTTTAAGATGTCTTTAAATTTTTTGATTAGTATGTTAATCATACACTACCTTGAATTCTCAATATACTCCAAATTCAATTAAAAAAATGAAAATCTAAATGTAGCAAACCAAGCCTTAGTAGATGACCTATTATTTTTTATTTGTAGAATGACATTATTCCCATATATATTAATAGAGAGATGTATGATTTTATGAAAGGTACTACATTTAGTGAAAGTTTTTCTAATCCATCAATAGTCCCTTATAATGACATGGAAATGGGTCCTAGTTTTGATATGAAATTATCCTCTTCATATGAAAAAACATTTCAATCATTGAAAATAATGAACACAAATCCTTTATGTAGTAAATTGGTTATGCATTAAAGGATTTGTGTATACGATGGATAATTTGTAGGATTAGTATAATCACCCAAAGTATAGGTCATGTTAGGTTCCCTATACAATCTATAGGTTTTTCCCTCAAATTGTAAACAAGGCTTAGTAAAATTTATAATTCATCAAAAATATAACTTTTCTTATTTGAATGGACCATGAAAGTAAACTAAACCAAATTATTCTAGAACCCTAGATATTCATAAATATATGTACTTTCAATGCAAAATATAAAATTCTGGAATGTACATGTCACTTGTTTAAAGAAATCGTAATGGTATGTCATCTTCAATTATTCGTTCATGATCGGCTTTGGACATTTTCCATTTTCTAGATTTTGTTTTTTTTCTTGATTGAAATTCTATTAACTTTATGTGCGTTGCACATACCAAATGACTATATTGACAACTTATGGCATCCGAATGGTAGTATTTAAAGTGAACATGAGTATCGATTTGATGGGTTTCTTGAAAAAAACATCCTTTCAATACAATGGATCCTCTTTCATATATAAAACCGTTATCATCAAAATATTCTAATAACCTCATATTTTGTTATGTGCATCACATCAAATAATATTTCACATTTTCAGTGTTGTCTATAGGTGCAACCACACCAAAGATATCTTTTGCAAATAATTCGATATGTTCCAAAAAGTAGTTCGTGTTAGATTATCACACAAGTACATCTATGTTAAGGTCCTAACCCGCACATAGGTAGATCAATGTATTCGGATGTAAAAAAGGTCAATATTAATAAGACCTTTCAATAAAATAGAATAAGGTGGATGTAAGAAGACCTAATAGAAGCTTCCGCTTCTAGAAGGATATTTCTCTAGATGCTTCTCTTAATAGACATATTTAGTATAAATAAGGGTCGAGGGTATGAAAAACCCTAGCTTGGATATTATTGTAACAGAGCGCTGCTCGACTGGAGGTTGCCCCCTCGAAGAGGCCTGTGAACATTGCTATCTGA
>ML780709.1:932910-962458 GCA_009831015.1 Picea engelmannii | reverse complement strand
GGAAACCTATCTGAGGTGCTTTGCATCTGAAAAACAACACCAGTGGGCTCAATGGTTACCCCTCGCCGAATGGTGGTACAACACTACATACCATACAACCACTCGCATGACTCCTTTTGAAGCAGTGTACGGACAGAAGCCCCCTTCAGTTCTCTCATACTTACCGGGTACCTCGAAGGTCTAGGCGGTCGACCAAACACTTACAGTCCGAGAGGATATCCTTCGTACCCTTAAAGAGAACTTGGTGATGGCCCAGAATAGAATGAAGCACCAAGTAGATCAAGGTCGCTCGGAACGTCAATTTGTAGAAGGGGATCAGGTGTTTCTGCGACTACAACCATATAAGAAAACTTCTCAAGGCCGAGCAGTGTCAGAAGCTAGCACCCAAATTTTATGGCCCTTACACAGTTCTAAAGTGTGTGGGACAAGTCGCATATCAGTTAGCTCTGCCCAGTCAGTCGAAGCTACATCCCGTTTTTCATGCTTCATGCTTGAAGAAGGTGATTGGAACCAGGTGCCAAATTCAAACCAACCTTCTAGAGTTAGCTGAAGAAGGATCCATTTGGCTACAACCAGAAGAAGTTTTGGACCAGAGGGAGCGTCACCTGCGTCAGAGAACCATCAAGGAAGTGCTAGTATAGTGGAAAGATATGACTCCAGCAGATGCCACTTGGGAACCAAATACCATTCTGCAGCAGTTTCCACATCTCAAGCCTTGAGGACAAGGTTGTTTTTAAGGGGGAGGACATGTTAAGGTCCTAACCCTCACATAGGTAGATCAATGTATTCGGATGTAATAAAGGTCAATATTAATAAGACGTTTCAATAAAATAGAATAAGGTAGATGTAAGAAGACCTAATAGAAGCTTCTGCTTCTAGAAGGATCTTCCTCTAGATGCTTCTCTTAATAGACATATTTAGTATAAATAAGGGTCGAGGGTATGAAAAACCCTAGCTTGGATATTATTGTAACAGAGCGCTACTCGACTGGAGGTTGCCCCCTCGAAGAGGCCTGTGAACATTGCTATCTGATTCAATGTGTTATTTCTGTTGCTATTTCGTATATCATTTCTGTATATTGTGAAGATTATGCTGGATATTTTACTGTTATTCTGTCATTTCTAGCATTTCATTTCTGTTCTACATATTTTATATATTTGGTATCTTGCAATCTACAAGTTGTTTAAATATTTAAACATAAAAATTACCTTCTCTAACAAGATAAGAAACTCTATCGCCATCAACTGACAATATAGTTTCATTTGATTCCATCTCCTCTGAGCTTGCAAGTGAAATTTTCCCTTCTATATTAAGTTCAGTATGTATCCAAGATTTAACATATTTCACATTTTCGTTTTCGCAAATCTCTATGGATTATGTGTCCTCTATGCAAATTGAACAAAAACAAGATTCATTTCTTCTATCAAATGCAAACACATTTTGATAGATTTTTGTTTTAACTAAATGCACTTTTCGTGTCCCATGTATTGTACCGGATTCATATGGGATTGATCTATTTACATCTTGGATTCCAACATACCAAAAAACCTTGCACAAGACAAGAACTTGTTAACTGTAAATCTAACAAGAAAATGATTGAATATCATATAAATTTTAACACATGAATCAAAATATCTTGTGTACATGTGTAACATGTATATATGTACACACCTATGCACATCTATTGATGGATTATTTTCATGGCTTAGTGCTAGTTTTCACCATTCAACAACTTGATCAACGGATTCAAATCGATTGGTATGAGGGTTCATCTGATAACTTCATAGTGCTCGTTTTACACATGGCCCTGCACCGTCTCAAAAAAATTCAACAATGTGACGCCGACCGCACTCCCCGGAGCACGACCGCTCTCCTTAGGACCTTCTTTCTCTCACGGCCCGAAGAACTCAACGGTTCTTCTAATCCCCAATCGGGAATTCTGCACCCCACAGGTTCTACTTCACGCGACCCTCACTTCTCCTTTTGGAGGATCATTGCTCGCGACTTTCGTAGTCCATCAATCAAGTGTTTCCCTCTCGGATCCCCGAGATCCGATGCCTCGGTTAATGTTGGCCTTCCTTTCGACTATTGAGACTTCGGTTCAGTCGCAGCCTCGCTATGTTGCAACTTCGCTACTTGCGATCTTCAACAATACTTCCTCCGCTTTCTGAGTCCCGATGTTTCGAGACGCCGAGATTCCGATGAGCTCGCTACTTCGTCTTTTCGTGACCTCGTCACTCGCGAGATCAATCGTTTGGCCTTTCAACTCCCGGAATCCAATATCCAAGGTTACCTGCCATGTCACCAACTCTTGTGGTCCCCGCGGTTTACGAAATTCCTCGGAACTTCGCACCTCGCGATCTCGCGATTTCTGCGGCCAAATCTCCAATCGCTTCCACAGGAAACTCCAATAGGCCCGATTCCACGAGTAGAGTCACGCTCCTCATGATTCCGATTGATGCTCCTGCTCTCCTGAACTTTGAACTTCTTCACGCTTATGCTGTGACCTTTCCACAATCCCGAGAGATCCAACGATCCCTGAAAACTTCACCGTCCTCCACAGAGGATACAGACTGTCCACTTTCCTCCTGGCACGATCCACGAATAGAAGGGTCTCTCCACGAGACTCATTCGTCAACCTATGATGCTGCTTCTTCAACTTGCTCATGCAATTCTCTCCATTACCCTTCTATAACTCAAAGGCCTATCTTTCCTGAGCCTTCACAACTTCAAACCTCTCAGGAAGAACTCTTGCACGCACCCCTTGCGGCAAATCTCAATAACGACTAAGTGTAGAAGTCTTCTCGACTCTGCGCACACTTGCAGCAGCAATCTCTCACTTCCCTTTCTTAGAATCACAACTCTGAGACTCCTCCTAGCCTGCGCACACCTTGCACGGCTCTGGTGCCAAATCTGCACTTTTGAGAACGTAGAACAAAAGTTACCTCTACTTTAACCCTTCTGTCAACGCACTCCTTGCGGACAATTCCACTGCACTCCTTGCAGGAATTATCTGGTTCGAGATAGAGAAACAATTGAAACTAACTCCTTGTTCTCACAGACTTCAAATTAACCATGAAATCACATGCACATCATATAAAAGCAAATGTATGACAAGAAGCAAAAATTCATAAGCATAATATCACCAATACACAGAGAATAACACAGCCATGTAATTGAATCAAAGCTTTCTTCTATTAATTCAATATCTGTACATCGAGGTTCTTCAAATGCTTCTCTGCATGCTCTTCTCCTCTGCTTCAATGAATTATCTTACAATGTACAAAGGAGGGTGTCTATATCCCGTTTCCCTCTCGATCTCTAAAGCTATCAAATCTAGCTTAAATTCTTATCTACTTTACATTAATTCTATTAAATGCCTCATCTACCTAAGGCCGTGAGCTATCCACTCAAGGTCCATTACAATATACAAAGTGCGCTTCATCAAATCAACACATTAATGTTTGCGCAACAATTTCAAGGTGCAATCCCAAAAAGAAATCATGTTGGCTTGTCCATCTGTCCCCCGTGTTCACGCTGGCTCGCTTGACGTGGGCGATGCTCCTGATTCATACTACCTCGCTTGAAAAAATTCATGGTCTCCTATCCATGAGCTCCTGCACAGTCTGTCCATGCTTCTGTATCATCACTTCAGTTTCCCAGCTGGCATCCTCCACTGGGTGATTCTTCCATTTGACCAGATACTCGAAGTATTCTTTTCTCCTGGTCCTTTTGCCGACTCACTTGTCCAGTATGCACTCCATCTGTGGCTTCTCTGCTACTGGCAATTGTTTCATCCACTGGATTACTGGTTCCTCAGTTCCAGTCTCGACCTCTCCAGCCTTGTATGGGTATAAATCTGAAACATTAAATATCGGAGATATCCCGATGCTATCCGACAACTCAATCTCATAAGCATTCTCTCCGAATTTTCTCAAGACTCTGCATGGTCTGATTTTCTTCATCTTAAGCTTGTTGTATGTTCCCCTCGGAAACCTTTCTTTTCTTAAGTGTGCCAGAACTAGATCACCAACTTCAAATTGAAGTTGTCTCCGATGCTAATCTGCCATGTGCTTGTACTCCTGATTTGAATCTATCAGTTGCTGCCTCACCTGACTGTGAAGTTCCTGCATCGCTTCAGCGAATTCCTCTGCACTAGCACTGCTAGTCGCAGTCTGTTCTGACTCCCTGAGTTCAGAAACTCCCCTCAGTTGTGTCCCATACACAATCTGAAATGGACTTTTACCTGTACTCCGATTCACCGAATCATTGTACGCAAACTCGGCCTGTGGCAACACATTGCCCCAACTCCTGTGATGCTCCGTCACCAGGCTTCTCAGTAAGTCTCCTAGACTCCTATTAACCACTTCCGTCTGTCCATCTGTCTGAGGGTGATAAGCAGAACTAAATGTCAGATTAGTTCCTAGCTTCTTCCATAGCGTCCTCCAAAAATGGCCTATGAATTTAGTGTCCCTGTCTGAAACAATACTTTTCGGTAATCCATGAAGTCTAACAATCTCTTTGAAAAACAAATTTGCGATGTGCGTCGCATCACTGGTCTTCTGGCATGGTATGAAATGTGCCATCTTTGAAAACTTTTCCATGACCACAAAGATGGAATCAACACCTCTTTGCGTCCTCGGCAATCCCAATACAAAATCCATGCTTATCGCCTCCCATGGTCTCTCTGGTATGGGCAATGGCTGATAAAAACCTGCATTCTACATCCTCCCTTTTGAATGCTGACAAATCCTACATCTGTCAACAAATCGCTTAACATCCGCACGCATCCTCGGCCAAAAATATGATTCGCTCAGCTTTGCGAATGTTTTTTCATGACCAAAATGTCCGTCCAAACCTCTGTTGTGATTCTCCTTCAGTAAGTTCTCTCTCATGGAGAATTTCATAATACACAGTTGATTTCCTCTGAACAACAATCCTTCTTGGATCATATAATCCATCCAAGGACTCTGATCTCTGAGAACTGGATTCTCAGCTGCTTCATACGCTTCTCTGAAATCTGCATCTCCTGCGTACATGTCCCTGAGATTTTCAAAACCCAAGGTTTTGACTCGGAACTCCTGCAACAACAAACATTTCCTTCTCAAAGAATCAGCCACTTTGTTAGCAGTCCCTGATATATGTTTGATTACAAACGTGAAATTCTACATATACTCTACCCATTTTGCATGCTTCTGATTCAACTTATCCTGTTGACTCACAAACTGCAATGCATGATTATCACTATACAGTACAAATTCCTTTGGGATCAAGTAATTCCTCCACTTTTTCAGCACCTGTATGATAGCATAAAATTCCTTATCATACGTGGAGTATTTCAGCTTTGCTTCATCCAGCTTCTCGCTGAAATATGCAACTGGTCTGTCCTCCTGACTCAAGACCGCTCCTATGGCATATCCGCTCGCATCACATTTCACTTGAAATGTCTTCTGAAAATTTGGCAACACCAACACTGGTTGCTCTATGATCTTTCGCTTCAACAGATTGAAGCTCTTCTCAGCCTCGGCTGTCCAATGAAAAGTCTTTTGTCATTTCTTTACCGTGTCCATCATCGCTGCACTAATCCCACAGAAATTTCTGATGAACTTTCGGTAGAAACTAGCCAAACCATGGAAACTTCTCACCTCGAACACATTTCTCGGTGATGGCCAATTCTTTATCACATCCACCTTCTCTAGGTCCATCCTCAACTCATTTGCTGAAATAACAAAACCCAAGTAAATGAGCTCTGTCTTCATGAATGAGGACTTTTTCATGTTGATCAACAACTTCTCCTACTGTAGCTTTCTCATCACAATGGCCAAATGCTTCAGATGTTCAGCCTCTGATTTACTGTAAATCAGTATATCGTCCAAATAAACAATAACAAAATTTCCGATGAATTCCCTCAGGACTTCATTCATCAGCCTCATAAAAGTACTTGGTGCATTCGTCAAGCCAAACGGCATGACCAACCATTCGTACAAACCCTCGTTTGTCTTGAATGCTGCTTTCCACTCATCGCCTTCTCTCATGTGAATTTGATAGTAACCACTTTTCAAATCTATTTTTGAAAAATAATTTTCCCCACTCAGGCAATCCATCAGATCATCCATTCTCGGCAGTGGAAATCTGTACCTGATGGTAATTTTATTGATCGCTCTGGAGTCTGTACACATTCTCCAACCTCCATCCTTCTTCGGACTAAGCACAGTTGGAACGACACACGGACTCAGGTTTTCTCTAACCAATCCTTTATCCAGCAGCTTCTGGACCTGCTTCTTAACTTACTCGTTCTCTTGAGGCGTCAAACAGTACGCAGCCTTGTTTGGCAAACTGCTTCCTGGTATAAGATCAATGTGGTGACTCAAACTCCGCATCGGTGGCAACTAATGGGGTAATTCGTCCACTATGATGTCAGCGAACTCTTCCAGCAGTTCCTGAACTTCATTCGGTAAATCATCCACTCTTGTGCTAGTCAGGACAATCCTCGGTTTTCTAACCACAAAGAATTGTGGATCTTCTTTCTTCTCCATTTCTGAAAGAAGTTCCTTCCCACTCATGAGAAGTATTGTGTTGTCTACTTCCGGCTTCACCTGTTTATCCTTTATCGGAAGCAACTTATGGGTTCTCCCATTTTTCTGCAGGGTATATGTGTTCATTCTCCCATCATGAATGACATTTCTGTCATATTGCCATGGTCTACCTAGCAATAAATGACATACGTCCATGGGAATAACATCACACAGAATCTTATCATTATATCCCCCTATTTTTAACTCAACCAAGCATTGTTTGGTGACACTCACCTGATGTCCCTTCTGTAGCCATGAGACTTTGTATGGACTCGGGTGATCAGTTGTCTCCAATTATAATTTCTCCACCATCTCGGTTGAGACAATATTATCAGTGCTTCTGCTGTCCACAATAACCTTGCATTTCCTGTCCCTGGTTGTGCAAGCTGTTCTGAACAGTCTGGTCCTTTGCACTGAGCTTTCCACCTCTTTCTCAGGTGTCAAAAGGACTTTATGCATTCCAAGCGATCTTCCGCTGTCTGCATCTTCTGACTCAGCATCACGCCTCTGCGTTTCAGTGATGTGAGCTTCTCCTGTATCCTTCTTTTTCGCTGGACACTCGTAAGACATGTGCCCATTCTTCCCACATGTAAAACATGTGATTACTCCTCCTCTTCCTCTAACACAACCTCTAGTACAAGGAAGAGTATTTGCACCAGCATAATCCCCTCGCTGATCATTCTGCTGTCCTCTCGGTTCAACATACGACTGCCTCTGCTGTCAGGTTCCACCTCTCTCAACCTTACCCTGAGGTTTCTTCCATTCCTCCTTGGGCTTCTGGTTTCTTTCCTGGGAAACTGCCTTGCCTCTTGGCTGGATTCTTCCTTGCCCTCGCTGACCTTGCTTTCGGCTCAGCTTCTCCTCGGCTTTCAGAGCCAATTGGTAAGCATCTTCCACCGTTCGGATGGTTAGCATGATTAACTCATCCTGAATGTCATATCTCAGACCATTCAGATATCTCACCACCTTCTCATCATCGTTCTCCCGATGACCTGCTCTGTTGTTCAGTCGGTAGAACTCCTCAGTGTATTCCTTGAGTGTCATCAGCTTCTGTCTCAGGTTCTTCATTGGCCTGAACAGAGTGATTTGATAATCCCTTGGGGTGAAATTCGCTTTCATCTTCGCGATCATTCGATCCCAGCTTTTGATCTTTTGCTTTCCTTTGGAACGTCTATCATCTTGTAGCTCGTCCCACCACAACGCTGCATGTCCTTTCAAGCGCGTAACTGCATGCTTGACTTTCTTATCTTCTTCCACATATTCGTAATCGAAGTATGTGTCAAGAGCCCTTATCCAATCTAGAAGCTCTTCTGCATCCAGATTTCCCTCATAGACTGGAATATCCATTTTCACCTTCGCACCCATCCTTGCGATGGCTTTGATCAACCGCTCAGTTGATGCGTCTTCTGCTGTGACCTCTTCTTCATGTCCATCTTCCTCTTCAACCTTGGAATCGCTAATATCCCCAGCACCAACTCCACGTCTTTGTGTTGTCTCCATCTCCTCAAGCCTTGCTCGGAGATCTCTCATCTGCTGCTCCATTTCTGGATTTCCTGCCGGTCTACCTCTTCTTCGCACCTCCCTGTCTTATGGGTCTGGTGACTGTCTTTCTCTTCTAGGCAACATGATGAATTCTCTTCTCTCTGTCGTAGAAAACAAAGAGTTAATCCCACTCTGATACCACTTGATGTCGACCGCACTCCTCGGAGCACAACCTCTCTCCTCAGGACCTTATTTCTCTCATGACCCGAAGAACTCAACGGTTCTTCTAATCCCCAATCGGGAATTCTGCACCCCACAGGTTCTAATTCACGCGACCCTCACTTCTCCATTCGGAGGATCAGTGCTCGCGACTTTTCTAGTCCATCAATCAAGTGCTACCCTCTCGGATCCCCGAGATCTGATGCCTCGATTAACGCTGGCCTTCCTTTCAACTATCGAGACTTCGGTTCGGTCGCAACCTCGCTATGTCGCAACTTCGCTACTCGTGATCTTCAACAATACTTCCTCCGCTTTCCGAGTCCCGATGTTCCGAGACGTCGAGATTTCGATGAGCTCGCTACCTCGTCTTTTCGCGACCTCGCCACTCGTGAGATCAATCGTTTGGCCTTTCAACTCCAAGAATCCGATATTCGAGGTTACCTGCCACATCACCAACTCTTTTGGTCCCTGCGGTTTACGAAATTCCTTGGAACTTCGTACCTCACGATCTTTCCATTTCTGCGGCCAAATCTCCAATCGCTTCCACATGAAACTCCAATACGCTCGATTCCACGAGTAGAGTCATGATCCTCGTGATTTCGATTGATGCTCCTGCTCTCCTGAACTTCGAACTTCTTCACGCTTATGCTGTAACCTTTCCACAATCTCGAGAGATCCAACGATCCCCGAAAACTTCACCGTCCTCCACAGAGGATACGGACTGTCCACTTTCCTCCTAGCACGATCCACGAATAGAAGGGTCTCTCCACGAGACTCGTTCGTCAACCTACGATGCTTCTTCTTCAACTTGCTCATGCAATTCTCTCCACTACCCTTCGATAACTCAAAGGCCTATCTTTCCTGAGCTTTCACAACTTCAAACCTCTCAGGAAGAACTCTTGCACGCACCCCTTGCGGCAAATCTCAATAACGACTAAGTGTCGAAGTCTTCTCGACTCTGCGCACACTTGCAGCAGCAGTCTCTCACTTCCCTTGCTCAGAATCGCAACTCTAAGACTCCTCCTAGCCTGCGCACACCTTGCATGGCTCTGGTGCCAAATCTGCACTTCTGAGAACTTAGAACAAAAGTGACCTCTACTTGAACCCTTCTGTCAACGCACTCCTTGCGGACAATTCGACTGCACTCCTTGTAGGAATTCTCTGGTTCGAGATAGAGAAACAATTGAAACTAACTCCTTGTTCTCACAGACTTCAAATTAACCATGAAATCACATGCACAACATATAAAAGCAAACGTATGACAAGAAGCAAACATTCATAAGCATAATATCACCAATACATAGAGAATAACACAGCCATGGAATTGAATCAAAGTTTTCTTCTATTAATTCAATATCTGTACATGGAGGTTCTTCAAACGCTTCTCTGCATGCTCTTCTCCTTTGCTTCAATGAATTATCTTTCGATGTACAAAGGAGGGTGTCTATATCCCGTTTCCCTCTCGAGCTCTAAAGCTATCAAATCTAACTTAAATTCCTATCTACTTTACATTAATTCTATTAAATGCCTCATCTACCTAAGGACGTGAGCTATCCGCTCAAGGTCCATTACAATATACAAAGTGTGCTTCATGAAATCAACACATTAATGTTTGCGCAACAATTTCAAGGTGCAATCCCAAAAAGAAATCATGCTGGCTTGTCTAGCTGTCCCCCGTGTTCGCGCTGGCTCGCTTGACGTGGGCGATGCTCCTGCATCACAATGTGTAATGTTTGATTTCTTATGAAGACAACAAAACCAATAAAATGATTGTGAATATTTGAATTAACCCTCACATCCATCTGACCATATCCAATGTTGATCGAATTCGATCCCACATTCTTTCAATGAATCATAAAATTTATCAAAACAATGTTGTACATAATGTGTATCGTGTGCTCGATCATCACTTATATAAAAGTGGTATTCTTTAATAACATGTAGATTTTCATTGGTGTTTTCTATGTTATCAAGACTTTGTTGAGCATGTCTATATAGAACATGGACACATATACTGATTTGATCAGAATGATAATATTCACTCTGTATTTATTTTTGTGCAGCGAATGTGTAATTCTCTGCAAAATCAACTACAGACAAAATTGTCCCTGGTGGAAACACTTCACGAGATTGTTTGAACTGTAGGCCTTGCCATCAAGATCTATGTGAATGCTTGGTGTATTTATAAATTTCTTCCTCAAACTTCTTCAAAAAATATATCACATAGATTTTATCTACTTTCAAATCAATCCTTTTGGAAATAACATTTGAAGAATGTGGAGCCTTGCTGTTGATATATTCATATGTCTTCCAATTGACTGTTATATTAGAAAATGATTGATCATTCATATCAATAGGATACTTTGAGTGAAACAAACTTATATTTCCACAACGATCACATTTGTTTCCACCAACACATTTGTTTTGGTAAAATAATTCATCACCTTCTCTGTCACATAGAATTTTAGATATAAAAGCACATAATGTGGAAGGAGAACGTGAACTTGACCATAAAGTTTTACCAAAATCAATAAAGTGTCATAATATAACTCAAATTCTACATGATATCGAAAAAAACAAGTGTCACGAACAGTGATGGGTCTAATAAACCATGGTATTTGTTGCAAAAATGTATTAATGGAAATTTTAACTTATTTGTGCTCTTATTTGAACTTATTGAACAATTCTATTTGTTTCATTGACAATATATGTTTTGGATGTTATTCACATTTTTTCGTTCTATTCTTCGTTGCAACTCATCGCTTCTATGTGCTGAAACATGAGATTCTGCAACCAACAATTACGGGCTAGTTCTTTGACATTTTCTGCAAGTCTATCTTTGTAGGGTTGTCTAGAAGTAACTATCCAACAAGCAAGTTCATCATTTGCATCTATTTGCAATTGAAATTTTCTATGTTTGTACAATTTTTTCTTGGCGTTCCCATCGCTTTTTCCATGTGTCGTGTCAAACGATATTTTATATTGATAGATGAAACAATTGTTGTTTGTATCACTCTACGTGCAACTCTGATATCTTTTTTTTCGAGATTTTCCAAAATATTTTAATACACTAGTTATATTGTCAAATACATGATGTTTTACCTTTGTATCATTTGTCGACTTTTGAATACTCAATAATGATGTAGCTTCTTTTAACTTTCTTGACTTTATTAGACAGATTAAAAGTTAATCTTGTACCGTCACTGATTCATCTTTGAAAAACGTATTATACATATTCATAACACGATATCTTATATAATGATTAACTTATTTCTTCCCAAATTTATCAGTATCAACATTTTCTAATATTTCATCATCAATGTTGATAAATTCTTCTACATATTTCAATTTGAAGTTTATATTAAAAAGCAAAACCCAAACATAAATTAACTAAATTATAAATACAAGTGTTCATATTATATTATCTAGATATTTATGTACATACCAATAGGTGATTCAACTTCCGATTTAATTTCAATTTTAACGACTTCATCGACGTCATGAGGAAAATCTATTTATGTTTTTTGAAAAAAATCAAATTCGAATTACAATCAATTAAATATTTTAAACAATAATTTAAATAAATGATTCTCCTGACCAATTGTTGGTTGAATGGTTCACAAAATCCCTGTTACCTCCTATTTCTCATGATATAGCAATGGGTGTTGTAGTTACAGAAGAGGAAGCCATTGCTCGTGTCCAATATTTGGATCTGGTTTATTCCCAATCTAATACTTCATCTCATATGTGTTGAAGACCATTACACAAGATATTTTCCCCACCGAGATGAAGTATCGAAATTATTTAAAGGAAATTCCAAACCCGTTGTTTTGACACATCCTTTTCCACAGCAGCAGTCACTGGTTTCACAAAATCATGCACCTCCATAAGGAGGTAACCCAGGTCATCCTCCTAATGAGGATTCTTCATCAAGTTCACATATTTATATATTTAATGGTGTAGATTTGACCACTAGAACCACGACATATTACACAACCCTAGGAAAACCTGGTAAGGAAAGCATAACTAATGGAACTGCAACTAATCCACCTTCCACTTTATTTACCCCTCTGTCTGGGCCTCTCTATATTGAGAACCCTAATTTTGAATCTATCTTACGTTCGCCCAAGATTACAATCAGAAATTTGACCTTTAATCTTAACTCTTGTGTTTCCTAGAACTAAAACATTGTTGAATATTTGGCCCAAGAACCTTGTGCGATGTCGGATCTTGAAGTTCTACAACACTTCCCTAGCCAATGTAGGAATCTCTTGGAATCCTTCAGAGCTATAGATCCTATGTCATCCAATAATATCACATTTAACCTGGACAATTATAAATCGAGACTCTCTCACCAAATTGCATTTAAAATTGATGTTTTTGTTCACAATCAACATATTCATCGCACTATATTGGATGAAGGAGAATCAACCTGTGTCATGTCCTTAATCTATTAGAAAGGCATTAAATCTTCTGCTATTAATCAATCTCCTACCATGTTAAAATCATTTGATGAATGAGGTTTTAGACCTCATGGAATGTTACAATCATTATCCATTCAACCGGGGGGGGGATTGTTTCCTTCGATGTGGAATTGATCTACACTACTTTAGATTATAACTTATTGCTTGGAATAAGTTGGTTTTGTTATATGACTATTGTGGAATCCTTAGTTTTTCCATTTTCTTAGTTTCCTCATCAAGGAAAAATAGTGACCATTGACAAGTTAGATTACTGCACTCCTGATGCTCGCACTAAAACAACCAACAATATTCCTTTTTTGGGGGATTCAAAGATTATTTATGAAAGTGTAGGGGTAGGTTTACTGAAATATTCTTCTCCCATGGGAAATTTCCCTACACTTTTTCCTCCAACTATGCAACATATCACAACAGTAAATATGATTTCAACTATGTTACATCAATCCCTTGAATCATCTGATCCATGGATTGTACCTATTCCCTTAGAATTCGATACACTAGGTGAAACTATGCCTCTTAGTCCTTCCGATTCTGAATACGACGCCATTCAATCGACCTCTCCTTCACATGATGACCAACATTTACTGGCATCTAATTCTTATTTGTTACCTTCTTGGTTAGATTCCCTATCATCGAATTTATATTACATCCTATGTATTTTTCTATACAACGAATCTATTATGGAAATGCTTAGTATCGAAGAGTCACCATGGGATGATAACACCATCACTTATCCTTTCTTCCCAAACTGGATGAAATCGAGAAAAATATTTCATCTATCTTTCCAATTGATATTGTCAATAATCCCCGATCTCTGATACTCACTCAAGATACAATCTCCGAGGGAAATTTGGGAAATATATCAAAAACCATCAATGTAGACATATCCACAAAATAAGGTGTTGTGGAAAACATACAACTAGGTGTGAACTGTTCAACTGAAGAGATTGAAATTTACACTGCCTTTTTTAAAGAATTCTGTGACATTTTCACCTGGAGATATGAAGAAATGCTAGAGATCGACCCTTCGATCTTTGTGCATGAAATCAAAACTTTCCCTATATTTAAAACTGTAAGACAAAAACTACACCCTATTCATCCCAAAAAAACTGTGGCAATCAAGGCAGAAGTAGAA
This sequence comes from Picea engelmannii, assembly GCA_009831015.1. Taxonomy (NCBI): domain Eukaryota; kingdom Viridiplantae; phylum Streptophyta; class Pinopsida; order Pinales; family Pinaceae; genus Picea; species Picea engelmannii. The sequence goes on along the minus strand of ML780709.1, from coordinate 948,566 downwards.
AGGTTATTGAAATATGGTTTTATTTATCCCGTACCTCTGACCGAATGGGTTTCCAACATTGTTCTGGTCACCAAGAAACAAGGGACAATTTGATTTTGTGTCGACCATAGGGATCTCAATAAGGCTTATCCAAAATATAATTACCCTACGCCCTTCATTGACCAAATTATAGATAATTGCACCAGATGCGTCATTTTCTCTTTTATGGATGGCTTCTCTGGCTATAACCAGATTAATATTTTACTTGTTGATCAACACAAAACAACCTTTATCTTCCCATGGGGGACTTTCACATATTGAAAATTACCTTTTGGCCTTAAAAATGTTGGAGAAAATTTTTGGTGGGCTATGTCGTATGCTTTCCATGATATTAGGCATATTGTTGATCCTTATCTCGATGACTTTCCAGCTCATTCGGCTCATCGAAAATATCATATTGGTCATCTAAGAGTGATATTTCTTAGATGTGGGCATTACAACATACGTTTGACCCCCATAAATGCATTTTATTTGTTGAATCAGGGAGACTCCTCGGGTTTGCAGTATTCAAATATGGGATTAGGGTAGATCCCTTAAAATTCAAAGCTATCCTCGATTTTCCTCCTCCCAACAATCTTACCCAAATTCAAAGTTTGCAAGGGAAGGAAATCTTTCTACGCCATTTTATCTTCAATTATGAAAAAATTACCAAAGGATTCATGAGATTACTGCAAAAGGATGCCCCTTTTATCTGGGATGAAGTTACTCAATGCTCATTTGATGATCTCAAACATACTTTAATGAATACACCGTTGTTACATCCCCCTAACTATGCGAGAGATTACATCCTTTATTTGGCTTCCTCTTCTTCTACTATTTCCATGGTGTTAGTACAAGAGGTTGATGATGACAAAGAACATGTGATCTACTACTTAAGTAAGAGCCTTTCGGGTCTTGAACTCCGTTATTCACATGTTGAAAAGTTGTCTTTGGCGACAATCATTGCTTTCCAAAGGTTTCGACACTATATTTTGCTTTTCACTACCATAGTCATTTATGATTCGAACTCCATGTACCACATATTGAATTGTCAAGTACTTAGGGGAAAATATTCCAAATGGATCGACATTCTCCAAGAATTCGATCTTGAGTTCACCAAATCCAAAGCAAATAAATCGTTGGTTTTTGTTGAGTTGATATGTGATCTTCCCCATATCGATGAGGACATTGATCCCAATAATTCCCTTCCAGATGAGTCATTTTTCATTATCATTACATCTAAATCATGGTATGGAGACATTATTTTATATCTCTAGATCCAACACTTCCAGCTAGGTCTTTCACATGACGAATGACGTCGCATTAGACACCATTCAAATTCCTACCTTATCATCTGTGACACTTTGTATCACCGCGGTAATGATAATATTCTATGATGTTGCTTAACCCATGAAGAGGTTGAGCAAGTTTTAAATCACTGTCACCTTGGATATTGTGGTGGTCATCTTTCTGGGATGGCTACAACCCAAAAAAACTTACGTGCCAATTATTTTTGGCCTTCCATATTCAAAGAATGCATTGAGGCCGTTAAAAAATTCCCACCCTGTCAAATATTTCAGAAGAAAGCATGTACCCATCCAGATCCACTCCATCCAATTGTTTCCATCAACCCCTTTACAAAATGGGGTATTGATTTCATGCAATGTAAGCCTACCTCAGCTGGGGGGCATGGTTATATTATTGTAGTAGTCAATTATTTCATTAAATGGGTTGAGGATATGCCTACATTTCTTACCGATGGTTGAACTACAACACTTTTCATATTCAATCACATCATCACTTGCTTCAAAGTCCCACAAGCTATTTTAACCAATCATGGATCCAATTTCCAAAACCAGATGATGGGTGAATTTCACACCAAGTTCGATTTTTGTCATGAAAATTCATCCCCTCACTATCCTTGGGATAATGGACAAGTTGAAGCCATCAACAAAGTCCTGAAGACCATGATTCAACGCATGGTGGGGTTGAATAAAACCTCTTGGCATTTGTAACTCTTCTCATCACTCTGGGCCTACTAAATTCAAACCCTTCCAGTTGGTATATGGGTTGGAAGTGGTGTTGTAGATTGAATGCGAGATTCCATCTCTGAAAGTAACCGTAGAGATCCTACCCCACACTTCTACTGAAGAAGAATGATTTTTGTATCTAACGAAGTTGTAAGAAACCTGTTGTGATGTTTCTCTCATTAAAAAGACATATAAAACCACATCAAGACTCAATAATATAAGTTTCTTCAATCTTTCACTTTCACAGAAGGAGATATACTCCTGGTCTATGACCAAGATCATGACAAACTTGGTGTAGGTAGGTTAGAACCTATGTGTCATGGGCCATACATCGTAAAGTGTATTATACAAATAGGTTCCTACGAGTTAGTGGATTATGACGGATTATCTCTCGGAAAGCCCCAAAATGGGATTTACTTAAAAAGGTATTATGCATATAATATCTCGGATGTGCACTTTTGTACATTATTGTACCATATTTTTTTGGTGTGGTGTTTCTTTACTTTTGAGTGCATGAGTTTTTCCCCATATTTATCTGCTTATACTTTACTTTGTGCTTGAATGCAGAGATGTCAGCATCCTTTCCTATCTGTTTCGGATTTGTGGATGGTGCTAGTCGACATACCCAGAACCTATATTTGGTGGCTTGGATCATCTACCACTCTGGTGAGTTAGTGAGTTCAGGAGGAATTTTCATCAAATAAGAAACTAATAATGTTTCATAATATCATGTCGTAATTGGAATTTTAACCGAAGATTCTTCTTTAAGTATATCTCAATTGATTTTCAATCTTGAATCTCAACTCGTGGTCCATCAACTTAACCATGTTTACACTATTCGTAATCCAGTTTTGTTACATCTATATCTAAGAGTTCTTCGTCTCGAGAGATATTTTGACTTCATAAAATATAGACATGTATCGAGAGATCTAAATATGATTACAGATTCGCTATAAAATTATATGTTGGATTGTCACATTACACATAGATAAGAATTCAAAACATAAAGCATATAAATAGAAACATCACATCATTTAAAAACATAAGTATCCATGGAAAAACTCATATATATATATAAAGTAGAAAAAGTGTGTCAAAATACATCATCCAAAAAATTACATAGAAGGGAAAAAATGTGGGCCATTATGCCCATAGCATCGTCATAAAAGACTACTATGACAAGAGACTCTACTTGTCCTCTTGCATTACATTGTGCTCATGATAGAACATAACCACTCTGGCCACACATCGCAGTAGGTGACTGAGGCCTTCTAGCACTCCAACTGTGTGCCTCTAAAGGTGAAAAGGTACATCTCGTATCCTCATAGAGGGAACACCCATGGTCAATCCACAAAGGTTCCTCTCTACCTCACAGAGTCCTCCTACTCTAAAACCTCCCTCCACTACTACCTAAACATGACCAAGATATCCAAATCCTGAAATTCCCGCTGGATGTGACATACCTCTGTCTGCATCATGAAAACAAATTATTTATATCCCTCATTGTACAACAAAAAAAATGCATATATATGAAAACAAAAAAAATTGTTGCAAGGTCATCATCTTTATTGTTTTACGTGACTCATCCCACAGTGCCCCTTCAGGAAGAACTAAGTATGCACTACCCCTAAAATCAAACCTGACATAAGGGAAATCCTCTATCACCATTATCTTTCTTCTCTACCATGCAAACAAGTCAGTAGTAAAACGAAAGGTTGAGGGCTCATTCCCCAACAGAGGTGAGAGGCTTGTCCATATCTCCATTCGGGTCTCAGATGCATGGCATGCTATCAATGCAATATGTGGTTGCATATGTGGTACTCGTTCCAAAAATAACGAAACCAGGAAATATTCATATCCGAAATGATTTTGCCTACTCATTCTTCATTTAGACATTTTCTCTTTGACATTTCTCATAAACCATGCACACTAATTAAAGATCTAGGGTTCAAGACACTGAACAATGTACGTTATCTATGATTTGGAAGAAAGATGGGGATTGGTTCTTCCCACTAGTTTAGTGATAGAAAAAAGGATAGATCGAAAAGGAAGATCCCTCACATATTTAATAACAATTCTCCCCTCTACTAAGTTATATCCTGGCACACAATATTGAGCAACATATGCATGTATTGGAAATCAAGTGGACCGGTGTTCATATAAAATGATAGGTTGTCCCCTCATCAAGAGCCTCGTTAGGAAGTACACATCCTTGATATTGATCTCAATCATATGATATCCCACTCAAAATTCTCGCTCATCACTATCCCACAATCCAATCAAATACTCAAGCATAAGGACTTCCTTCCTCATGTTCTGTAACTTGAAATATTTCAACAATCTACAGTGCCGAAGAGATTCCCTTGCTTGAGGGTCTTGAAAATCATACATATCATCATACACAATCTCTGTTTCTTTCCATTCAATCGTTTTGGCCAATTAAAACCTGCTAACCAAAAATAAAACACATTAGCCAAATTTTCAAAGAGGGAAATTTCTTTTTCATAGGAAAAAACTATTTTTTTTTTAATTTTGCACTCAACACACCCTAGAAGACTAAATTAGAGTACTAGCGTGTCGTCAAAGGGGACACCAGGGTGATGAAATATGAATCCACACTCCCCCTGATTACCTTGGAGAGCGTCGATCTAGTTCGGTGCTATGGGGCTTCCTAGAGGGACAAAACTCACGAAATAAGCACTAAAATAGAAAAAGAAAGAATGGAAAATGGTGGGGAATATCAGACTACTAACCTAGTGCTGCCGAAACTGGAAATGATCACACGTAGCTCCCACAATCAATGCCAGAAGAATCGCTCCAAAAAGGGGAAAAAACAAGAGAAAAGGGAAAAGTGAAAAGTGAAAGGTGAAAATGAATTGGTTTTTATCCTAATTGACTTTTTACCATTTCTAAAATTAAAGTCATTTAACCCCTTTACACATTAGTAATGTCTATTTTTTTGAGTTTTTTCAATTATCGTCGATTTTAAAAGGAATTGCTGATGTTTTTTCCAAGAATGATTTGTGTACACAGGTATATATGGAGAAGAATTTGTTGATGACCTTATAACTCTATCAAGCAAACTTTGTCGTACTTCGAGCTCATTAAAATATGAAGAGTCGTATGTTGGGCGATAACTTAACCCTTTTTGGTCCCAGCAGATTAACTACAAAAAATGAACGCTCTAGTCAATATCAGATAGAATATTTCTCCATCCTATTATTTTATACTTTTTGAGACATCAGAGACTTAAATTATGAAAAAGGACAACCTTGGAGTTTTATTTAAGTTATTTTCAAATTCCCTAAACATGAAAAACAACCGGTTTTTCCTTCTCTAGGCTGTAAAAACTACACATTGAAGGGCCTATCTAGTCTGAACCCTTACTTCTTCTAGTTCGTTAAATAAAGGAAGAGGAACTGAACGAAGGTGAGTTATATTGAGTATGTGTTACCCTCCTCAAGATTGATAAATGAAAAAGAGGTACTCATCTATCTGGATGGGGGAAAACATTGAAGGAAGTGGGTCGATTTTCTTGATATTTATTAAGGCAACTATTATGGTCTCCCTCGAACACGACACTTGTTTTTACCTCACCATACACTTGGATAATCCATTTTCCTTCGCACTAAACCAATCCTATGAGTCTTTCTACTCCTTTGGCCCATCTAAAGAATATCCAACAGTTGTCCTATTATGTTTTGGTCCATTCTAAGTCTATGATGCCAAGTATTATGTTGTGCCTCAGTGTTTAAGGGAAGTATTCACCTCAAAGTCATCCATCGACAATATTACCAGTTCCCATTCCCGTGTCAGTCCATTTTTTATCGCTTTCCTGTGACAAGTTTCATGTCGATTGATGTCGATTGATGGGGGATATATCAATTCCCTCCTTCCACGAGTCTTTTCTTATCGACTTCAACAAATTATTTGTGAAATAGACTTATAAACACATCAGTACCTTGGGACCTGCATGCCTCAATGGAAGGCCTCCTCGCATTCGAAAGTGGGTATACATCAATGACCCCTAACTTCATATCATTATTTGCATTCCCTGAATTATACTTAAAGTACATTGAGAGTCATCGACATCAATGGTGATTTCCCTCACACTTGTTAACGATATACCTCAATGACCGGTAATCAAGCAGATTCTTCTATGTTCAACATCAAATCATCGATTCACATGGACATAATCATACTATTATAGGATCGAGATGAAGACCCTGGGTTGAGTATTCAACTTCATATACACTTTACCTAGGTTGTGATGGAGTTCAGTTGATTGATATGTATGTTTTAACATAAATCCACTTTGTATTGGTCTATGGTTATTTTCTTATCACCTGTAGCTCCAATGTGTATTATTTTGTGGCTATGATCAAGTCAGTTCATAGAGGGATGGATTCACATTGTATATTTGGTGGCCATATACTTAGTCAATATCATCATGGATCCACAGTGTATTTGTTGGTGACCATGCTTTGAGTCACTTTTATTCCGAGCATAGGTATTCCTACCTCAGGGATGGAACATATATTAATATTGTTTGATGGTTGTTTGTAGCTTCTATTAGGTTCTCCAACTCCATACCCTTTCTTTGAAGAATCTACAAAGTGTTTCGGCCATCAACATTCCTCTTTTGGCTTCACACTTTGGGGGGAAATCTGTTACACATCAAAATTCCTCACTTTGACAATTTCGTGAGTGTCACACTTTCATTTTTGCAAGTTTCGTAAGTTTCATACCTCGAACGACACCATTAAAACACTTGCTGCAACCCCTAAAACATGTTAGAAGAAGAATCCCCATCATCTGACAGTTGGAACAAGTTTTTTTATCTAGGGAATTACTCATCTTTTTGACATTTTGTAAGATCAGTGCTCCCCTACTCATATATAGGGAGTGTTAGTGATCCTTGACCATCTTAAGGGGGCGCTACAATGCTATTTTGTTCACTTTAAGGGAGTGTTGATGTTGGTTGAAGGAATCTTTGAGGAAATCCCACTTTCTTCTAAAAAAAATTATGGACGGGTTGAGTTAGTTTGGCTCGAATATGACTCCATGGTTGCACATAAGGAAGAAATCACAACTAATGGAGCCATATCCTTAGCTAATTCCAAAAATACTCAAGGTGGTTGAGCCTCTCAAAGATTATAAGTAGAGACATTTCCATGGTGAAAAGGAGGAGAAATCAACAAAGCATTGTTATTTTGATTGTGGATCTTTTGAGCAAGGGTTGGACAAGGAGGACTTTGAGAGGTTGTTGCAACACCAACTGAAGATTATAATTTTTCCCTTCTAAGTTCTCATTAATATACTTGGCATGTTTCCTTCAAGTGCATGTTTACATGTGTTTGTCTATGGTTGTCTTAATCTACATAGATGAATTGATTTTGTCTAATCCATTAGAGTAGGAGATAGTCGTTTGTTTCTTGTTGTCCATTGTAGGTATTGATTTGTACCAAGAGTCGAATTGAGATTGTGGATTAGAGCTTCTTGGACAAACATCATAAAAGAGGTACATCATACTTCCCCTCCTTCTCTCTTTTTCAATGGACAAAATGAATTTATAGGAATGGTAGTGTCCAAATGTAATTTTATGTCTTGGTATAAGGGTTTGTAATCCAAGGGAAAGTTTACCTGTATGCAGGGGAATATTTACGTAACACTTGTTGGGGGGTTTAATACCCATGGTTAATCAATCTTGACAAAAAAAACTACCAAGGATTTTTCATATTCAATCTTCGGTCTAGGACCAAAGAAGGTCTCACCCGAGATGCTATGAGAATCATAGAGACTAATAGTCTTGTTTCAGATGTGAAGGGTTAGTGCATACAAGGAAGCCTCTCAGCTGTAAATATGTCCATTCATCCATAACTAAATATAGATTAATAAGCATTGAATCAATAAAAAAGATTCACATTCATATCATAACATACATATTAGATTGTGGAGAGAAAGGACCTTGTATTTTATTCATTAGCTTCAAATTCATATAGATACAAAAACCCATAACAAAGGATTTTTCTATGCTCTCTCAACTCATACAACAGTCATTAAAACACTCTATACCATGTTCTCTAATCTCATTTATTCATTTCTTCATAGTTTCGACTCTATTACACACACCTACAAGACTCATACAAAACTCATATAAAAATAGACATGGAACTCTATCTTTTCTATTTCAAATGACTCTTTGTTATAGTCATGAGCTCTCTCTCTCTCTCTCTCTCTCTCTCTCTCTCTCTCTCTCTCTCTCTCTCTCTCTCTCTTAAAATGACTCTACTACTCCACTCTCTTGAGTGAACACCAAATCCACACACTTTTCATATCTGCATGCATCCCTTGAATTTTCCTCGAGCGTGGCAATCCTAACTAACTTGGAAGCTCATGCATACCTTCTCCCATGTTTCTTCAAGTCATTATAGTACTTGGATACAAAATATTCCCAAAGATACGTTGATATTCATTACATGCGGTCTTCTCTTTGATTCCTTGTGTGCAGTGAAAAACTGGGTTGCCACAAAAAATATTCTTTTGGTTGGCACTGACGTTGATCATTCCTAGATCCATGCAGCGTGTCCTCATAGGTGCATGTGCAATATTGACTTGTGGCGCATGAATTCAACTTCGCAAAAAAATGGTGTGCTAATAGAACCCCAACACTATTAATTAGATTATCCTTGAGCCAACCAGTTTTGTTCATGGGTTCACAAAAGTGGTTGACTACATTGTTGTCACAAATTCCTGGATGAACTAATAAAATTGGGCATCCGCATTGTTAAACATGTCATTTCTGTAAAACAAAAAACCTCATCGGTGTCAGTTGTTGTAACCTATGGGGCCTTAAGGTTAATTTGCTCCATTTTTTCTATCATAGGAGTTCTCTCCACGTGCACCACTGCAAATTGATTGTAATATGTTTGGGATTTGTTAGCCATGTCTAAGGAAATGCCAAAGAGATTTTTTTTTTAATAGGCTACAATAATTTCCTTAGTTTCGTTGGTGATTGCTAACATGGATTCTTATCACTCACTTGAAGGTAATGACAACATTGTGTTATTTTTTCGCAGGAATTTTTCTTTCGTAGATCATATCCCTTCTTCAAAGGCACATTTTTTGGGTGGATTTTGGAGGTGATTGCATAGTGTGAAGCTATACTCAATGAGTTTCCTGAAATCATTGATGTGTTCCCAACCCTTTTGCATTGCTTCCTCGCCCACAAGGATATTATATTGAAACTCTTGATTATATAAGTTAGGATGCTTTAGCTTCTCATGAAAATCAAGATTTTGAGTCTATAGAACTTGAACATGCTCCTTTACCATGTGAAGTTTTTGAGGCACAAGCATGTCTAGCTTCTCCGCCCTTGGCCTTGGTAAATGTGCATACACATCATCCACAATGTTGATGATTTATTTATGGGTTGCGAGTATCGATTCATGTTGGTATTTTCTCTCAACATGCATAGTGATTTACAAAACATGGATTGTTTTGAGATCCTAATGCACAACCTCTACCTCTTCTCGTTCCTGCTTCTTTTTTATGCCTATCCTGAATTTATTTATGTGCAAATACTTCTAGCTCATGTTGTTGTTGCATTTTCTCATGTGACTGGATGAGGGCTCAGTGTTTCTCTCCAAGCTACATCAAGATGATAGTCATGAATTTCTATAGGTCCTCTATAGGAACCTGCACCAATTAGATCTTGGAATTAGCTAAGACAAAGAAACACTGACCAATGAATTTACCTATAAAACTCTTCTTTGGATACTACTGCTAGTTTTAGTGATATACTATTCTCGAGGGGGTGAACCTGGTGGTGAAGCAATGGTCAAATGTCAATAGATATTGTCGAATTCACCTGTGACCTCTTTCTGTATCACTTGTTGTAACATCAATTCCCCCCTAATCTCCTTGACCAAGGTCAAGACAAATTTTCTTGTTTTTCTTGTCAGGGTACCAGTGTCCAACCCTTTACTTATGGTTGTCTATAGTCTCTTACTGGGAACTTGACCATGCGGCATGGTTTGTTTTTTGGATGGCATAGGGACTTCCTCCTCGATGGTAGTAAAATATGGTGGGGGAGTTGGTGTGCGCTCTTCATCCGTGTTGGGATGTAAATTGATTGGGGATGGACCTTGTGTAACTAAGGGTCAATTTTTCTTGTGGGCCCTGTCTTGGTCATCCTTGGACTCCTCCTCAGTTTGTGATTTCTCATATGAGTGTTTCTTCCATTTTCCTTTAGAGGTTTCAACCTTATGTTGCTTAGAAATTGAGGCCCATTCTTTCTATCAGGTTGCAGCTACGACCCTTTTATTTTCTTAGTTTTTATTCGTCCTTGTTTCATGTTGCACTTGCTTTGCTTCGAAAGGAGGTTTATATTCTTCATCCCATTCTACGACACTGAGTTGTATGTCTTCTTTCGTGATGAAAATGGGGATCGTGGTAGTGGCGGATTACTTATCTACATGGGGAGAAATGAAAACATTATGGAAATCACATTCAAATTCAAGGTAGTCCTTATACCTTGTTATTAGAGTCTTTGGAATGCATAGAATTTAATCAGTTTCCCGTATCAACTATTTGTACCACTTCTGGAAGGCCTTGTGATTCTTGGATTGAACTTATTTTTCTTTTGTGTAGTGGAGTGTGAGAAATATAGGTGCGGCGAAGGGTGGTGCATCGTTTCTTTCCTCGTCGTGGCCCAAGAGGGCCTCCAAAGAATCATGGAAAGTAATAAAATAACATAGTTGTAATGGAACTATTTTCCCAAGTTCTAGGCCACCAAGCAGTCATTAAAAAACTCATTTAGGACATATCATGCCCAAGCCATATAAAACCTTGCAACACATCGCTCAACAGAAATGATGAATCCAACTGGACACTCTCCCTTTCATAATTTACAGAGTATCCTACAAGAAAACAATTGCATCACAAACTAGAACCTTTTTTGTTGATATATGTAACGACCCTCCTCGTTACGACAACAACTCTGATAACAGGTGCAATTTTTTTTTTTTTGTTTAAGGTGTGTGTGCGTGCGTAGAAGTAACAGACACACTTGACTCTAGGTCGCCACTCGACAACCAACAAGATGCAACCACGATGTTCATCACAAGAAGACTGAAGGCCACAATGAGTAACCGTAAGAAATAAACAACCATAGACACAAGGCACACCACGCACACATTTAACGACATACTGGGTTATGCACAGTACGAACACAGAGGGGAGGATCCATAGTAGTAGATCTTACTATTTCTTCACAGGAAAGAAGGGCTTTTAATCTTAATTCTCTACTCCGGAGAGAGAGAAGGTCAGATAGGCTCCTGGCCGACTACTCAGGTAGAAACTAGTAATATCCATCAGGTGTGTCACAAGAGTGGAAACCCTGCCTTTAAAGGCCCCGAGACTCTTGATATGACACTGGATTCTTTACATAGGAAAATAATCACACACTCACCCTTACATACTAGGCTACGTGGAGGTGTCTACACCCTGCCCGACACAAGCAGACCATGCACACGAAAGGTTTACCAACCCAGTACCACATTAATTTTAAAGAACAACACCCTTTCTCAGAATAATTTTGTTGTGCTTAATTCAAGAACATTTCAACATATAAGTTCGTCATTAATAATAGACATTACCATTCCGTTATCATGAAATAATACACGCATTACATTTATATCACATTAACCTTGCGAAATAATAGGCACCTTCATCAATAGGTGATATCCATAAAAATACAACTACAATATCCTTTCATAAATGACAACACCATGGAATATCTTAATCAATAACCCTGCAACATATCCATCACCTTAAGACTACCATATCTTTACCACAATTGACATAGCTTGAACACTAGCATTAACATTCCATTCCCTAATCATTAACATGAAACAATAATAATGTTAGCATTACCTTACCCTACGCATACAATCAACATCCTTTGCATCGATTATTACTCTAACCAATAATAACATTAACCTTAAACATTTACCGTAAAAAAAATATCATTAATATTAACTTGACCATAAGAGTTAACATTAGGCATTACATTCAATGGCACCTATAAAGAATCCAAACTTTGTGAAAAGGGAGTTAAAACTATTCCCTTTTTATAACACTAAAACCCAACGACATTATATGAAATGAGAACAATTATTTAAACTAATTTCGGAGGTAACAATATATATGCATATATTCCTTTAGAAGAACCTTTGTTTAATATACAACAAGAGTCACACATCCATTATGTCATCTACGGTGATGATTTAAACATAAGACTTGTGCATACTCAATCATATTGAGGTATAGATATTTAGTTTACCGAGAATATACATAACATCATACAACTTGGGAAGGGTCAATGTACGCATAAGAAGGCTGTAAAAGTATCCATTATTTGATTAATTAAATAAAGAAAACAACTATAAATAGAAATGAATAAATGGCTCAACCTAGGATAACATAAGTAAATAATAAGTAATAACTTGTTAATTAATAACCATATCCTTCCTTGTATAATAAAGTAGCGTTGAAATTAAATGACAAGAAAGGTTACGCTTTATTACTATCACTTACAAATGAAACTACAACCACCAGAATAACTAACCATGTTGACACCTATTTACTGATAGCATTGGAATTTTAAATAAAAAGGACCCTTCCCTACGAAAAGTAAAAGCAGTAACTCTGTTCCCCAGCATTACACCTTAAATGACACTGTTGACGTTCGTCAAATGGCAAGGAAAGAGCAACTGTGAGTGCCTGATAGGGACGAGGTGGCCACTGATGTGCGCAGCCCGAAATTGGTCAGGGAGTAAATCTTGGTAGCACAATAAAACAAACCCTACAGGAGAGCACGTTGGCACCTCAACACAATAAGTAGTCATGAAGGCGCGTCCTGAAATACGCACTGTCAGAAGGAGAGGCGTGGGTAACAAGCCCAGTCTCGAAAGCGAGCCTCCTACTGGACCTCGCCCCACATGCAAAGGATACGAACTGTGGGAAGTAAAGGAAATCGCCGGCAGGGAGATGCCTGGGAAAAACGCGCAGAAGAAAAATAAGCACGCGCAGATGGGTTAATTATCCAAACCAGTAATATCAACAAATTACTACCCCATGATGACTCTCATTCAAATAAAACGGAATAATGGTTATCAGCGGAGATACTCAGGGAAGCATGGTCGGGGTTCTAAAAAAAAAAATCAACCACAATAATAAAGCAAAACGCAGAGATCCAAGGACACCAAACGCAGAGATCCAAGGACACCAAACGCAGAGATCAGAGAAGCACCCAATCACAGAGATCAGGGAGGTTACTGGGTGAGTGTCCTCAGTCTAAATGCGGAGAAAATTTAACATTAAAACGCAGAGATAATTTCTTCCACAGTCAACGCGGAGATAGACGACCCAACGCAAAGGAAGTCTCACCATCAATCGCTGAGATACACCACAATACGCAGAGAAACTTGGGGCAATCATCACGCTGGGTGAAACAACGAACGCAGAAGGAATTTTGGAATAGATTTACAATCAAGCCACTCATCATCACAGAAGGAATTAAATTTTCTTCTTTTTAAATTAAAAACAACTGAGGTAACAGTACGTCTATTACAGAGTGAAAATCGCCACTATTACGCCTCCCTGTAGGTACATCAATGCCTTAAACTATATCAGTGATTTTACAAGGACGGTAACACTGCGCATCAAAATTTTAGATGCGACCACACAATATCCGGGAATAAACCACCTCTAAGAGTAAAGAAGAAGTGTAACAAATAGTGGAATTGTCTTGGGTACGAACAAACATCCATTGAAAACATTTTTGCACCAGATCTGGTTTTTCTCGATTTCGTAGGTATTCATTTCTTGAAGCTTTTTCTATGAACAGAGATCTAAATTGAAATAATTCTTTTATGACATCTAGTAACCCCAAACGCAAATTCTTTTAAAAAAACAAGCACTAAAATAAACAACAGCGGTAAATAACTTTGCTAACGGAGGTGAGTAACAGCCGTAAAAATTTTCTCCATCACGCCATTACTGTGGGTAAGAAATTTTATCAACCAAGGTAAGTCCTAAAGAATTCTAATCTACTAAAATACAATCATACCGTTGTCTTTCGCTCGCCGCAAATGACTCCTGTGCTTCGTGCCGCTCCTGCTCTGCGCTGCTCCTGCTCGTCGATCGTAGAGACTACACCGATACCTCCCAGCCAAACGCTAGGGGTACTCTGCTTCCCCCTTAGCCCCCCGAGCCACAAAGGGGCCACACACAGTCTAGATAGTATACCTAGCTTCCCAGCTCGCCTCCAAGGCTGAGCTGCCACTCTAATCTCAGCTAAGAAAATCCCAACTCCTCACAAGCAATCAGTCCAGTCCAAATTCGGCAGCATAACGATACCTAACAGCCTATCTCCTTTTCCCCTCATCCCCCTTGCTTTTATAGAGTTTTCAGACCCCCTCTTGCCCTAATCACATTTAATTTAAGTTTTAAAGAAAAACCCTAAAAAATTCTCTGTCTTACAAGTGTCACTCATCCCCCACGTTTCTCCCAAAATTATTTTCTTAAATTTATTAAAAGGCTCATTTCCCTATTTTATTATTCCCTCTCTTTTTTTTTAAACCAAAAAGGTAAATGCGCCAATGCATCTTTTCATTTTATTTTTAAATTCATACTTTTTATACTCCCGCTCGTTAATTTTTTTTATTACTATTGGTTCAGTCTCAGTTTATGTATGTGTTTTATGGAAAATAGTTTAGTCCCTTAAGCATTCAATTTATTCACTGAAGGTTATGCGTTCTGTCAATCAAAACTATGGCTTTCGGTATTCGTTTATTTATGAATTAGTTAAAAAAAAAATTTGAAAAACTATAGCGTTCATAGGGGGTTATGCTTTAAAAGTTTTTATAAGGTTATGTATTTGACAGAAGGGTTTTCATAAAAGTTATGCTTTCAAAATGTTAATGAGCTCTCATTGCAAGTTGTGTTTAAAGAAGGAGATGCCTTCAATGAAATTTATTGTCTGGGTTAACTAAACTGTAATTTATGTATATTTTTATTTTTAAGAAGAGTTATGTTTCAATTTGAATAAAATTTATGAGTTCATTAAAAGTTAAACCATTTCATTTAGAATTAGGGTTAGGCTCTTTTTTGAGTTAGAGTTAGGGCCTTTTTTCTCAAGGTTAAATGAAATTTTTATCTTAGAGAATTTTTTTTTTTTTACTTGGGTTCAGATTTTGAACTGGACGACAATTGTTTAGGGGAGTCGTTTTAAGAATTTATTAAGGCGTTATTGTCTTAGGGCTATTTAGGTTTTTTTCCTTCATCCACATCAATGCGACGTTCCCTTCAGGACGCACCACGTGCTCCAAGGGTGTCACTCGCCTCATTCGTTTCCTTGGCGCGACGTGCCCTTCAGGATGCACCACATGCTCCAAGGGTGCTGTTAACTCCCAAAGTAAAACCGTCTTTTCAGTTGAACTTTGTAGAGGATATCCTAAGCTATTGGTTGCATGCTCAACTAGTTTTCTGTTTTCATAGTTCAATAAAATTTTTGATACTTGGTTTTATCCAAAAGGTGGAAAA
>ML780709.1:900220-923010 GCA_009831015.1 Picea engelmannii | reverse complement strand
CCAAGGGTGCCACTCGCGTCTTGTGTTTCTTTTGTGCGATGTGCCCTTCAGGATGCACCACGTGCTCCAAGGGTGCCACTCGCCAACTAGACTGATTGGTAGACATCTATAACCCCTGGAGTCAACACTCCACCAGGTGAACTTGTGGGAGACTAAGGGCTCTAAGGAATAAGGCCTCCGCCTTATTGCGCGCCCCTTAGAATCATCGTGAGCGACTGTCGCAGTCTGCCCTCACGGCATCGTGAATCCTCTCGAACTAGGTAATCGTTAACCTACAGTTCGAGCCACGGTGAGAGTGCTAGTAGGCGGTGGCAGGGTTGTTGTCTACCCCTCTCGCTGAACCTCTCTGGAAATCGTGTGTAGCCCCTTTACTCCATATGTGAGTCTGGTCGGCGAGCTATCGTCAACCTGCATCATCGACAATCATGTCAGAACATGTCAACGTCAAATCATCAAATCAATGAAGTATCACAGTAAATAAATCAACCCAAATAGCACACTCCCTGACTCAATCTGGAGTCCAAGGGGTTCCACCGATGCCTCTGCATCCTCAAGGTCCAAAACCCTGCACACTCAATAAAACTGAGTCAATAGCACCTGTCTACGTCAAATAGTAAAACATCATGTCATCTATCATAACGCATCATAATCAAGTATAAATGTTTTAACATCAGAAAAGTCCAGATCACTTGCGAGCAAGTGTCCTCAAACAATAAGTTTTCTCAGTGCGCCAGAGCGGGATGTTACAATATATGGAATTACTACCCCACGAGACCATCTATGCATCCCATATTTAGCGTAATTCTCTTCCTAGGATGCATCCTTGGCCTTGATTGCGTTGGATGGATCTTCTCCTATCGTTTGCAGGATGTAGACTTGATACATGATAATTTCATCCACTTGGTATTTATGTTTGCGCCACATATAAACCTCCATGCAACTGACTAAGTAAGAAGCACACACATTCCTGAACTAGTGTGCCTCGGCCAAAATTTGGGTAATTCATCAGAGTCATGACATCATAATGCTTAAGGGGCTTGGACCATGTTTGAGTGAGTACCTTCGATGTCTCATTGGGCCATTGAATGATCTCTTCATATCTATCAAGCTATAACTCAGGAATTTGGGTCATATCTCAAACATTATGATCTATGCACTACAACATAGAAACTTTCCCTATCTTAGGGCCCACAAATCTTACATTGGACATGATGGCAGGCTTAGGCATCGATTACAACTTACTAGATTTCACCTTCTATTGTTCATTTGGCTTATTGAGGGAGGCCATTCTAGTATAAAACTGTATCGCTCCTCTATCTTATCCAAACTACTATCTAGGATGACTCTGCTGGTCGAGACTATGGTGTAATATGCCTAAACTATGAGGACTCTATGACCTAATTATCTTCTCCCTCGGCTCTACACTTTTCTTTTTGTTTATTGGTCATAAATGATAAGTCTAACTATGGTTATGGAGTTTTAAATATGCCAAGGTTGGTGTACCCAATTGATGTCAAATACTGAGTTGTGATAAAAGTCATTTATGATAGTTTTTCTCCGTTATAACTGTCACACATTGCAATTAGCTTCTTTCCATAACTATTCGTTTTTCCCCAGGTCACCGTCACTTTCCTATTAGCTAGAAAACCACTCTCCCTATTTTTGTATTTGCTTGCATCATGTCAATAGGATGTTAACGATCATTATTCCATCCTTTTTAGTTTAATACGACAACTAAGTCTTAATATTTTCCAAAATAGGAAAAATCTTCATTAGTACAACCTATCATGTCCCACTTTATTATGTTGAGCTATGTATGTTGCCTATTTATTGATATGGTGTTGATTTCTCTATTGAAATTTGTAGCAACGAACATGTACTTCCACGTCTAATGCTTCTTATAACCTTAAAAATTCATTTTGTGCAAATGAATGATCTTTTGTAATTACTGGAAGTTAATTAAGTTGAAAGAATAAATTATTTGCTTTAGTGACTTAAGTGAAAATTAGATTAACTCCTAGTCATTGGATCTAAAAGTGAAGGTGAGATTCAACCTTTAATCACATTGGATATCTAGGGTTTTGGTTTACGGTTTGATTTGGTCTAATCTCAAGATTATTAAAAGGAATCTAAGGTGAGAGGATGGGACACAATGATGATACACAAAGTGTGAGTAAGCACTCAAGTGTGTAAGGTGTGTAGGGGTAGGGGCTAAGGAAAGCATGCATGGAGAAGCTAGGGATATAGTAGCCAGGTGGGATAGGCTAGTAGTTGCAATCGTATTTCCTCATAAGGACCATTATCCCATGATGGGAGTAGTGATTTTCGAGGGGTTTTACCCAAATTGTGTGTGGGATAGGCTAGTAGTTGCAATCGTATTTCCTCATAAGGACCATTATCCCATGATGGGAGTAGTGATTTTCGAGGGGTTTTACCCAAATTGTGTGTGCAATTTTTTTTAAGGTTTTATTGTTAATGCTTTCAATGATGTTTGTTATGAACCAAGATGTATTGTGATTCAATAAATTAGTTTTTCTTGGAATTAACAATCATGTGCTAGGTTACAAAAAATTAACATGGTATCAGAGAGACTATGAGGACGCTGGGTTTTCCACTAAGCTAGATTTGGTAGCCATAAATGAGGAAGCTGGGTTTTCCACTAAGCTAGATTTGGTAGCCATAATTTCGGATCTGCTGGGAATTTTTATTTTTATTGCAAGTCTGCAGGAATTTTTAGCTATGGGTAAAGATAAAGATGAAATTAATAATAATAATAAAAAAATTGGGTCATACAGTCGTATAGTAGCTGTACGATGTACGGATTGCTATTGCAGGAAAGATCGGATGAGATAGTTGTGGATAACACATCCATAGAAGATCCGTTGAGCCTCAGGTAGTGAACATAGTTGAGTTGAGCTCTGTCGAGAGGGCGGACCAGTAAGCACACATGCCACAAGTGATGGAGTAAAAAACATAGGCTTCTACGTGGGATGACTGAGGCAGAGGTTGTCGTTGGTAAGAACCGACCGATAATTGACAATCCACCAAAACTAAAGGAGAGTCGCCGGCCAAAAATCAGCCGAAGGTGGAAGGTAGTTGTAGAGGCTCGGACTGTGTGTAAGAGATGACGCATGAAGAGACGAAGGTAAAAATTGCCGGAAGAATAGAGGTCGCCGCCAGTTAAGGGAGAAACCCACCGATGGTGTAAGGAGGCGCCAAAGCTCACACGGATAGGAGAAGCCATGGGCTGGGGCCTCGCGTGGAATAATCGTCAGAGGTACCAGTGCGCGTGAGGGTGGAGGCAACAGCGAGGGGTTGAGTGCCAGGAGAAGGGGTGGCAAGTCGGGCCATGATAGATCACTCGAACGAGGCCGACGCAGGGTGACGTGTAGTTCGTGGGCGACAGAAAGAGCTTCCAAAGACAACCGCCACACATGACTACAATGACCAACAGGGCTACACGATAGGCCAATAGGGCCTAGGAATATCAGGAAGACTGCATATAGCTATAGGTAAACCCACAGATGTCGAAGCAGCCATGGGACAATAGGAAGGTCCCCTGGGTAGCGAGCGGGTAGCGTGGGAAGCAGGTTAAGAGAGATAGGAAACGTCCAGAAAGGCTCTAGGAAGCCCAGAAAAGGACCCGTGCAATAACAAGCGGCTGCAGGCAGCCCCGGGTAGCCTCGGGCAGGTGCCCTAGGTTGCGGGCATCAAGTCTCAGGTAGGTATCCAGATAGTTGAAAATTTGTGGAGTGTCTTGCGAGTAATGGCACGCAGGATGAAGGAGAACAAGGAGCAGGTAGCTCTGAAGATTGAACAATTCATAGGGAGTTATCTTTTAGGCTTATGTGGGAAAGAACCTTCCAAGTCCATCTAGATGAAGTCACGGTTTGATATGGCCATGTAGGATGCTCAAAAGTTGGAGGTTTCTGAGAGAAATTCTAGAGGGAATTATTCAATGAAGGGTCTGAACTAGATGGAAGGGATTTATTATGCTTTAGAGGTAGTAGTCAATTCATGGAAACATATATAGTAGCGAAGAAAGAGCCACTTTCAAGTGATGGAAGTACCTTCCTTGCTAAGAGGGAGTGTTGAAATTTGTAGCATCGGACATGTACTTTCACATTGGCATGTGTCTAGCACATGAAATTCATTAATGCCTCTTAGAACCTTATAATTTCATTTTGTGTAAATAAATGACCTTTTGTGATTAATGGAGGCTAATTAAGTCAAAATCCTAAGTTATTGGTTTTCGTAACATAAGTGAAAATTAGATTAAGTCTTATACATTGGATCTAGAAGTGAAGGTTAGGTGAGACCTCAACCTTTAATCACTTTGGATATCTAGGGTTTTTGTTTAGGGTTTGATTTTGTCTAATCTCAAGTTTATTAAAAGGAATCTAAGGTGAGAGGATGAAACACAGTACATAAAGTGTGAGTGAGCACTCAGGTGTGTCGAGGTAGGGACTGAGGAAAAGGTGGATGGGACAACTAGGGATATAGAAGCCAAGTGGGATAAGTTATCAGTTGTAGTTGTATTTCCTCAGAAGGGCCATTATCCCAGGACAAGAGCCCTAGTTTTATAGCAATAAAATCATCACAGAACTAGTTTTCCCGCGAGGGTTTTTCCAGGGGTTTTACCTGAATCTTGTGTGAAAATGTTTTATGGATTTTTTTGTTAATGCTTCCACTGATGTTTGTTATGATTGTGATTCAGAAAATTGATTTTTCTCAGAATTAACAATTGTGTGCTAATTTACAAAAAATCAACATGCTCTACCCATGCCCTAAGTCCTATCCTATGGGGCCACAACGCATGGTTAATGTGCACCCTTGATTTTATCTAGACATATATGATCCTGTTGCATCCACCCCTAGCAGGACATGAAACTTATTTACTTGGATTTTCTCCTTATCCTTCAACATGGAGGGTTTTTGGTGCTTGTGGTTGGGACTAGGGGAACTTGATGACTACCCAACCTTGGATTTGTTTTGAATTCTGCCTTGCACTACCTGTTTACCAACACGATTGGAATCAAATTTCTTCGAGAGATGGGGCTAGGTGTCGACGTAGTGTGCTTGTAAATTGATGGAGCTCTCTTGTATTCCACCTTTTCTTGGATAGTTAATGCCTCTCATAGGAACACAGACATTCTTGGGGATTTACCATTGTTCAAAATATTTCCTTGATCGACTCCACCACTTGCACCCAGTCATGTAAATGTTCACGATGCACTTCCCACCAATGCACATGTATTCCTTCCAACACTGTGTCAAGGGCCTATATTCTATAGGTCTAGGGAATCTTCTGCATTTGGGAAAATAATGTATCCATTGAGTCTATTCCATGAAACTGATATAGGGTATAGGACCTATCCCAACCTTGTCTATCGTTGTGTTAATTTTCACACATCCTCTTTTTGAAACCTCATAGAGATTATGTTACCATCTCTCCATAGCATCATCTAAATCTATGTCGTATGAGCACACACTTCTCCAACTCAACTCGCCATTTGTTGTGGGATTTAGATAATCTTCTCTAAGCCCTATAATATGAGAGATGTTTTCAATAATGGATCTTTGTACATCCTCATTAATGGGCTCACTGTACTCATTTCCTTCATTTAGATATAATAGCACAATGACACACAAGGTATCTATTCCAAAGGAAATTTGTGGTTTCTTCGGGTTTAGAAAAGTGTTGTTGTCAAATGGTCAGTCAATTCCAGGTAACACAAAGTATGGATCTAAGTCATCCATGATCTCGATCACCTCAAAGTTTGCATTGGTTTTCTCCCCTTCGAGATTCACTTCCACTTTCTCCAATTGTTCAATGGGATAGAATCAATATTCATTAGCCAGCCTGAGTTGAATGGGGAACCAAACCATGTTTCTCTTTCCCATAAAATCCCAATATTTCTTAAACAACATGTTCACATTGGATCCCATGACGAACATGACACCATCCATCTCATAGCTTTCGAGTTCAGCTGTCATTTTAAAATATCTTTATGATCACTTAGCATTTTCAAACAACATTACAAGAAGTTAATTACTTGATCCTCTCCTTGCTCCTTGTGACAAGTTTTGCACTCTGTTTCCTCTTGTGCCATGCGTCGTAGCTCATTATGCACACACTCCTCTATTTCTTTTCGTTCAACCCATAAAACCTCTTCTTGTATGTGAGCTTCTTCCAAAGATGTTTTTATAACTCATTGTATCTCCTCACGCACACAAGCTTCCTGTAATGTTTTTTGTGTTGTATGGTGTAACTGTTCACAGACATAGGCGTCTTCCAATAATATCTATATGGCTCCTTGTACCACTTCGGACACTTTGGCTTCCTGTAGTGACCTTTACATCATGTGTTGTATCTCTTCATGCACTCTATCCTCCTCTAGATCCCTCCATGCATCGTGCATAAATTGGTTTTACTGCACAACATGAAAATTAGGAGGTGCATGCACCTCTTTTATGATCTTCCCTTCCATGTTCTAACCCAATATTTCTCCATGGTCTAATTTCATTCCCATCCAAATTCCTCCTTGGGTTAGCACCCTCACATCAGCTTCTTCCTTTGGCTTCTAATTACCACACATCTCTGCAGTCACCATATTGTAGTGTGTCTTCTTCTCTTCCCACTTTGCTAGCAAGTCTGGGAAATCTTCTATGACATGCTATTTACTATGACAATACCCAGAGTGAGTGCACAGTTTAGTACAAAGTCATGACACATGGCCTACTTCACCACAATTAAAAAAAAATAGGTGGTCTTCTTCCACCACCAACATATCTTCGTCCTCTTCCTCATCCATATCCTCCTCTCGAACCTCCTTAGTATCCTCCTCTATCCACGCCTCCGAGGTCACCACCTTTATGTTCTTCCTAGACCCAGAAGGCATATGCAGTGTGCTCCTGCATCAACTGAAGCAACTGACATTTATTCACATCATGCCCCATGGATTTGCAAGACTTGCAAAATAAAGTATGTGTATTCTTATGATATTTCTGTAATGTTTGGCACCATGGAGGTATGTGTCCCCATTGTCTACAAATATCACACCACTTGGTCTGAGGTCCAATTGGAAATGGATGCAGCATACTCATTGTCATGCATTTCTCCAGCATAGGAAATTCATTCTTATGCTGACCTTTTGAATGGAACATAGTACACCATTCCTATGCTTATGCACCACCTTTGCCTTAGCTATATCTTGTAACTACATCATGATATTGGTGAGCTGGGATTGAAACTACACCATCCCTATCGATGTCTTTCCACCTCTTGGTGTAGCCTATGGGCACATCACAATATCCATGGAATCCACTTGAGTTGTCACCTTTTTTTGGGTGAGAGGGACTCAAATATGGGGTGGGATTCCTACAATACACCATTCCCTATTATGAACATCTTGGATTTGAAAATGTCAACCTATCCAAAAATATCTTGAAGAGTTGGTCATAGTCCCATATGGTTTCTCTAGTTTGTTTCTTGATCTCTTCGATCTCATTGATACATTGTAATTCTGACTTGGGACTTTGAGAATCCCTATGTAGATCTCTTTTAGTATCTATCAACGACCTAGTATGTCCCACCGACGCATTCACCTTGTATTTCATATACCACATCAGATCTCTATCTTTGAAGGTGGTCTCCAACTATTCTATATTTAATGCTTTGTCCATGATTCTCTTCACAAACCATATAGCTTCACATGTGAACCAATGCTGCTCTACATCGTCTTTACCCATCCCATCGAACATTGATAGCCTTAGAGTTGTCTCTTGGTTTTCCATCCTCAATCTAGTCTTGTGTCCTCCTGATTGACTACTAGCAGTTGATGACACAAATATTGATACACAACTCCTAATGCCACATCTCTTCAATGGCCTATCTCCTTATATGATCCTCTATGACACAACACTCCTTCCTGCACATCCTCTTGGTACAGTCTCCTTTCTCTTCATTTTGCATCCAACACCTCATCCTTCACCCCTTGATGTCTTCCTTAAACCTTTTCCTCCTTTGTTCATCTTTCCTCCTTAACTCAACTCTCCTTGCATATATTTCAACCCTTTCTCTCTTCTTCTCTTCTAGTTCCATTCCCTTATCACGTCATCCCATCATTTTTTAGATCCTTCCCATTGGATCCCTTCTCTCTCTCTCTCTCTCTCTCTCTCTCTCTCTCTCTCTCTCTCGATCCCCCCCTTTGCGTGATGGGGTCTACTTGACCATCCTATTCGGCTCCATGTGCATCAAACCCTTCTTTACAAACAACATCTTGATCCCCAGGGGGATTTATTCCAACAATATATTTCTCGGTCCTTCCACAAATTTTCTTTCAACCTCGTTGAAAGAATCACCATAGTTAATGGCGAACTCAACAATGTATACTTCCTTTAGCTAGTTGAACTAGAAGTAGATTTATTGAGCCCACTTAGTGTCCAAATATTTGAGTCTTTTGATTGTAGTATGGACCCATACTAGTGGTTCTTGGACTCCCAAAGTATTATTAATAGTCATTTTCCTCTTCAAGCATTCATACCACAAACAAGGAAACTTAGCAAAGAAAACTTCATGCAAATATGTATAGATATACCTCTATTTCCATCATTCAACGTTGGTTGTCAATCTCTTTGTCTCTCATTGTGCAAACTAATATTCCTTCTCATATAACCAATCTTGTATTTCTTTCTGATATGGATTCCACCTCATTCTTTCCCTTCATCATGCAATACAAAACCTGCAGGTCCCGACAATAAAACCATTTGTTGGCTATGTTTGGATCATGGATTATCTCCACTCTCCTCGTTGGGGGGTTTAAGATCCAGGGTTCAACAATCTTTACAAAAAAAAACCAAAGGCATCATCATATTCAATATTTAGTCTACGACCAAAGAAGGTCTGACATGAGACACCATGAAAATCACATAGATTGATAGTCTTATTTTAGGTGTGAAAGGATGGTGCATATATGGAAGCCTCTTGGGCATAAATATGTTCATTCATACATATATAAATACAGATTAATAAGCATTGAATCAATAAAATAGATCCACATTCATATCATAACATACATATCATATTGCATAGGTAAAGGACTTTGTATTTTATCCATTAGCTTCAAAGGCATACAAATACAAAAACCCATAACAGAGGATTGCACTATGTTCTCTCAACTCATACAACAGTCATTACAACACTCTATTCCATGTGCTATGATCTCATTTATTCATTCCTACATAGTTTTGACTCTATTACAGACTCATGCAAGATTTGTACAAAACTCAGACAAAACTAGACACATAACTCTATCTTTTCTATTCTAGTCGACTCTTTGTTATAATCATGAGCACTCTCTTTCTCTTCAACTGTCTCTACTACACTCTCTTGAGTGAACACCAGATCAACATGCTATTCCTGTCTTCATGCAACCCCCAAATATTCCTAGAGTGTGGAAATCCTAACTAACTTTCTCTCTCATCCATACCTTTTCCCACGATCCTTTGGGTCTTTACAGTACTTGATTACAAAATATTCCCAACGATACACTCAGATTTGATGCATGCAGTCTTCTCTTTGATTCCTTTCACACAGTGTAACATTGGGTTGGCACTCACAATATTTATTTAGTTGGCACTGATGTGGATCCTTCCTGGTAATGTGCAATATTTCCTCGTGTGCACATGCACCATATTGAGTTGTGGCATGTGCACACAATATTGACTTGTGGCGTGCACAGAACTTCCCCCCAAAAATGGGTGCCAACAAATCGAAATGATAAGAAAAGAGTATTTCAAGGAATAGATTTAATGGGTAAACAATTAGAGATGGTTGTTTAGAAATGAAGTAACCACTGTGAGTCACTCTGAAATTAAAATTAAAAAATAATACATTAATTGTTAAGAAAGCTATAATTAATCAAATAAACTTTAGATGATTAAGGTTGAAGAAGGAAAAATAAATCAATAATTTATGAGTAACTATTAACAAAGGATATATATATATATATATATATATATGTGTGAAAATAATGATAAATGGATTAAGATAGAAATTTGATACTAGGAATAATAATAAATAATAAATAAATTAGAAAAAAACTAGAGTACAAATGTATACTATCTGATTATCAAGATAGGAGGTGACATGATGAAAAGAAGGGGTCAACTGAGAAAAGACAGACCTAGAGCAGGTCACGATAAGAATAGGAAAAAAAATAGAGATAAAATAAAATTAGCATTATTAAAAAGAGATAGGATTAGTTGTCGAGGCGATGTATGATGGGGTTCCATGATTGGCTGAGTTTGTACCCATCCCCACAATTGAAATTGTTGGGGTGTTTTTCAATTTCCAATGCTTCTCAAATAGTATGAGAAGAGTAATAGGGCATAGACCAAAATTTTGGTTTGGTCAAAGAAAATAAGGTGATTATATTTGAAGGAGTGTTTAGCAATAGTTGACTCAACTATCTAGTTGTGGGTTTTGTTATCTATGTGCTCTTTGAGATAGGCTTTAAAAGTTCTCCCAGTTTGTTCTATGTATTATTTTCCATAGAACAAATAATTTGGTAGACTCTTGGGATGAACATAAGGTCAAATTTGTCCTTAGCAGTTTTTAATAATTGCTTAAGGGTTTTGCAAGATGAATCTATTAAAACATGTTAAATTATAAACAATATTTTGCTAGTACATGAGGTAATTCATTCCAATAGAAGTGATAAATCAAAAGGATTGGTAATAAATATGGACATGGATAATGCCTTTGACTAGGTACCACCTTCCTTTTAAATTTTAGTTCTATGAAATTTTGGTTTTGTATACTCCTCTATAAACTAGATTAAGGCATGTATTTGATGCCCTTGTATAGCTCCATTGGTTTATAAACTAGATTAAGGTATGTATTTGATGCCCTTGTATAGCTCCATTGGTTAATGGTAACCCCACCTCTTTCTTCTAATGCATAATAGGATTGAGGAAAGGATTCTCTCTCTTCTCTTCTCTATATTATAATCATTGATTCTCGATAGCTACCAATTTACAAGAAATATTTATCATCCCAATGGGTTAAAGAAATAAGTCATTCCCAATTTTCTACCAACACCCTTCTATTGGGAGGACCATTAGTAATAATAGATAACTAGTTTAACTTGGTTTTAGATTAATTTATGAATGCTTTAGAAGGTTGTATAAATGAAATAAAATTCAACATATTTGGTTGGAACTCATTGTCTCATTTATTTCACTTTTTAGCAAAGATTCTTGAGTTTCCATATGTTGTCAAATGGTCATCCTTCAAGTATTTGGGAATGCTTATTGTTCTAATATATTCCAAGGAAATGAATTTGTACCATATCTTTTACAAAATTCATTGGTGGGGGGTACAATTTCCAAATTTATCTAGTAGGCTTATCCTAATCAAATAAATTATTTTAGCATTACCCTTGTTCTAAGGATCAACATTTCTCATGCTAGTTGAGATAATGCAACAAATTGGGAGAGATATTGGAAATTTTATGTCAAGGTCTTAAAATAAATTATAAGAAGTATAATCTAACTAATTAGAGTACCATAAGAGCACCATTGCACCAAGGAGTTATATATATTAAAGATCCTCAAATCATGAATTTAGTAACGGGAGAATTTTTTTTGTGGAGATTGGTGATGATAAAGAAAGCTTGGTGGAAGACTATAAACAATAAATATTTGCAATAAAAAAGCTTGGGTCTATAAATTCCACAGGTAAAAGAGTCATCTATATGGAAATTGTGGAAATCAAAAACTCATTTGATTCAAGAAAATATATTTTGTGTGTCTGGAAATGTAGAACAAATTCATATTTGGGAAGATCAAATTCTAGGCAATCCTCCACTCAATCAAATCCTTGAGCTCAAAAATTTAAAAGATTGGATGAAGGATTAAAAAAATCATTTTCTATTTGACATATTTGATTAGGATAATTCAACATCCAAATTTTGGAAACATGGAAGAGGTTGAGACTATTGGAGCTAAAATAACAATGGAATTTCCTGATTTGTAAGCTACATGGAGTAGCCCGATTAAGTAGAGAAGCACAAGTCAATAGGGGTTTGGGAATACAAGTTAACAAAGCAAGTTTAGTTTTTGAGATGTGCAATATGGAAGTCGGTTTGGGGAGAAGATTGTTTACCATAAATAAAGATATTTTGTTAGATAACGGTTCATGGGAAGATAATGATTTATGAAATTTTGAAGAAGAGAGTCTTCTAAGGTCCATCGTGGTGTCAATTATGCACCAAGGAGGAAAAAACATCTATACACATATTCCTCGAATGTGAATACACAAGGAAATTTTGCAAAATGGCCTTTGTAAATCTAGGAAAACATATCATCATGCCCCAAGATTGGAAGGAGATATTTTAACTATGGAGAAAAAAAAATCCAAAGTACCTTATTAAAAAGCCTTTATTAAAAAGGATTTGGATGTCAATCCCTAAATTTATTTTTGAGCTAGAAGATCTAATTACCAAAAATAAAGCAAACATCCAAGAATAAGTTCTTCCTCTGTGGAAGAATTCAATGCAAGCATGTGTGATTCTCATTGGAATAATATAGTCTAAAGGAGGGGAATATTGAAAGACATCAAATTTAGAAGCAAAGGAAAAATTATGGATAAAGGATGTGTTGTTAGAGGGGATAGAGAAGAATAAATTAAATATTGGAAGACCATAGATCATGGTAGATTAGAATGCAAGATGAAGAATTCCATTAATGGATATTAAATAGGAAAAATGATACTCTCTTCTTTGTTGGACCATTGAAAAAGAAATCATGGGTGGCAAGTGTGGGGAATCATTTTAGATCTTAAGAAAATCAAGAAATTTCATTTACCCAGGGAATTGGGATTAGGTGAGACTACCAATAATAAAGAAAATATATTGGCATTAATGTGAGGATTGATGATTATAAAATAAAAAGGGATCAATCATATCTCAATTATTGGGGACTCCTCAATAATAATTCATTTAGGAAATATCATATTTAGGAAACAAACTTTTTCCATTTCATTTGGTACCATAGCCACTTTTTGATCCATCTTTTGGCCACATTCAAATATTTTTTAGAGTTTCTTTGAACTCAAAGTCTTTTACCATGTTTAGGCTTTTGACCATCTAAAAACTCATAAATCTTGTTGAAGATTATTCTGCTAAGAACATTTATAAGAATAGAAAAAAGAAATAGAAAATAAAATATTGTATAGAATCAATAATCGGAAAAAAAGGAATTATGTACAGTTCCATTGTAGTTGATATCATACTCGGTAATGGTTTTTACCAAAACCGACAAAATAAATTTTACTAGACCCATTAAATTTCATTATACTAGGTCTTCCTTTTTCCAACCCAGATTTTTTTTTTGCTACACTTGACAATTTTTATTTTTACCACACTTAGTAATTTGTATTTTTACAACATCCAAACATTACTTTATAACAATAAAATTTTACTTTATAAAAATAAAAAAGTTCTCAATTGAGTAAAAGAAGAGGTACACTATAATTATTATTTAAATACCAACTAGTTGGATCTTAAGTAATTATAATTACCAAGAGATATAAAGGGGTATTTAAAGTTTCTAAAAGAAAAAGGGGGAATTTGAAAAATGGTTTTTATTAAAAATAAGGAATTTTTTTTTAAAGGTCTTTCAATCTAGTGCTTTGGATTATTAAAACTTGTAATGACCTCAGTCGTTACGACAACATGCGCCACATAATAAGTGTATAATTTTATTTTTTTAGCAGGAAGGTAACAACCACAAATAGTCAATCAACACAACTCGACGATGAACATAACACATGCAATTCAAGCAACAACCAACATAGCAACCTAACATACTAGCACACCATGCAACTGGATGCAACATACAGAATCAATCAGACCCAAAATAAAAACGACTACCCGCCCGTCCTACCCTGCAAGGGTAGGACCTCTAGGACACATAAGCAACGCTCAAGCCCAGGTTCCCATCGATTTTGACCATTTAGGGTCTCAAGGCTGGAGACTGTTCTGAGGAACAAGGAGGCATCTACTTCCCTCCCGTCATGCGCAAGATCACTCCTACTAAGCTAAAAGACAACATCAATCAATCCCAACACAACAACTTCGTCGATCCGTAACTAGAACCTTTACGAACATTAAGGCATTACAAAAAAACGTACAAACATCAATTTCAATGAACATTACGCCCACATCGGGAAGCACAAGACTCATGCCATGTTATCATTCGCATCTATCAATTAGTGCACACAATGATCCCCTTATCAGGAATCATGTCACCACATGCCGATAGGCATGACAGTAACCAAGGCACAACATGACATATCTAGACCTTCAACCCAAGCAAAATCTACGTGCCAGGAGACTCGAATTAACTGTCAATAATACACTATGACTATACCCAAGCACCCAATCAACAAGTCAACAAGATAGAAGGTGACAACATTCAACATTTAAATTTCACAACTAACTGATAGATCTCTTGTTTTTCCTACAAGGCAGTCATATGTGGTATAACGACTATGAACAACCACCATTTAAAATTCACATAAGGCACAACTCATAGTAACCATATAATGTACAGACATTTAACCATTTAATAACACATAGCACATAGTAACCAATTAATATAAACAACCACGAATTAATATTCAACCTATAACAACTTCAAGAGTCTATTTACCCTTCCATTCCAAGGGGTTTTAATTATCAATAAATCAACTACACTTTCTAACTTCTTCAGATCAATATTAAACAAGGAACCGTAAACCTTTAGCATGTAAAATTCTATCAGATCTATAACTCAATAATAAATTAGGACTAGGCAACCAAGGTGAAGATTCCTAGTCTTAACTCAATAAGTTGACATCATTCCTATTTAATCATACGGGTTATCCTAGGATTTACCAAACTAAAAGAAGTAAATGAGATACAATGGAAACTAAGGATACAAGGGTTGGTTTAAAAATTTCATTAACCTTAAGGCATAAGTGAAAGGTTCTAATAGTAAATACCCTTTTATAGGTGATAAATCTCTTAGCAAACTAGATATTTGAACCTCAATAAAAATAATTATGAAATTGTTTCCAGATTAATATTAGGGATCAATAACACAAGGTGCGCATGATGAATACGTTGAATGTAAATCTCAACACAAATTCTAGACAATGATTCATTTTTTAGAAGAACGTCGATACACTAAGGAAGGGAAACCTCTGTCAACCTGGTTATGAATTGACTGCTCGAACCTACCAGCAAGTAATTCAATTCACTGCAGAAACTAAGCATTTATAAATTCCCTCTAATCTGTGAAGAAAAAGGGAGTCTCGCAACCCAATCATAAAGGTGAAATTAATCTATCAATCCAGAAATAAGGTTAAGTGTGTGCTAGTTGTCCCATGCCCCCTCCCTCGAGATAAATGAAATTTTGACATCACTGCCATAACACAAATTTGGAGTTAAAAAAAAATCTGTCATTTACATAAATCTCCTTCAACCTGACATCTCTTCCAGAGGATAGCTGGCATAAATTTTCGCTGCCATAAAATAATCTAAACGTTCTGAAAATACAGGATATGGCCAGATCTAACCGCTCGACATTTCTCTAGGTAATTTAAAATCCCTCTGTATTTAAATGATAGGGAAATTAAATATCTACCAAATTCAAATCGATACCCAGAGTAAAATAGAATATCCGAGGAAGAAAGAAATCATAGTGGATAAATTTGGCATCTCTATCACGCACAGTAAAAATTGGGGTGGCAGAACAACAAGCACACTGGTGGGGTAAATCCTAGTTTTTGTTGCAACTGGAATGGGGCATCCCACCAAATCGAGGCAACTGGATGACACATAAATAAATACCTTTTAACAGCCATGGACATTGTAAGATTACAAAATAAAAATCTCCTTCAACCAAAACGAGTATGTTGCGGTGTAAGTCCCATGAATAAAGTCGACTGAGCAACTGTAAAAGTTTTGGTGATCAAGTGATAGAGTTATGTCGAGGCTCCATCTTGTCATTTTGGTTTTAGCGTGTTTGCAGTATGGAGGAGACTGAATATCAGTAGGTTGAAATATATACCATGCCTAAAAAATTAATTGAAGTATTTACCTTTATCACTAAAAATATCATCCCCTCTAAATTTGTCCGGTAGTTTGTTGAATGAAAAGTTATAGTGGTGAAGACAATCTGGTCTGTCTTATCGAGGTAAGTAGGGATTAGATTTGAGACATAAAATAATTTTTAAATTATGTTATAAGCTTCGGAAGGGCCTTCCAACCATGAGCCTACTTTGTTATAGTTTGAAGAGTTGGATCAAACACCCCTTCTCCCTTGAATTAATCACACCGGGATTCTTGATGAGAGTTTCATAAATCTCGTAAAAAGAATAAGAGATAAAGACAGAGAGGCCGATTCCTCTTCTATGTATCAATTCCTTGACAAATGGAGCAGTAAAAAGATTTGATAGTCTCATGGGCCAGGGATCACTAGATTGTGAGTCAAAGGAGATGAAGGACTTGGGGAAAGTCCTAGAGTTTATCCTTGAATAAAACGATAGTGGTGTCTTTTGAGAAGAAGATTTATGACATCAGCCATCATTGTGTAGGATTGGTGAGAGCAATCACATCGAGAGAGTAAGGTAACAAGGTAGAAGTGGAAGACTCCAGGGAGGCAACGATTTTACAACATACATGACTATAAATTCTTCTTCAACTGAACATTGGAAGCCTAGCATTATGAACCTTTTAGAAGCAACAATTTGAACATTTTTAAAGATAAGAACTGAACTTTTGAAGCTACTATTATGAACATTCAAAGACAAACAATCTAAGCATTTTAGAAGCAATAGTCTGAACATTTTTTTTTCTAAGAACTGAACATTGATAAAGATTAATCGGTATCCATATACATAAAATAAGAACTAACTTACCATTAAATTCACATGTGTACCATCACCGAAGACGAATAAGACGACATCTCTATCCCTCGATTGCGCTCCGTTCAACTCCTGCTCGATCCGCTCGCTAACCGATGAGACCTCGTCGGTACCTCTGAGCCAACACTAGTGGTACTCTTCTTCCCCCTGAGCCCCCCAAGCCACAAAGGAGCCACGCACACAATAATAGAGAATGATATCTCCCCAGCTCACCTCACAAGGTTGAGCTACCATCCGTTATCCAAGCTAGGTATCCCAACTCCCACAAGAGAAAAATCATTAGAGATAAAATTTTGGTAGTGTAATGTTACGCAAGCCAGATGTGATCATACTCTTCCTCCTCCATCCTTTTATAGAGTTTTCAAATGATTATTTTCCCAAACCCTCATTAGATTCCTTTTTCATTTATTTAATTGGGAAAAACCTCCCCCGTACACATGTCGCCTGATCCCCTATTTGTAATAGAAAATCAATTTTATTTATTAATTAAATTTCCTATTTTCCTCACCCACCTAAAATCATTCCTAAAAACGCTCCTCGGTGTCTGATTATTCCCTTACAATTCTTAAATGACTTACACCTTACTTAATTCCTAGTTGAGTTCATAAACAGAAAGTTCCAAAGGCTAGATTCCTTACTAAGTTAGACATTCCCCTTTTTCTTTAAGTTTCCCTTTTTATTTAATTTTCCCCATTTTTAACTGAGTTCAGAATTAACAAGTTTAGACAAAAAACCATATACCCCTTTTTAATAATTAAATCTTCGTTAAATGTTTTTACTTTAATTAATAAATCTTGAATTTTCTTTACCCTTTCTTGTTACATGTCTAATTAGTTTTTTTTGTTCAAAGGTTCTACTCAAACCTAGGTTTTCAAATTACTAGGCTTGGAGACAGTGCCTAAGGGAAAATTTTGTGATTAAACTTTACTTATCACATCATTCATTTTAAGGCCGACCAGGTCTTAAGGAGGCATAGTTTTCTAGGAACTAGGTTTATTAACTTATCTTAACAAAAATCACAATGTTCCCTTCAGGATGCACTACGTGCTCCAAGAGTGCCACTCGCCTCTTTCCATTTTTTTTGCACAACGTTCCCTTCAAGATGCACTATGTGCTCCAAGGATGCCACTCACCTCTTGACTAAATTTGGTAGACGTCAAAGCCCTGGAGTCAATACTCCATTAGGTGATCTTGTGGGAGACTAAGGTCCTCTAAGGAATAAGGACCCTGCCTTATTGTGTGCCCCTTAGAATCATCGTGAGCGACTGTCACTGTATTCCCTCATAGCATAAGGAGTCTTCTCGAACTAGGTAATCATTAACCTACAGTTCAAGCCATGGTGGGAGTGCTAGTAGGCTATGGTAGGGCTACTGCCAAACCTCTCCCTCAATGTCTCTGGTTCTCGTGTGTGACCCCTTTACTCCTATGTGAGTTTGGTTAGCAAGCTACCATCAACAATTCACTCCCTGACTCGATCCAGAGTCCAAGGAGATCCATCGATGTCGTCGACATCCTCTAACGTCTAGAGTCTTACACACTCAGGACAACCTAGTCAATAGCACCTGTCGATATAATTATAGAAAAATAATATGTCATCAAATCCACAACATCTCATAGGCATAATCAATACAACCAGTCGTATAATGGACCGGATCACTTGCATGCAAGTGTCCTTAAAGAATAAGTCCAATCAGGTGTGCACAAGAGCGAGATGTTACATACACCCCCTCTTGTTTTAAACTTCATCCCGAAGTTTAACAGTATATAAGTGCTCAAATAAAGTGTATCATAATATCATATGTCTAGCTATCAAACAAAAATGGAAACTGCTAATGAATATCATATGCATCCTCCCAGGTCACCGAGTGTGGACTATAATTGTCCCACTGGACCTTGAACTGATCTACTGTTCGACATTGTAGCTATCGAATGAGATGGTCTAAGATGCAGATTGGCTCCCATGTGAGCGCACCCTTTTCTGATACTTGCAAGGAACTCATGTCAATAACATGTGTAGGATCACTAACATAATGTCTCAAAACAGATATGTGAAAAACATCGTGCATATGCCTCAAAGAATCAGGAAAGGCTAGTCGATAGGCCACAGGCTCCTTCCTTTCCATAATCTCGAAGGGTCCCACGAACCTAGAGATATTTTAGCACCCTTTCCAAACTTGATTGAACTCTTATAAGGTTTCACTCGTAAGAAGACTCAATCTCTAACTTCATAACTACGATCGCCAGGATGCACATCGACATAACTCTTCTGTCGATCTTGCACTTCCTTTATTCTTTGTCTTATTGTTTTCATTTGGTCTTCCATTTCTTGGATCACTTTATGTCCCACCGGGACCCTATTCTCAAGACGATCCCAACTCAAAGGCATCCGACATGATCGCCCATAAAGAAACTGGAAAAGTGCCATCTTAATGGTTCTTTGATAACTGTTGTTATATGCAAATTCTACCAGTGCCAATAATTATTCCCCACACTTATGTTGGTCCATCATGTACTTACACAACATATCCTCCAATATTTGGTTCGTTCACTCAATCTGTCTCTCTGTCTCTGGGTGATATGTGGTACTAAAGTTAAGTTGGGTTCCCAAGGCCTCTTGGAAAAT
This sequence comes from Picea engelmannii, assembly GCA_009831015.1. Taxonomy (NCBI): domain Eukaryota; kingdom Viridiplantae; phylum Streptophyta; class Pinopsida; order Pinales; family Pinaceae; genus Picea; species Picea engelmannii. The sequence continues at coordinate 903,412 of ML780709.1, read as the reverse complement.
AGTCCAAATTCGTCTTGTAAACACCGATCCTCTATCAAATATAATCCTCTTAGGCATGCCATGCAGCCTCAAAATCTCACTAATGAAAACTCTAGCTATGTCAGGTGCCTGATACGTCGTACATAAAGGAATCAAATGAGAACTCTTTGTCAAAGTGTCGAAAACCACAAAAATCGAGTCATGTCTCCTTTCCATCAGTGGAAATCCAACAATGAAATCCATCGAAATGACCTCCCATTTCAATTATGGATTAACATGTGGTTGTAGTAATCCTTTCGGATGTCTATGTTCAGCCTTTACCTGTTGAAATTCTAGACATCTTGCCACGTATTTGACTATGTATGCCTTCATTCCTTTCCAAAAGTGTTAACTCCCCTAATAAACTAGTGGATTTATTTTCTATTCTAGGTGATAGGTTGTGACCTCAAGTCATATTTTGAAATTTCTGCATTTGTTAAGCTTAGGTTTTTGGTTCTGTTTTTAGAAAATAAGGTGATTCATGAAGTCTTCTTTTCCAAAATTTCCATAATTCATTTTCGACAGCTAACTTATGTTCAAAAGTTGGATGTGCACTGAGGAAAGTTTCGACTTTCCATAGCTAAGGGACACTTTTCATTAATGGGTGCACTGTTGAAAGTGGTCAATCTCAAAAGGTTTGACAATCAAAGTTCGTGGGTGGCGCGCTGTGGAAAGTACATGCTTTCCACAACTAAGGAGTGTCTTCTACAAAGCGGTGCGCTGTGGAAAGTGCACACTTTCCGCAGCTAACAGGGGCTTTCAAAGGGGTCGTGCGCTGGTGAAAGTGGCAAGCGAACATTTGGCAGAGGCGTTTTCCATGGGCCGTTGCTGCACGATGCAGGAATCACGTGCGTGATATCCACGTATGACAGAAATGATGATGTGATCACCCCCACGACAGAGTAAATCCAAGGCATGCGCTGACAGGAGTGGGCAATCATAGAAACTCAATCATCCATATCAGGATATGACTGTAATTTGAATTCGTTCCAGAACCCACGCTCAACGCTCATCACATCCGGAATGGCAAGTTCGTGTTCAGCGAAGCAGGTACAGAGGAGGTACCGCCGACCTGACACCATCAAATCAAACAGAGGTTTCATATCGCAGATTGTTTCCAAAACACTGTTGAAGTTTTCATTTGATTCAAAACAGAGCCGAAGCTCGAACTGCTTTCAGCAGCGCAGAACCTCGGCTCGACTAGGCAGTCACAGGGATTACATTTGTCAAGTTTTTGAGCTGCAGAATGGCGAGAAAATGCAGCGGCGCTTTACTCAAGCGAGAATTGGATAACTTATCCTTTTTGCAATCGCATCCCGGGGTCCAGAGGCATTTTTCAAATGCAGGGTGTATGGAATTTGCAGAAAGGTTACAAATTGGGTGTCACCAGGCCACGGTTGAAGCCTTTGCCAAGACTTTTGATGGCAACAAAGCTCGCATCGGCTCTGTGGAAATCAAAGTGGACGAGGCTGTCATTGCCGCAGCTACAGGATTGCCAAGAACTGGTCAAAAATGGTTTAAAACCACCGCTCCTAAGAATCTGGATTTCAGGGTATATTTGAAAGAGGGGTACAAGCACAAAGCGTGGAGAAAGGGTATGCTCGTTTCATATATAGATGAAGAGTGGCAAGAATTATTCAAAGGCATTCAATTATACATTACCTCAGAAGGAAGATATGATAAATTGATGATGTATCACTTCAAACTCATGGATCACTTCACAGGCAAGACCCCCATCAATTTGCCTTATTTCTTATATCACAGTTTGACTAAGGTATGCAAGAGAATTAGAGCTCAACCTTTGAGCGTAAAAACTACTCTATGTCACCTAGGTCTCATTAAATTGATTCTTCTGCAAGAATTGAAACAACAGGAGAGGAGCTGGGAGCACTTCCTGTTCTGGGAAGGTTTTGAGACTCAGAATCAAACTGCAAATGAACAGATGGCAGGTTCAAAGAAGCAATTGTCTCCTCAGAGCAGCTCAAGGAGAAGAAGGGCCTTGCCAGGACCTTCAGAGGACAAAATTTCTGGAATGAAGCCTCATAGGCTGAAGAGGAAGTTGAACTTCAGGCAGACTACACAGCAGAATTCAGGACATCCTACACAACAGAGTACAGGGAAGAACATCCTTAATTTTCCATATTCAGATTCAGAATCTTAGCAGCAAGAACAATGCCCTGTCATCAAGAGTTCTGAGCAATCAGTTGAATGTGCATAGAACTACGGAAATTTCAATCAAACAGAGCAAGGAGAATCATCAAAAAACCCTAGATCAAATAAATCTCAGAAAATCAAACATCTCAAGGAGGTAATTGCCCAGCAAGAGGTCTTGGAGCGGGTGATAAAGGATAGATATAAAAGGTTATCCGATAACTTTGCCAAGACAAATGCAGCATTTGAAAGATTAGCCAGGGAGAGTTTTAGAGAGAAGAAGAGGAAGACTAAACTCATAAAAAACTACAACAGCCTGCGGTGTCTTACTAAGCGCGTCAAAAGGCAGATCAGGAAGTTGAAGCAAAAATCGAAATGGAAATCTCACCCAGACCTGAAGGTTCTTGCTCAGGTGGCCGTCAATATGTAAGGTGAGAAGTCAGACGCCCACTGATTTTGGTTTGAAATCAATTTTGAAGGCGAAGGCTCTTTTTGTGCACTATCGGGACTTTCAACAGCGCCAGGCTACTATTTCGTTACCCGTAGCTGTGGAAAGCGATAGCTTTCAACAGCTAACCCGTGAAAAATTCAAACGGTTGCGCTGTTGAAAGCTGGGCAAGAAATATTTTGAGGCCGAAAAGCAACAGTTTATTTCAAACATGTTTTGAAGATATGCCAGTGTATCAGTGGACTAGGAGATTGAATGCTATAAGTTCAACATCAGAGATTCGAGGGATTTTGGTTACACATTCAAAACCATTTCCTAAAAACTCGGCCATGAATACTGGAAAATTGAATAGTCATATACAGGTGTCATGTTATTTCACCACATTGCAGATGCTGAAAGCTGGAAGAGGCAAATGGCGATTTTGAAGACTGAAGACAGTTCGACCACTCAGTTTAGTTGTTGAAGACTTTAATTTCAAAGATGTTTAAATAGAATAGAACTGCTTTTATTTAATGACAGATCCATGTTTTTAGGATCTGTATAACTGTTTGTAAGGGCTATAAATGCCTATTTTT
>ML780709.1:887340-900120 GCA_009831015.1 Picea engelmannii | reverse complement strand
AGTTTTATTATGCTTTTGCTAGTTTTTTACACTGTTGCAGACTCAGACTGGTGATTGGGTGATTGCCTGGATTGGTTTCCCCTCTGTTGGGGCAGTCCAGCAATTCCAAGGGATTATTTTTGTAATTTTGGAACCTTGTTTTAGCCATTGCAGGCACCTTACGTAATACAATTTTCTTACTTACAAAAAAAACAACCACCTCCTGATGAATTTGAAGATGCAGATGAAATAAACTGTTTTGGTGATGAGAATGAGTCTTTGTTTCTGACACAGGTAGACTATGAAGAGGCTCTGATGGATCAACAAATTCAGGAAGCAAGTGTGGAAGGATATGTCTACCTGACAGACGATCAGAAAGGCTACAACTTAAGATCCAAGAAGGCTGGACCAAAAACACCCATTGCTGCTCCTGTGAAGGATAAAGAAGATTCTGCTTCTGTCAAAAGTAAAGAGGTTGCTGCCAATCAGCCTCCAGCTCCTGAAAAAAAAAATCCCCCTCCAGCAAAATAGCAGAAGAAACAAATTCAGCCTCCAGTCAAGGAACAGGTCAGCCTCAAAGCTCCTTCCCATGAGGTAAAAATTTCAGACAAACCATCTCCCTCTTTCAATTTCGAATCTGAAATTCAAAAGGTTAAAATACCAATGCCTTTAACTGAACTCATGAAGAATGCAGCCTTTAAAGAAGCCATCTTAAAATCTCTTGAGCCTAAGACCTCTCCATCAGATGACTTCGTGAACCTACAAGATGACCAGCCTAAAGTGACCATAGGTCCCATGATAGAAGACCGTGATGATTCTTGTCCACCATTTTACATATCACTAAATGTCCATGACAAAATCCTTCACAATTTCTTGTTGGATTCCGGGGCATCACATAACCTCATGCCTAAGACTGTGATGGATGAGCTTGGTCTCGAAGTCATCAAACCATATCAAGACCTTTTCTCTTTTGACTCTAGAAAGGTCAGATGTCTCGGTCTCATTAAAGACATGGTCATTAACCTTGCTCAATTACCAATGAGGAGCATGGTTATGGACGTGGTGGTTGGTGATATTCCACCTAAGTTTGGGCTGCTTTTGTCTCGTTCATGGGGAAAAAGACTAGGAGGTACATTACAGATGGATCTGTCCTATGCCACAATTCTAGTATTTGGAGGAGAAACGAAAAGACTTTACAGGGAAAACCAGCTTGCTTATATCATCAGTGATGGAAAGAATTCCGTCAATCATCCTATCTACGCTGTGGATACGGATTTCGGTTCATGCATCCTTCAAATTGATGATGGTCAATCAACTCCTATGCAGCTAGTGAAGCCTACTGAACAACAGGTTGAAAGTGAAAACATTGCAGTCTGGACTATGTACTTCGATGGCTTTTCCGGTTACAATCAGGTTGTTGTTCATCCTAATGATCAGGAGAAGACTGCGTTTACGACTCCTTGGGGGACCTTCATGTACTCCAATATGCCCTTTGGATTAATGAACGCCGAGGCCACATTCCAAAGGGCCATGGATATAGCATTTGTGGGAGAAAAGGACAAATTTTTCCTCATATACCTTGATGATATTAATGTGTATTCCAGCAGCCATGAGGAGCATCTCAAACATCTGAAAAGAGTATTCTTGAAGTGCAGACAGTTTGGGATTTCATTAAATTCCAAGAAATCCCAGTTTGCTCTAAGAAAGGGTAAGCTCTTGGGTCACATTGTCTCAGCCGAAGGTGTCATGATTGATCTAGCACGAGTGGAGGCCATTCAAAAGCTGTCCTTTCCAAGGTCAAAGAAGGACATTCAGTCATTTCTTGGTAAGATTAATTTCGTCAGAAGGTTTGTACCCAACTTTGTTGAATTAATCAAACATATAACTTGCATGCTGAAAAAGGGGGCTGAAGTAAAATGGACAGACAGTGCAAAAAACTCTTTTCAGGATATCAAACAAGCGATCATCGAGTCTCCGATTCTGATCAGCCCAGACTACAGCAAGACTTTTTATGTCTTTTCCTTTGCTTCCTATGACATGGTAGCAGCAGTCCTACTTCAGAAAGACGAGGAAAATTTTGATCATCCCGTGGCTTTCTTTAGCAAGACTCTCCGGGATGCCGAGCTAAGGTATGACCCTATCGAGAAACAAGCTTATGCTCTTATAAAATCTCTAAAATCATTCAGAATTTATATTCTTCATTCAAAGGTCATAGCATATGTTCCTTCGTCTTCTGTAAAAGATGTTTTAACTCAGCCGGATATAGACGGAAAAAGGGCGAGATGGATAGCAAAGATGATAGAATTCGACATCGAGGTAAAGCCCACCAAGCTGGTAAAAGGCCAGGGCCTCGCCAAGCTTTTAGCAGAAGAAAATCATAAGTTGTTGGATATTAATTTCATAGCAGAAATTTCAGGAAATTCACAGACAGATTTGGCAGCGGAAGGGCAGCATGACAGTCATCAAGTGGCAGAGCATTTGTCCTCCTGTGAATGGTATGCTGGCATCATACATTTTCTGCAAAAGCTTGAAGTTCCTTTCGAACTCAGTTTAACTCAAGCTCGGGCTCTCAATCTTAGAGCTATCAAATTCTGCATCTATAATAATCAGTTGTATTGGAAGGACCCTGCTGGTCTGCTTCTCAGGTGCTTGGATAAAGAAGAGGCTGTCGAGGTAACATATCAGTTTCATTCGGCTGTCTGTGGTGGTCATCACTACTGGAAGACGACTGCTCATAAGATCCTGAGGGTCGGATATTATTGGCCTTTTCTCTTTGCTGATGTGTGCGCATTCGTCAAATCTTGCGACAAATGCCAAAGATTCACCGGTAAGCATAATCTCAAATCTCTACCCCTGAGGGCCATTGTGGTAAATGGCCCTTTCCAGCAGTGGGATCTGGATTTTATTGGTGAAATAAATCCTGCGTCTAGTGGCCAGCACAAGTGGATTTTGGTAGCCACCGATTACTTCACAAAGTGGATAGAGGCAATCCCTACTCGGAATGCTACACATCAGGTGGTCATAAAATTCCTCTACGAAAATATTTTGAGCAGATTTGGATGTCCCAAGAGGCTGGTGGAGGATAACGCAGTAGTGTTTAAATCAGAAGCATTGGTAGACATGTGTGAGTCCATGGGCATCCAGCTGGTACACTCGACTCCATACTATCCTCAAGGTAATGGCTTAGCTAAATCGTCAAATAAGAGCTTGATAAAAATCATAAGAAAACTATTGGAAGAAAATAAAAAGAGCTGGGATTCCAAATTGAAATTTTCTCTATGGGCAGACATAGTAACCATTAAAAAATCTATAGGAACTTCTCCTTTCAAGCTGGTTTATGGTACTGATGCAATCTTCCCTGTTCAGTTAGTGTTGCATGTGGCTAAGTTCTTTCAGGAAGAGCAAACTGATAAAAATGACATGGTAAGAAGGATGTTAGATTTGGTTGAATTGCAACAAACTCGGGAACAAATAGTGGACAGATCAGAAGCACATCAGATGCAGATCAAAAAGACGTTTGACAGAAAGGCCAAGATGGATAGTTTTCAGATCGGTGACTGGGTTCTGAAGTGGGATGCTCTTCGATAGGAGAAAGGAAAGCACGTCAAATTCGATTTCTTGTGGACAGGTCCTTTTATGATCACTCAGGTTCACGACAATAACACTTTCATTCTGCAGAATCTGGAGGGTGAGAAAGTGTTCAGTGGCCCGGTAAACGGGCGATTTCTAAAACTTTATTTCGTCTAAGGCTGTGAAGCCTAGACCTTGTAGTGTTAGTTTTTGTTTTATTTTCAATAACTCCATGCCCAATGGAAGCACTAGTAGATAGTTTAGTTCTTAGGTTTTGTCCAGGAAAGGCATTGATTCTAAGGTTATTGAAACCTCACAGGGAGGTGTTCATCCCCAATAGGAGCCAGTGTTAACTCCCCTAATAAACTAGTGGATTTATTTTCTATTCTAGGTGATAGGTTGTGACCTAAAGTCATCTTTTGAAATTTCTTCATTTGTTAAGCTTAGGTTTTTGGTTCTGTTTTAGAAAATAAGGTGATTCATGAAGTCTTCTTTTCCAAAATTTCCATAATTCATTTTCGACAGCTAACTTATGTTCAAAAGTTGGATGTGCGCTGAGGAAAGTTTCGACTTTCCATAGCTAAGGGACACTTTTCCTTAATGGGTGCGCTGTTGAAAGTGGTCAATCTCAAAAGGTCTGACAATCAAAGTTCGTGGGTGGCGCACTATGGAAAGTACATGCTTTCCACAGCTAAGGAGTGTCTTCTACAAAGCGGTGCGCTGTGGAAAGTGCACACTTTCCGCAGCTAACAGGGGATTTCAAAGGGGTCGCGCGCTGGTGAAAGTGGCAAGCGAACATTTGGCAGAGGCATTTTCCACGGGCCGTTGCTGCACGATGCGGGAATCACGTGCGTGATATCCACGTATGACATAAATGATGATGCGATCACCCCCACGACAGAGTAAATCCAAGGCATGCGCTGACAGGAGTGGGAAATCATAGAAACTCAATCATCCATATCAGGATATGACTGTAATTTGAATTCGTTCCAGAACCCACGCTCAACACTCATCACATCTGGAATGGCAAGTTCGTGTTCGACGACGCAGGTACAGAGGAGGTACCGCCGGCCTGACACCATCAAATCAAACAGAGGTTTCATATCACAGATTGTTTCCAAAACACTGTTGAAGTTTTCATTTGATTCAAAACAGAGCCGAAGCCCGAACTGCTTTCAGCAGCGCAGACCCTCGGCTCGACTAGGCAGTCACAGGGATTACATTTGTCAAGTTTTTGAGCTGCAGAATGGTGAGAAAACGTAGCGGCGCTTTAATCAAGCGAGAATTGGATAACTTATCCTTTTTGTAATCGCATCCCGGGGTCCAGAGGCATTTTTCAAATGCAGGGTGTATGGAATTTGCAGAAAGGTTACAAATTGGGTGTCACCAGGCCATGACTGAAGCCTTTGCCAAGACTTTTGATGGAAACAAAGATCGCGTCGGCTCTGTGGAAATCAAAGTGGATGAGGCTGTCATTGCCGCAGCTACAGGATTGCCAAGAACTGGTCAAAAATTGTTTAAAACCACCGCTCCTAAGAATCTAGATTTCAGGGTCTATTTGAAAGAGGGGTACAAGCACAAAGCGTGGAGAAAGGGTATGCTCGTTTCGTATCTAGATGAAGGGTGGCAAGAATTATTCAAAGGCATTCAATTATACATTACCTCAGAAGGAAGATATGATAAATTGATGATGTATCACTTCAAACTCATGGATCACTTCACATGCAAGACCCCCATCAATTTGCCTTATTTCTTATATCACAGTTTGACTAAGGTATGCAAGAGAGTTAGAGCTCAACCTTTGAGCGTAAAAACTACTCTATGTCACATAGGTCTCATTAAATTGATTCTTCTGCAAGAATTGAAACAACAGGAGAGGAGCTGGGAGCACTTCCTGTTCTGGGAAGGTTTTGAGACTCAGAATCAAACTGCAAATGAACAGATGGCAGGTTCAAAGAAGCAATTGTCTCCTCAGAGCAGCTCAAGGAGAAGAAGGGCCTTGCCAGGACCTTCAGAGGACAAAATTTCTGGAATGAAGCCTCATAGGCTGAAGAGGAAGTTGAACTTCAGGCAGACTACACAGCAGAATTCAGGACATCCTACACAACAGAGTACAGGGAAGAACATCCTTAATTTTCCATATTCAGATTCAGAATCTTAGCAGCAAGAACAATGCCCTGTCATCAAGAGTTCTGAGCAATCAGTTGAATGTGCATAGAACTACGGAAATTTCAATCAAACAGAGCAAGGAGAATCATCAAAAAACCCTAGATCAAATAAATCTCAGAAAATCAAACATCTCAAGGAGGTAATTGCCCAGCAAGAGGTCTTGGAGCGGGTGATAAAGGATAGATATAAAAGGTTATCCGATAACTTTGCCAAGACAAATGCAGCATTTGAAAGATTAGCCAGGGAGAGTTTTAGAGAGAAGAAGAGGAAGACTAAACTCATAAAAAACTACAACAGCCTGCGGTGTCTTACTAAGCGCGTCAAAAGGCAGATCAGGAAGTTGAAGCAAAAATCGAAATGGAAATCTCACCCAGACCTGAAGGTTCTTGCTCAGGTGGCCGTCAATATGTAAGGTGAGAAGTCAGACGCCCACTGATTTTGGTTTGAAATCAATTTTGAAGGCGAAGGCTCTTTTTGTGCACTATCGGGACTTTCAACAGCGCCAGGCTACTATTTCGTTACCCGTAGCTGTGGAAAGCGATAGCTTTCAACAGCTAACCCGTGAAAAATTCAAACGGTTGCGCTGTTGAAAGCTGGGCAAGAAATATTTTGAGGCCGAAAAGCAACAGTTTATTTCAAACATGTTTTGAAGATATGCCAGTGTATCAGTGGACTAGGAGATTGAATGCTATAAGTTCAACATCAGAGATTCGAGGGATTTTGGTTACACATTCAAAACCATTTCCTAAAAACTCGGCCATGAATACTGGAAAATTGAATAGTCATATACAGGTGTCATGTTATTTCACCACATTGCAGATGCTGAAAGCTGGAAGAGGCAAATGGCGATTTTGAAGACTGAAGACAGTTCGACCACTCAGTTTAGTTGTTGAAGACTTTAATTTCAAAGATGTTTAAATAGAATAGAACTGCTTTTATTTAATGACAGATCCATGTTTTTAGGATCTGTATAACTGTTTGTAAGGGCTATAAATGCCTATTTTTGATATCAAACAGGGGTTCAATTTTGAGTGCTATGATGCTACCACTGTAATGAAAAGACTTATTCTTATTTTATAAAAATTGCAAGCTTCCTTCAGTTCCGTGTCAGATTTTCTCTTTTGTTATTTTATATCTTATGAGTGGAAGTCCTTTGTTGAAGCTCATTCAATTTGTAGTGACTGTCATCTCACTGATTAATTGTCTTAGTTGATAATCATAAGTTATTTCTTGGTTGTTAGACCCATTGTGTTTGTTGGTATGAAACATAATCTGGTTCAATAGCTGTTTTCTTTCCCCCATTTAATCAAAATTTGTCTGACCATGATGCTAGAACGCCTTGTGAGATTTTGTATCTCTAGACAGTCTTGAAAACACAGTCAAGTACTTAGATATTCATCTTGACCCAAAAACCATATCAAATATTGAGAAAACATTTCCTAAAAAAGAGTTAGTTACCAGGCATCTCCGACTTACAGCCTAGGAGAGTTTCCTGGAGTGATAACAAGAAGAATAAGGGTTTAAGGTATTTCCTCATCTTCGTGACTCCAGGATGAGCCACGTACACTTCTCTATGAGCCTCGTTTAGGATCAAACTCCTCAAATCGTCGTTGGGAGGTATGTAAATTCGAATTTTAAATCTCAATAATTCATTGTTGTCTACAGTAAATCCCTCAAATTTTCGTACCATCATTGTGTTTTCTTCGATAAAATCCTTGACCTCTTTGTACCAGCCATCGTCGCGCTATAAAGTTAGAATCTTTTCACGTAGATTCGTCTGAAGGGGCATCACCAAAAATATGTGTGGTCTTTGACTCAATGCATCCACCACTCTGTTCACTGTTCCTTTTATGTAAGTAATCTCAAAATCATACTCGCTAAGAAATTCCAACCAACACCGTTGTCACGCGTTCAAGTTTCTTTGCGTAAATATGTGTTGTAGACCACAATTGTTCATTTTTAGTTCAAATTTTTGTCCAATAAGGCAGTGTCTCTAAAATCTCAAGGAATGAACAATGGCTAACAACTCCAAATTGTGCGTCACATAGTTCTCCTCATGCCTTCTGAAGTTTCTCGATATGTAAGTGATCACTCGACCGTCTTGTATCAAGAATCTGCCTAAGACTTTTATGGATGCATCAGTGCATACCAAGAAGTCTGCATCCATGTCTGAGACCTTTAGTATCGGTGCTGTCATCAACAACTCCTTGAGCCTCCGAAAGGGTTCCGTGCATTTCTCGGTCCAAACAAACTTCTTGTTCTTCTTTTGCAATTCCGTAATCATATTTTCTATCTTTGAAAAACCCTCAACGAACCGTCGATAGTATCCCACTAAACCCATGAAGCTACGCACTTCTGGGACATTCGTTGGTGCAGACCATTCCATAATGGCCTCGACCTTTGCTAGATCCACAACTATACCTTCATCGGAGATGAGATGCCCTAAGCAATGAATCTTCAATTGATAAAACGATCATTTGGACAACTTCCCATATAGTTGGTTCTCTCGTAGACATTGTAGTAACATGCACAAGTTCTTGTCATGATCCTCCATCATCCGAGAGTAAATGAAAATATCATCAATGAATACTTGCATGAACTTTTCCAAGTATTCACAAAACACCCCGATCATCAAACTCATAAATACCCCTGGGGCGTTCATCAGTCCAAATGGTAAAACAGTAAAATCCTAATGTCCAAACCTCGTCTTAAAAGTGGTCTTAGGGATGCCATCCTCCTTGATCCGTAACTAGTGATACCCTGATCTCAAGTTGATCTTTGAATACACAGTCATGCCTTTCATATGATCAAACAGATCATCAATCCTTGCCAATGGATATTGATTCTTGATCATTGCCTTGTTCAATTGACAATATTCAATGCAAATTCTCCATGACCCATCCTTCTTTTGTATGAAAATAACAGGTGCACCCCACAGTGACATACTTGGAAGTATAAGTCCTAGTTCCAGCAACTCCTATAACTCTAAGGTTGACATTCGATAAGGCGTTCTTTCTATCAGTTCAGTTCCCGGTTTTAGGTCGATGGTAAATTTCAATTCCCTCTTTGGTGACATCCCAGGTGACTCCTCAGGGAAGACATCTGCAAACTCTCGCACCACCGAAAGGTTTTCTAGACCTTTCGCTACTCTCTTCTTGTTTAACGCAAGGATCACATAAATCTTACATCCCTTGGGTATGCTCTTCTGTAGCTGCAAGGAAGAGATGAACCTCAGGGAGAATCCCTTGTTTTGACCTACAATCACACGTCTTTGTCCCTTGTCATCGACCAAGATCAACCATTTTGTCTTACAGTTGAGTATTGCCTCAGGCGATTCTAACCAGTCCATACCAATCACGACGTCATATGACCCTAATATCATGACATACAAGTTTTCCCTTGTGAAAAACTCTCCCAATTTAACGCTATAGCCCGTAACCTTCCCTCCAACCTTTTGTTTGGCTCCCAAAGCCATTTCTACAAAGCTAAACTTGTCTTGTTCGAATTCCTTTACCTTAATTCTTTTTAGCACTGCACCATAAATAAAACTCTCTGTAGCACTTGGATCTATCAAAATACTAAGGGTCTGTTCAGTGACGCTACCTGACATCTCAAGAACAATAGAATGGTGCTCTTATTGATGGTTATTTACCACTGCATGAATCTGATGGGCCTTGCACAAATTCCCCATGGTAGTGGGTTCGACTGATCCAGATGCTCTGGTCCTCATCATTGGGAAGTCATGCTAGTAATGTGGCTCTCCACATGTCCAACATCCTTTCTTCAGTCCAGTACTCCTGAAAACTAGAGTAGAAGTTGATGGCCCACCTTCCTGGAACCTTCGTCTATTCTACTGAATAGGCCTAAACTGCTACCGCTGCAGCCGACATTGTTGTTGGTGTTGTGGTCCTCTTTAAGGAGTCTTTTGCTAAGGCATTGGTCACCGAGGTGTAGAGAAAGTGGATCCTCTCTGTATGCCATGATATCCTGGTAAATGTCTAGTTGGTGTCTGATGCTAGTGTGCACCAGATGATGCATGTCCCACTGGTCTCACTAGAGTCCTGCTTTGATCCCTACTGATAAGATCTTCCTATGCTATGAGGGATTTATTGAAAAAATCATGAAAGGTTTGAGGCATCATAATCCTAACCTTTGCATGAATGTTGATGTTAAGGTCAAACACGAACTTGTTGACCTTAAGTTTCTTGGTATTCATGTGTGGAGCATACTGAAACAACTCCATAAAAATGGCCTCATACTAGGGCACCATATGGACGCCCTGTCGCAAGGCGTTGAGATGACACTCAATGAATTCCTCATATAGATACCTCTCCCAGAACCGTTCCTCAAATAGTTCCCATTACACATCTTCGAAGACCATGTTCAATTGCGGTAAGAGAATCTTCCACCATAGAAGAGCACTCCCCTTCAGTTGAAATAATGCCATGCAGACCTTCATGTTGGAGGTATATTCAAGAAGTTCAAATCACATCGCCATATTCGCCAACCATGCTTCGATGGTTGCATCGTCCAGGGCACCAAAGAACTCGAGAAATTTGACCTTCTTGAGTTCGTAGTGAATGCTACGAGTATCGACTAGAGCGCGTGGTGGACCCTCAAGAGGTGATGATGCCCTGGCCTCATCTCTATCCAAATGGATGGTCATTGCCTCAGACATCCTCTAAAAGGACCTTATCAGACCAACCACATCACCCATGACTATCTGTTCCTTCCCGACAACCTATTCGTCTCCCTAGGGGTTAGACCCCTCAAGCATGGATGCTACTGGGGTCGTTGTGCCTCCTCCCCTAGCACCCCATCATTTTCCTCCACAACTTCCTCTGACCATGATTACTTGCATGAATACATATCAATTTAATTAGTGATATTTATAATCAAGTATCTAGTCAATGGAAGACGTAGTGATCCCAAATCATGGGTTGAACTTGGCTCTCATACCATAAGTAATGACCCCAATCGTTACGACAACATGCGCCACATAACAAGTGCATAAATTTTTTTTTTATCAAGAAGGTAACAGTGAAAAGAAATCAATCAACGCAACTCGACGACGAACACAACGCACATAGTTCATGAAAAAAACAACATAACAACCTAACATACTATCACATCATGCAAATGGATGCAACATACATAATCAATCAAAACCAAAATAAAAATGACTACCCGCCTGTCCTACCCTGCAAGGTTAGGACCTCCAGGTAACATAAGAAACGCTCAAGCCCAGGTTCCCATCGATTTTGACCAGGTCTCAAGGATGGGAATAGTTCTAAGGAACAAGGAGGTGTCTACTTCCCTCCCGTCATATGCAAGATCATGCCTACTAAGATAAAAGACGACATCAATCAATCTCAACACAACAGCTTCGACGTTCCGTAATTAGAACCTTTATGGCAAGAAAAAACCAAACACATTAAAGTGTTACAGAACCAAGTACAAACATCAATTTCAATGAGCATTACGCTAACATCAGAAAGCACAAGACTCATGCCAAGTTATCATTTTCATCTATCGATCAGTGCATGCAATGATTCCCTTTTTAGGAATCATGCCACCACATGGCGATAGGCATGATAGTAACCAAGGCACAAAATGAAGTATATGGAACTTCAACCCAAGAAAAATCCATGTGCCAGGAGACCCGAATTAAATGTCAATAATACAAGATGACTACACCCAAGCACCAAATAAACAAGTCAACAGGATGGAAGGTGACAACATTCAACATTTCAATTGTGCAACTAACCGATAGATCTCTTGTTTTTCCTACAAGGCAGACATATAGGGTATAACAGCCATGACCAACCACCATTTAAAATTCACATAAGGAACAACACATAGTAACCATCTAATGTAAGCACATGTAACCATTTAATAACATGTATCACATAGTAACCAATTAATATAAACAACCACAAATTAATATTCAACCTATAACAGCTTCAAGAGTCTATTTACCCTTCCATTCCAAGGGGTTTTAATTATCTATAAATCACCTACACTTTCTAACTTCTCCAGATCAATATTAAACAAGGAATCGTAAACCTTTAGCATGTAAACTTCTATCAGATCTATAAATCAATAATAAATTAGGACTAGGCAACCAAGTTGAAAATTCCAAGTCTTAACTCAATAAGTTGACGTCTTTCCTATTTAATCATACATGTTATCCTAGGCTTTACTGTTACCCATGATTTTGGTCATCATGATGATGTATTGATGATGGTGCACTCAGGATATTCATTAGAACTTTCTCTAGAGAAAAGTTACCTTCATCTCTTTCCAGAAATCACATTTTTGAGGAAGGTTCGCAGGCTACCAATACATTTGCCTGCGAGAATGCATGATTCTCGCAGTCTGCCTTAAGCCAGGGTGCGAGAAGTTCGCACTGTGTCTAACTGATAGGGTGCGAACACTTTCTAAAGAATGGAAAAAGATGAATTCTCGAAGCTTCTAGAAGGGAATCTTCTAGAAGGATGAGATGGCATTCAAATGGTTATCTAAGTACTGGATTTCCTAATATTTTGGGATCATTCTTATCTAAGTAACTAATTCATTCTCTCCTATATATTGAGGGGATTCTCATGGAAAAGGTTAGAAGCAAACAAGGTTAAGAAGACATTAGAGAATTAGTGAAAGATTGTGTGAAGGATTGATGCTACAACAGCTAAGAACTCTAGCAAGGTTATCAAAAGTGGTTGATCTTCTTCATGCAAGTGAGCAAGTGTGTGTGTCAGAGCCAAGGGCCATCGAAAGGAGGTTTGCAACATCAAGGCTTAGGTTGTAATCTTGATTTCCATCAATATGATACAGTAATATGTCTCTTTCCCATAAAGCTAAGTCTACTTTATTGTATAACTCCTTGATCATATACATAGATTGATTGTTGAATATATTAAGTTGTTTTCACTTCGATTGGTTTGAGTTGTCCTGGTCTTGACTGCACAAGAGCATTGGAGTGAAGCTGGAACAACAAAGACCAAAGGAAGCGATCATAAGGTATGTTCATGATTCTTGCCTCCTAGTTCATTCAATAGTCGA
>ML780709.1:808253-885669 GCA_009831015.1 Picea engelmannii | reverse complement strand
AATGGCTTAAAGCCGACATAATTAAAATAACATTACTAATCTAAATTACAACTAATGGCCTAAGCCGACATAAATAAAATAGCATTACTAATCTAATATGCCCCAATTAAGGGGTAATGAGCCAATATTAGGGCTTAACAGGTATACCCACAATGATGAGTGGAATCCTTTTGAGTTTATTTCGGGCTAGATACCCTGCCCTTGCATGTGGATCGGACTGACGACTGTTCCCCCAGGCTTTACTATTGTTGGTGGTGATCTTAGTGGCCTATCTCTCTAGGTTCTTACCCAAGGTGACTGTGGAGGGGAAAGTCTTCATGGTACCTGAAATTGACATTGATCAAACTCACTCGGGCTCCTTGGAGGGTATACCCACAATTATATGTGGGAGCTTGCACCAGGGTGTAAGTCCGTTAAGCAGGTCGTTAGTGTAACTTTTCCATCCTAGCCCTGCCCCTTCTCGTCTCGTTGTTGCGACGTTGGATTTCATCACTAACTAGTGGCTTCAAAATTAGAAGGTATTGTTTGTCTGGTGATTGCTTCCTAGATTTTTTTTACTAGTGCGTGTTGTTTGTTTCTCGAAGTTGACCTTAAGAATTTCTTTGCGGAGCTTGTCACTCGTTTACAATTTCTCCCCCACGATGTTCACGTAGGATGTAAGGTTTATCTCCAGAACATCTGGACGATTCTCAACCTTTTCCTACCAGTACACCTAAGGACTCTGCTCACCAGAGTGAAGTCCCAGTTGTTACTTCACCACACGTGGAAACAAGTGAAGTCCTAGTTGTTACCACACCACAAGTGGAATCCACTGAATCTATAGAACCTTTTCGAATTACCAATACTAGAGAAGACTTTCGAATTCGCCGTGGTGAGCGACCTTTTGTGCGATTAAATTCATTTGGAGACTTAGTTGTTACTTCTTCTGGATCACCTATTGGGCCTTTTCCCGGTGTAGAAGGCCAAGATCCTTTTTGGTCTGCAGCTGATTTCCGTAGGAATATTTTTAGTCCTGGTTCGCCTATGGTCTCTAAAATCAACCCTCCGGTGTTTTCTGAGACAGAGACTGTACCGGTGAATACCACTTATCAATTTATTCTTCCTCCTGAGATGTCCCATCTCGTGAACACTACGAGTGTCCCAACTGGATTCACTACAGCTGGACTTCCTCCTATAAACACCCAGCGAACGCCCAATGTTACTCCGACACTACCACCCGGTTACCATGCGTTGAATGCTTTGTTGAATGCTTCCAATCCAACACCTCCGAAAACCCCTTCTGGTACTCCTGGTGGTCCTTCTTTTCATGGGAACCCTATTCCTGGTTTTATTCCGACACTCCCTCAATTTCCTTTTGGCTTTCCTAATCCTAGTGGCACTATTCCGTCCATTGCACCAAACTTGTAGATTCCCGTTGGTGGACAAGGTGGAACGTTTCAACCTTATTTTACCAGACATGTTCCAGTTACTACTCAACCTTCGATTGGAACAAAACCTTCGATTGGAACTCCACCCACGATAGGGGGACCAACCCCACCTTTTGGACAAAATATACCTCCTGCTTTGGCCCAGTATTGGACTCAGATGCTACAAAATCTTCCTCAAATGACTGGGGGGAAACAACCTACTCCTACTATTGGCCAACCATATCCAGGTATACCTAATCCTATTTGGGGTCAAGGTCAGAATACTCAAACTCAGGTCCCTACTCAAACTCAAGGTTACAATCCTTGGAACTACTATCCTCTCCAACCACCACCGAATCAGTCAGGGTCTTCCCATTATGGGAAGACTGCATACGGGCCTACTGGTTTTCCAACAGGGCTTCCACCCCAAAGTCACCAGTACCCGCAAATGAATCAGCAGTTACCTTTTCTTGCTACTTTGGATTTTCCATATTTGTCTAGGATTCTGAATGATCCGATTCGTCACTCTCCCCAATGGCCCGTTATTCCAACCAAGCTTCCATCAGACATTCCTAAATTCGATGGAAAGGTGGGAGAGGACCCGAACAATCACGTTATGAATTTTCACCTATGGTGTTCATCCAACTCATTAATGGATGACTCTATTCATCTACGTCTTTTTCAACGAACCCTTACCGGTTCTGCTGCAAAGTGGTATATTGAATAGCCACGAGGTTTCTTCTCTGATTTCAACACCCTAGCTATGGATTTTCTTACACATTATCAGTTACCGATCCGTTATGATACTGGGACTGATATTTTGACTTACTTCAAATAGACTAAAGGAACTCATATATCGGATCACATCCATGAGTGGAGAAGGAGACGACGTCTCATTAAACTTGAACTCCCTGATCAATTATTGGCAAAATGGTTTACGAAATCCTTTGTGAATGAAAATGGTAAAGACATTGCCATGGGTGGCGTTGTTACGGAAGAGCAGGCTATCAGTCGTTCTCAATATCTTGATCTCGTTTATTCGCAAACGGGGATACTTTACGATTTGCTACCTGAACTACCTCGTCCTGGTACTTCCAGCACTTCAACTACTCCAGTTGCCTCACATGCAGCTGATGGTGTGATTGGTACTGCCCATGCCCACTCACATTATGTTTCAAGTACAACCCCTAAATCTACATCTTCTAATGTTCAAAATGCTCCATCTCCTGCCACTCCCACCGGTAAAAATTCTGAGGTGAACGTCGTTCAATCTACCCCTACCGGTAAAAATAAATCTAAAAACGGGAGAGGCAAGAATAAGGAGAACAAAAATAATAATCCAACAGAGCAAACTAAAACTCCTCCTGTTGAAGATCGGGATAAGCGTAAACCCCGCTACCCTTGCCTTATCTGTGGTGATGATCACTACACGAAGGGTTGTCCATGACGTGCTGAGGTTACTAAGTTCCTTCAAGGGACGCCAAAACCATCTACACTGGCAGTTTTGTCCCAACTGTTCCCGTCTCAACAACAGGCTCAATTGGTCATCCATGACCAACCATCTACTTCTACGACATCATATGTTTTGATGTGTACTAGTGATTCTAAGAAGAATAACGTTGCAATCACAACTAGAGCCAAAGATTATTCTTCGTCTAAAGAGAAGGTTGACGATTTACCTCCTACTTTGATACAACCCTCTCCACCGACTCCACCTATAAACGCTCCTCTTCATCTCGAATGACCGAGCCTTGATACAGTCGTACAACCCCCTAAGGCTGTTGTTCGCAAGTCAGCTTTCAATCCTCATGCTCGTACGACCCAGAACTACAACATTGTGGAAGATCTGGCCCTGACACCTTCAGCAATGTCAGCCCTTGAAGTCCTTCAGTCTTTTCCTGCACAGCGGAAGGAACTGTTGAAAGCTATAGGTGGAATTGACCCCATAGACACGAATTTAATATTCTTTGACTTGGAATATCATATTCCAAGGTTACACCCTCAGCTTTCTTTCTAGATACAAGTTGTTGTCTCGGACAAGAACATTTTCCGAACTGTTATCGATGAGGGTGCCTCTACGTGTGTAATGTCTTTTTCTTGTTGGAAAGTCATTGGCTCTCCTCCCTTAAATGAATCAAAAAACACTCTGAAAGCCTTCAATGGCTCTGGTTTTAAGCCTTATGGTGTTCTTCCCTCATTTCCCATTACACTAGAAGGTAAGACAATTCAAGTTGAAGTGGAAGTCTTCGATGCTCCCCTTGATTACAATCTTTTGCTTGGTCGTAGCTGGATCAATTCCATGCGCGTTGTTGTGTCAACACTTTTCCGTGTCGTCTGTTTTCCTCATAAGGGAAAGGTTGTTACAGTTGACCAACTTGCCTTCTTTAATTCTGATACTTGTACTGGCAACGTGCCATTTATAGCTAAAACCCCGCCGGGTTACAAGAATGTCGGTGTAGGCCTTTTAAAGGAATCTTCTCTAATGGGCACTTTCCCCATTCCTCCGCCTGATGTTCCACGCCTGTCCGTTGCTTCTATAAACATGATTTCCTCTGTACCTCATGAAATTCCTGTGTCTTACGACCCTTGGATAGTCCCTGATCCTGGAGATCATACTCGTTTCGGTGACGTCATGCCGTTAAGTCCGGTTGAGTCAGCTTATCAGGCCATTCAATCGGTAACACCTTCTACCTCTTCTCTTGATGAGTTGTCTCCCGATCCTTTCCGTGTTATTTTTCCCATTGATGAGATGATAATGTCCATCATGGAAGCCACCCCTTGGGATGATGGACATCATTGTTCCATACTCTTTCTGGAACAACACACTCTTGAGAACTACCAACAGATTTCGACTCCGTCGACCGTTGTTGTCATATCCACCATTCCCGGATCAGCACATGATGTGTTTTCCGAAGGGAACCTCAGTAATATATCACCCACGATTCCCATTGATATATCCGTTAAACCTGGGATAGTTGAAAATGTTCATATTGGAGCTTCGTGTTCTCTGGACGAGATCGTCACTTATACATCTCTGTTCAAAGAATTTCGTGACATATTTTCCTGGAGCTATGAAGAGATTCTAGGTATCGACCCTTCTATTGTTGTACATGAGATTAAGACATACCCCAGAGCTAAACCTGTCCGCCAGTGCCTACGTCTAGTACACCCACGTAAAGTGGCGGCTATTAAGCTTGAGGTTGAAAAACTTCTCAAAGCCGGTTTTATTTATCCCATGGCTCTGACAGAATGGGTTTCCAACCCTGTACCGATCGATAAGAAAGGTGGCAGTATTCGTGTATGTGTTGATTATAGGGATATTAACAAAGCGTTTCCCAAAGAAAACTTTCCAACCCCTTTCATCGACCACATTGTTGATGACTGTGCCGGAAGTGAGATATTTTCTCTTATGGATGGTTTCTTCGGCTATAATTAAATTAACATCGCTACCGAGGACCAACATAAACTGCTTTTATTTGTCCTTGGGGTACTTTTGCCTACAGGAAACTTCCCTTCGGTCTTAAGAACGCTGGCGCGACGTTTCAACGTGTTATGTCTTATGCTTTTCATGATATAAAGCATATCATTCAACCCTATTTCGACGATTTACCAGCTCATTCTTTGCGACGAGTCGATCACCCCACTCATCTTCGCGCTATTTTCATTCATTGTCGGTTCTATCGCATCCGTTTAAATCCTCACAAATTCATTTTTTGCGTAGAATCCGACCGTCTTCTAGGTTTCATCATTTCACGTCAAGGGATTAGGGTAGCTCCTCTTAAGGTTGAGGCGATTCTTAATCTCCCTCCTCCTTCAAAACTGCGCCAGTTACAAAGTTTGCAGGGGAAAGCAAAATTTCTTCGTCGTTTCATTCCTAATTACGCCGAGATTACTCGTGGTTTTACATAGCTACTAAAGAAAGATTCTGAGTTCGTCTGGGACACTGTTGCTAACAATGCTTTTGAGGCTTTGAAGTTGTCCCTCACACGAGCTCCGCTTCTCTTTCCTCCTGACTATAGTCGTGATTATTTTCTTTATCTTGTTGCCTCTGAGTATACTATTGGCATGGTTCTCGTCCAAGAGGATGATGCGCACGATGAACATGTTATTTATTACTTGAGTAGAAATCTAACATCAACTGAACTCAAGTATCAACATGTTGAAAAACTGGCCTTGGCTGCCGTTCAAGTTGTTCAATGCTTTCATCATTATATCCTTTCACGGAAAACTACAGTGATTTCTCATTGTAACCCTATGCAACACATTTTGACATGTCAATTGCTAGGGGGAAAATACTCCAAATGGATTGTCATTCTCCAAGAGTTTGACTTGGAATTCGATCACGCCACGTCTAAGAAATCCTTAGTTTTTGTTGAATTGATATGTGATTTTCCTCACTCTGCCATGGAAAATGTAGCAGTAGATTCATTACCCGATGAATCTCTTTTCCTTATTAGCACTGACGATCTTTGGTATGGGGATATCATTATATATCTCTAAACCCAGACTTTCCAGTCTTCTTTATCTAATACCGAACGGCGTCGCATACGTTATCAAGCGCGTAAATACATTATCCTCGAAGATACTTTTTACCGTCGGGGAATTGACTCTATTTTTCGACGATGTCTGACGTTTGATGAAGCTGAGAAAGCTCTAAATGGCTATCATTCTGGAGCATGTTGTGGTAATATGTCTGGGTATGCTACTGCCCAGAAGCTCGTACACGCAGGGTATTTTTGGCCTTCCTTGTTCAACGACTGCATTATTTCCATTCAGAAATTCCATGCCTGCTAGACCTACAATCAGAAAATTCGGTCACATCCTACTCCTCTTCATCTTGTGGTCTCAGTTGGTCCTTTTTCAAAATGGGGCATTGATTTCATGACATGTCACCCTCACTCAGCTCAGGGGCATGGTTACATCATTGTAGCTGTTGATTACTTTACAAAATGGGCCGAGGCGATGCCAACATTCGATAATACTGGAAAGACTGCAGCGTTGTTTCTTTTTAACCATGTCATAGCCCGTTTTGGTGTTCCTCAAGCTATCGTCACTGATCATGGTAGTCATTTTAGGAATTTTATGATGTCTGAACTTACAGAAAAGTTGGGTCTTCGTCATGATAACTCAACACCCTATTATCCACAAGATAATGGCCAAGTCGAAGAAATCAACAAAGTTCTTATAACTATGCTTCGACGGATGATAGGAATTCATAAAACAAGCTGGCACACGATGTTGTTTTCAGCATTATGGGCATATAGGACATCTGTCAAATCCGCTATAGGGTTTACGCCTTTTCGTTTGGTCTATGGTGTGGAAGCCATTCTTCCAATAGAATGCGAGATACCTTCTCTGAAGATAGATGTCAAACTCTTACCCAATACTTCTGCTGAAGAAGAACGTCTATTGTATCTGATGCGATTAGACGAAACTCGACGTGACGCCACTCTAGTAATAGAAGCCCAAAAGAAACGTGTTAAGGTACAGTATGACAAGCATTTCAAGGCTCACGTTTTCTCTGAAGGTGATCTTGTTCTTATTTATGAACAGGATCGAGATGTCTTAGGAGCTGGGAAATTCGAACCAATGTGGAGAGGTCCTTATATTGTTCGTCGAGTTTTGGAAAAAGGAGCATATGAGCTGGTCGATTACGATGGTATCCTTTTGAGTGAACCCAGGAATGGGTTGTACTTGAAGAAGTATTATGCATAAGTCATTTGTGCACAAGTACTTGTATTTTATGTATCATACTTTGTGTGTGTTACTTTAGTTTTCTTTTTGACGTTATCTGGTCTCTGCCCTTATGTGACGTTGTGTTTGATTTCCAGATGTCGAAGTCTTCGCTACCCTATATTGGCTTCGCTGATGGTGCTAGCCGTAGTACTCGGAACCTAGCTTCTGCTGTGTGGGAAATCTATGCCCAATCAAACGAACTTATATCTTTACGAGGTGTATGTCTTGGCCGCGCAACCAACAACATTGCAGAGTATAGCGTCGTTATTGAATTATTGGTTGATTCTATCTCACTCGGAATTTGTCATTTGGTTGTGCGACTTGAGTCGCAGCTTGTAGTACTACAACTAAGTAATATCTACTCTATTCGAAGTCCTACTTTGTTACGGGTGTATTTGCGAATTCACCTCTTGGAACGATATTTTGATCACATTGAATATCAGCATATTCCTAGATGTTTTAATACATTAACAAATGCATTGGATAATTATGTATTGGACAGAAATTTGAACCATTTATAAATCAAACAAATTAAAATTCACACAATATAAAGTACACCGGTAGAAGCCATATGTATATATAACGATCAAAATAGTTTGTTTTTACAAAAAGTTTGTCCGAAGACCAAACTATCAAAATTTGAAGCTCATGGCTTCTACAAAGTGACGTCACGGATGAAGTTCACGGTAATACACGACTGCCCTAGAAACCCTACGGAGCAGTTGACTCATAACTATTGATACCCCTACAGTGTGATGTTGATCGCGTCATGGAACCTCTTCCAGAGTCATATTTGGAATGTCTACTGTCAGGCCTTCTAAATTCTGTTCCACCACCTGATAGTCTTCGACATACTGTGGTGCTGTTGCTGCTACCTCTCCTTGTCGCTGGATAGGAGAGGTACCAGGAGGTCTATATGGTCCAACATCTGTGTTATCAACAAACATTTTGTGTTAGTCTTCAAATAAACATATAAAACAAAAACATTTGAATATACTAAAAATTCAAAAACATTTAAAAAGAGAAAATGCGTGTACTTCTTACCAAGGTCACCCCACTGAGCGTCCTCAGGGAGTGCCAAATCCGGATCTCCTCGGAAATCCAACCTGGCATACGCATAGTCATCGACCATCAACATCTGGTTTCGAAGCCAGTCAAAGAAAATATCGTCATACTTGACGATTAGTCCTGCCACGTGCCGGGCCATGAGCCGACACCATCTAAGCATCCTTGGATCCCTAAGACCCGGTAGGTTCCACTCAACCTGAAGTCTAAATATGGGGACCCTCTCGAGGAAGAAGGACACTAGTAAAGATCCATACCCAAATTGTTTCAATTCACCTCGCCTGCATTTAGTTAATTGCCTTTTGATACTGCGAAGCACAACATCGGCCCAGTTGAATACTCAAGGCTCAGTACACTCGATGGCATACTAGAAGTAGCTCTGTAATGCCATATGAGGAGAAGAAATCCCGACCATCCGAGATATAGTAAAAATTATGGTGCGAAGGGTCAAGTCTTGTACCCCCCAGATAACAACTTTTCCCTTTTTCCTCTCAGCCTCTGGTACACAGTATTGATTGTAGTATTCACTCATCTTGAGCCCACCACCTCTACTACCGGTCAGAATGACATAATACCCGCGCCTGGACAACCCATTCAAAAAGTATATGTCCTCAATGTATATGGACAACGTATGAGCTCCTACATTGAAAACCTGCTGATCTGGGTCACACATACGGACTAGATACTCCAGTAGTCTGACCTGGGCCCTCATGCCCGGGATGCGAAAGTATTTTAAGAGCCCACAATCTCTCAATGCAGCTATAGTGGGAGGATGATTCTCGACATTTGCATTATCCTCTTCATGTTCTCATTCTCGCCACTCAAGCACCATGTTTGTGGATATTTACCTACACAAGGGACATAAAAGGAGGATTAATGATTTTATTCATGATCTGGATCTTTTTCATTGGAAAAATATTTCAAAAAAAAATTTGAGTTTGCGGTTCTCGTAGGTGCTTCATTTGCACAGTGAGAACACCTCGCAGGTGTTTCAAGGCTCACCTGCGAGAACGCATCGATCTCGCAGGTCCTGAATGGGCTGCCTGCGAGAATGCCTATGCGCATGTAGGGTTCAAAAACCAACTTGAAAATGAAAAAATAACCAATGAAATCAAAAATTTAAACCACGAAAATGTCAAGAATGAAGCGCTTACCTTAATGCTGCAGACGACGCGTCGAATGATCTCTTGTAGCTCCCGAAAATCGACGCCAAATTCGGAGGGTAAAAAGGGGGTTTTGGAGCTCAATAGTGAAAATGTGAAATGATATGGTAAAAAATGACTATTTACTCATTTAATTTACATTTTACTATGTCATTTTGGGTTTTTTATGTTTATTTATTTAAACCTAATCACTAATATCAAGATGAGTGTAATGACTTGCAGGTATGATGACGTTGATAACTAAACACAAGGGTATGGACATATTTTTCTTCATTATGGCATGTTTTTGATTGTTTTTAGGGTTTTTACATAAAACCTTGAGCATCGTTTTTGTCCGTTCTTACACTCGTAAATACAAGAGAACGTGATAGAGCATAGTTTTATCACTTTTTCGGGCTCAACAAGGTTATATGAAAAAGGAACCCCCCTGGAGTCCTCTTTCATCTCTTTTCAGACTCTCTAAACATGAAAAGATCGTCGAGCGACCTTGCTATTTTCACGCTCGCTAACGTATTTGAAATATGCATCTGGTGAGCGATAATTTCTCTCTTTTTCGGTCTCATCCAGACTATTTTATGAAAAAGGAACTGAGAGATTTCTCTTTTAAGTGTTTTTCCAAAATCTATAATCTTGAAAAACCTTCGAGTTTACTATCTTTGGACTCGTTAAACAAACATTGACAGACCCGTGATTGGATTGAACCATTCCTTCTTAGGGATCGTTAAAAATACTCCGAGGGACTCGTCCGAAGGATGAGATTATATCAACAAGCATATGTGATCCTCTTCAAGCTTGCGTAAAAATAAAGAGGTACTTGCCAGAAATGGTGGGGGAAAATTTGGGAAAGGGATATGTTTCATCTTCGTATTGATTGGCAGTAAGTGTCGCTCTTGAACATGACACCCCTTATTCATCATTTGAGGTCGGTTTGGGAAATCCATTTGTCTCTCTTTTAATTGATTACAAGGGCATTTCATGTGTCGTCGTTGAGTCAATGCTGCCAAATCATTGGTCTGGTCATTCATATGTTCAAGACAAGTCCATCAGAAACCTATATTGAGTTGGCCATCTGCAGTTATCCATTCTTTCTGTGTCAGCCTTCCCTATGTCTAGTCTAATTTGCAACATGCTCTGTTTCACCTTCAAACTCCGTTACTTATTTCGTGTCATTGATGAGGGATACATTAAGGCCCTCATGTGACGAGTTTTTTTCCGTCAACTTCAACTCATTATCCATAATCAAGACTTAGAAATTATTTAGTACCTTGGAACTTGCATGCCTCAATGGCAGGTTTCCTCGCTTTCGACAGTGGGTTTACATCATAGACCCCTGATCGAAAGAATCTATCAAGTGTTCGACATCAAATCATTCATTCATAGTCGATGGATTGTACTATAGTACCTTGGGAGTCATTGACATCAATGGTGATTTCCCTCGCACTTGTTAACGGTTTTATCATTGACTGGTAATCAAGTGGTTTCTACCATGTTCGACTTCAACACATGTAATCACATGGGTAGATTCGTACTTTGGGCAACGAGATTGAAGACCCTGGATATTATCTTTGTGATCCAGGTTGCGATGGAGTATGTATAATTTTTACGACACATAGATCCACTGTGTATGTTTCGTGGCTATGTCGTCTTGATTTGAAATTTCTCGCATAGATCCACAATGTATTCAGGTTGCTATGCTATATTTTGATGGCATGGATCCACAGTGTATGATTGGTGGCCATGACCCATGTCTACAATGTCATCAGTCTTTGATATGAGTATGGGAATGCCTACCTCAGAATTGATATATATGATACTCTGCAGATGCTTGATTGTTCGCAGGTTTCCGAGTAGATGTGCTCCTCGTCCTTGACACACACATGCAACTTACAAAGTCTATCGACTGTCACTGGTTCCAATCTCATACTTTGGGGGGCATTCTGTTACCCATGATTTTGGTCATCATGATGATGTATTGATGATGGTGCACTCAGGCTCTTCATTAGAACTTTCTCCAGAGAAAAGTTACCTTCATCTCTTTCCAGAAATCACATTTTTGAGGAAGGTTCGCAGGCTACCAATACATTTGCCTGTGAGAATGCATGATTCTCGCAGTCTTCCTTAATCCAGGGTGCGAGAAGTTTGCACTGTGTCTAACTTCTAGGGTGCGAACACTTTCTAAAGAAGGGAAAAAGATGAATTCTCGAAGCTTCTAGAAGGGAATCTTCTAGAAGGATGAGATGGAATTCAAATGGTTATCTAAGTACTGGATTTCCTAATATTTTCGGATCATTCTTATCTAAGTAACTAATTCATTCTCTTCTATATATTGATGGTATTATCATGGAAAATGTTAGAAGCAAACAAGGTTAAGAAGACATTGGAGAATTAGTGAAAGATTGTGTGAAGGACTGATGCTACAGCAGCTAAGAACTCCAACAAGGTTATCAAAAGTGGTTGATCTTCTTCATGCAAGTGAGCAAGTGTGTGTGTCAGAGCCAAGGGCCATCGAAAGGAGGTTTGCAACATCAAGGCTCAGGTTGTAATCTTTTCTTTCCATCAATATGATACAGTAATATGTCTCTTTCCCATAAAGCTAAGTCTACTTTATTGTATAACTCCTTGATCATATACATAGATTGATTGTTGAATATATTAAGTTGTTTTCACTTCGATTGGTTTGAGATGTCCTGGTCTTGACTGCACAAGAGAATTGGAGCGAAGATGGAACAACAAATACCAAAGGAAGCGATCATAAGGTATGTTCATGATTCTTGCCTCCTAGTTCATTCAATAGTCGAAATCTAGGGAAAGAGTATTATTCTGTCTTTCTTTGTTCTAGATCCAGGTGGATCTAGGGAGATTGGTTTGTGTCCGCACTTACGGATTTATCCAATAACATTTACAAAACTAAAAGAAGTAAATGAGATACAATGGAAACTAAGGATACGAGGGTTGGTATAAAAATTTCAATATCCTTAAGGCATAAGTGAAAGGTTCTAATAGTAAATCCCCTTTTATAGGTGATAAATCTCTTAGCAAACTAGATATTTGAACCTCAATAAAAATAATCATGAAATTGTTTCTAGATTAATCTTAGGGATTAATAACACAAGGTGTGCATAATGAATACGTTGACTGTAAATCTCAACACAAATTTTAGACAATGATTCATTTTTTTAGAAGCACGTCGATACACTAAGCAAGGGAAACCTCTGTCAACCTGGTTATGAATTGACTACTCAAACCTGCCATACGCATTTATAAATGCACTCTAATTTGTCAAGAAAAAGGAAGTCTCACAACCCAATCATAAAAGTGAAATTAATCTATCAATCCAGAAATAAGGTGAAGTGTATGCTAGCTGTCCCATTCCCCCTCCCTCGGAATAAATGCAATTCTAACATCGCTGCCATAAGGCAAATTCAGAGTTAAACACAAATATGTCATTTATAGAAATCACCTTCAACTTGACATCTTTTCCAGAGGATAGCTGGCAGAAATTTTCACTGCCATAAAATAACCTAAACGTTCTAAAATTACAGGATACTGCCAGATCTAACCACTCAACATTTCTCTGGGTAATTTAAAATCGCTCTGTAGTTAAATGATAGGGAAATTAAAACTTTGCCAAATTTAAATAGATACCTTGAGTAAAATAGAATATTTGAGGATGAAATAAATCATAGTGGATAAATTGAGGATCTCTATCACGCATAGTAAAACTCAAGGTGGCACAACAACAAGCATGTGGGTGGGGGAAATCCTAGTTTTGGATGCAAGTAGAACGGGGTGTCCCACTGAATCAAGGCAACTAGAATACACATAAATAAACACCGTTTGGCAGCCATGGACATCATAAGATTACAAAAAAAAAATTCTCCTTCAACCAAAACGAGTATGTTACAATGTAATTATCATGAATAAAGTTGATTGAGCAGCTATAATATTTTTGGCGATCAAGTCATAGAGTTATGTTGCGCCTCCATCTTGTCATTTTGGTTTTAGCGTGTTCACAGTACAGGGGAGAACGACTACCAACAGGTTGAAATATATACCGCGCCTAAAAAATAATTGAAGTATTTACCTTTATCACTAAAAAGCTCATCCCCTTTAAATTTGTCTGGTAGTTTGTTGAACATAAAGTTATAGGGGTGAAGGCAGTCTGGTCTATCTTACCGAGGTAAGTAGGGATTATCTTTGAGATAGAAAATAATTTTTAAATTGTGTTATAATCTTCGGAACGACCTTCCAACCATGAGCCTAGTTTGTTACAGTTTGAAGAGCTAGATTAAACACCCCTTCTCCCTTGAATTAATCACGTTGGGCTTCTTGATGAGAGTTTCATAACTCTCATAAGAAGAATAGGATAAAAAGACAGAGAGGATGGCTCCTCTTCTATGTATCAATTCCATAACAAACTGAGTAGTAAAAAGAGTTGACAGTCTCATGGGCCAGGGATCATTAGATAGCGAGTCAAAGGAGATGAAGGACTCGGGGAAAGCTGTAGAGTTTCTCCTTGAAGAAAACTATAGTGGTGTCTTTTGAGAAGAAGAGTTATGAGATCAAAAATAATTGTGTATGATTGGCGAGAGCAATCACATCGATAGAGTAAGATAACAGGGTGGAAGCGGAAAACTCCAGGGAGGCAACAAGTTTACATCATACATGACTATAAATTCTTCTTCAACTGAACATTGGAAGCCTAACAATCTGAACCTTTTAGAAGAAACAATCTGAACATTTTTAAAGCTAAGAACTGAACTTTTGAAGCTACCATTTTGAACATTCGAAGCCAAACAATCTGAGCATTTTAGAAGCAACATTCTGAACATTTTTTTTTCTAAGAACTAAACATTGATAAAGACTAATCAGTATCCATATACATAAAATAAGAACCAATTTACCCTTAAATTCACACATGTACCATCACCGAATATGAGAATCCGACGCCGTTGTCCCGTGCTTGCGCTCTGTCCATCTCCTGCTTGCTCCGCTTTCTAACCGATGAGACTTTTTTGATACTGAGAGGGGGGTGAATTAGTATCAAGAATGGATTTAATTTTTTTTTCAACTTATACTTAAACCATTCAATTATATTCAATGAGCAATGAAAAATAGTATAAGAGTTATACAAATACACCACAATACACCATGCACAATATATGAGAAATAATCAATAGTTATTGGTCAAGGGAAGTAATGACTTCCAAAGGTAGCTACAACTTCCAAATATAAAGGGAGGGATAAAACTCCAAGAGGAATATAAAATACTCCAATATCAAGAGAGGGTTGACCTCTCCATCCTTGCCCCTTTCTTCCACCCAAGAATATATGAGAAATAATAAAACTTTACATTAAATCATCATCATCCACCAACCATCACATATAACCTAATAATGCTTCCTGAGACTTCTTCAACTTATGCAATTCTTCAATTCTTGGAATACTCTCATACTATAGATAATATTACTAAATGTATTCTCTGAAAATCCTCCAAGTTTCACTCCTTGAATCCTCCCCAAAAATAAGTTATAGAGAGAATGGTAGACCTTATTCGATTCTGGTGTATTCAGGAGAGAGAACTTGTATAGAATGCCTTGCTCTCAATATTTAACATCAGATTCTGAAAATCACATAAAAATAACTACAGCCCGTACTATTTCCAATTAAATTGGTCTCACATCATTTGGATTCTCTATGAATAATTTATTATTGTTTTACCCAGAACACATGTTTATGACTAGCTTCAGGACTAGTCAAAAACCCTATCTTCCACAGAGTCTATATCCAAAATTATAGTGAATAAAGATATGGAATTTTTACCACATGTACCTAGATGTGTCTTCTCAATACCATATCATTGTAACCATATGAATAGTTATAGAAACAAATTTATAGAGAAAATGGTAAGATGACCTGTAAATAACATATCTTAGAACGCATCACCAAAATACTTCATCCTCCCTTGAAATCCAACCTTCTTTACTTCAGATTTCCTCTGAAATTTGACTTGTGTGTATAAAATGAATGTATAATGATATTTATTTATATCCTTTATGTCACATCCTTTTAATATTAGGGCCGACCTGACACTTTCTTATTTTGTAATTCTTTTCTTTAATTATCTTAAGGGCCGACATGTACTTCCTTCTTCAATTCACTTTCTCATCTTCAAAAATTCATTTCTCCTCAACCATGAGGATCCATGTGACGTGACACCTACCACCAGAAACAACATGATCTACACTATCCATCCATGGGTGTTGTGTCTGCATGTGCACTGTCCTTCATGTCCAAATACCTTCATCAATCTTGCAGTCCAGAACCAATGACTAGGGTTGACATCAATGACAACAACCAATATTCCAACAATCCCCCCCTTTGTCATTCATGGAAACACTCAAGATCCCCCTATCATCATGATCCCAATTTCTCTCCCCCTTTGAAATCAATGGCCAAGGGTAGGGCTGCTCCCCCTGAGTTTAATGGAGAAAGATAACGCTCTTCTTTGGGGCTGCTCCCCCTGAACATGTGGCACTCAATAATACTTCATCCTTATTTTTGGTCTTTGGGAATTTTTCTTCCCTGGAATCCTTTTGTGTGGCTTCTGTCTTCTCTATCTTCTTTATGTATAAGATGTATATGTTGTTCGGTCTACTTGTTGCAGTTGCAACCAATCTTGCTGAGTTATTTTCTCTTATTTTACATTTTCGGGAGTCAAATGTAAGAGTGTATCCTTGATCACATATTTTGATGACACTGAGGAGATTATGCTTCAGATATTCAACCAATAGGATTTTTCCTTCTTTTACATTTTCACTTCCAAGATTTGTTGTTCCTTTTCCAAGTATTTTGGTAGATGAGTCATCTCCAAATGCAACATTTCCACCCTTTTTCTTCAAGCTGACAAATTTTCTTTCATCTCCAGTCATATGAGATGAGCACCCACTATCTATGAATCATTCATCTTCTTCTTTTCATTATTTATCGACCAATTCTATTCGACAATTTTCATTGTGTGTAATTTCTTTCCTTTTACATGTTGTAGTTGGTATACAGACATTTGGCATACGATTATCTTCTTCATCTCTCTACAATCTCGTGCTTTGTGACCAAGATTATTACACTTGTAACATACAATATTTTGATCCATTAATGGGTCAAATGGATTATAATTTTTGTTGAAAGGTCTATGAACATTTCCATATCTACTATTTTCACCATTCATGTAGCTTGCGTAGTTATTCCTTTCATTGATTCTACAATTGATTGCCTTGTGTCCAAAATTTCCACAAGTATAACAATGTCCAAGAAAGAAATTTTGATACCTGGGAGTAAGTGATCTTCTTTGTGGTGTGGTCCATATGGGTTCACGATCTATTCTTCTATAGTTTCCTTCATTATGATTTCTTTCATACCTGATGGGAGAGGATCTTCTTGATGTCTCATTCCTTCTGAATTCTAGTCTTCTATCTTGTTGTTCAGCTTGTTTTGGAGTGTTGGCTTCATCATTTTCATCTTCCTTCTCTTGTTTCGTTATCTTCAAACTGTCATTGTATCCTAGTCATGTCTTTTCGTTTGGATATCTTTGAATGCTAAGGATCTCATCTAATTTTTTTTATTTTTTTTTCGAACTTCTTCAACTTTTCTATTGTCAATAGTAGCTCCCCTTTTGTGTGATCCAACTCTGCTTTCAATTTCTCATAATCTTCTAATTGTTCCTTCAATCTATCAATGGTCTTTTCAAGCTTGTAATTCTCTTCTTCACAACTACTCAAATCACCTTTTAGTATTATGTTTGTGTTTCTAAGCTTGCTATTTTCAGTTTCAACATGCTTCAACTTTTCAACATTCTCATCTTCTTGTTCTCTCTCTGCATTGTCTTTGTATCCCCAAAAGGAATCAAGGTTTCTTTCCTCATCTAAATCTTCTTCACAATTAATTTCTTCTTCTTTAGAATTATTGTGATCATCATCCTGGGTTTCTTGGGTTATGAAGATGAATTCTCCTCTATCATTATCTTCTTCATCCCTCTCATTTGAGGAGATGTCATCATGATTGTAGTAGAATCTCTTTTTATTGTTGAGACTTCTCTTTATATAGTAGTATCTTTCAACAGTATGTCCTATTCTACGACAGTTAAATCATTTGAGAGGAGACTTACCTTTGTATCTTCCACTTCCCTTCTGGAACCTTCTTAATAAATTTGCTATGTCTTCATCAAGGTCGTTATCCTTGTCTTTTGTCTTCTTTATGTCTTTAAAGGCTGCTTCATTGATTGGATGATCAATTTTTGTACCTGTTCTCATTTCATATGCTCTAAGAGACCCATGTAATTCATCCATTGTCATTTTGGTCAAGTCCCTAGTTTCTTCAATGGTAGAGACCTTAGCATCATACTTCAAGAGAAGTGATCTCAACACTTTTTGTACAACCAAGGATTCATCGAGCTCTTCACCAAATCCTTTGATAGAATTAACAACTTCATCAACTCTAAGAAAATAGGTTGCAATATCTTCCTTTTCATTCATCTTCAAATTTTCAAATTCTTCTTTATGTCGTTGAAGCTTGACCTATTTACCTTTTGGATCACCTTCGTAGATACTCTTGAGTTTGTCCGATACCTCTTTAGTAGTGCTACAATCCATCACTTTGATAGAAATGGTTGGTGCCAATGCTGCTAGAATAATATGTCCAGATTTTGAATTACAACTCAGAAGCTTCTTCTCATTTGGATCGGTTGGAGCATTATTTGGGATTACATAGCCATTTACAACTGAGTACCAAATGTCTACTCCCAAATCCATTAGGTAAGTTTTCATTATGTCAGTCTAGTATGCATAATTTCTTCCATCAAATTTTTGAATCCCATTTGAAATGTGCTCATGGTCATCCATCTCTGTTCAGGATTTTCCTTCCAGTGGTTAAACTGTTTTGAAGGCAATCGGCACTGACACCAATTGTTGATATTGAGAGGGGGGTGATTCAGTATCAAGAATGGATTTAAAAAAGATTTCAACTTATACTTAAACCATTCAATTATATCCAATGAGAAATGAACAATAGTATAAGAGTTACACCAATACACCACAATACACCATGCACAATATATAAGAAATAATCAATAGTTATTGGTCAAGGGAAATAATGACTTCCAAAGGTAGCTACAGCTTCCAAATATAAAGGGAGGGATAAACCTCCAAGAGAAAGATACAATCCTCCAATATCAATAGAGGGTTGACCTCTCCATTCTTTCCCCTTTCTTCCACCCAAGAATATATGAGAGATAATAAAAGTTTACATTAAATCATCATCATCAACCAACTATCACATATAACCTGATAATGCTTCTTGAGACTTCTTCAACTTCTGAAATTATTCAATTCTTGGAATAATCTCATACTATAGATAATATAACTAAATGTATTCTATGAAACTCCTCCAAATTTCACTAATTGAATCCTCCCCAAAAATAAGTTATAGAGAGAACGATAGACCTTATTCAATTCGGGTTTATTGAGGCGAGTGAACTTGTACATAATTCCCCACGCTCAATATTTAACATCAGATTTTGAAACTTGAAAAAAATAAACTAAAGCTCGTACTCTTTCCAGTGAAATTGGTCTCACATCATTTGGATTCTCTATGAATAAGTTATGACTATTTCACCCGGAACACCTGTTTATGACTAGATTCAGGACTACTAAAAAACCCTATCTTCCACAACGTCTATCTCCAAAATTATAACAAATAAAGAGATGAAATTTTTACCATGGGTACCTAGATATGTCTTCTCATTACCATAGTAATTCCACCATATGAAGCATTCTAGAAAAAAATTTATAGCAAAAATGGTAAGATGACCTGTAAATAACATACCTTAGAACACATCACCAAAAGACTTCCTCCTCCCTTGAAATCCGGCCTTCTTTACTTCCAATTTCCTCTGAAATTTGACTTGCGTGTATACAATTAATGTATAATGATATGTATTTATACACTTTATGTCACTTCCTTTTAATATTAGGGCCGACCTGACACTTTCTTATTTTGTAATTCTTTTCTTTAATTATCTTCAGGGCCGACATGTACTTCCTTCTTCAATTAACTTTGTCATCTTCAAAAATTCATTTCTCCTCAACCATGAGGATCCATGTGATGTGCCACCTACAAACAGAAAAAAAATGATGTATACTATCCATCCATGGTTGTTGTGTCTGCATGTGCACTATCCTTCATGTCCAAATACCTTCATCAATCTTGCGGTCCAAAACCAATGACTAAGGTTGACATCAATGACAACAACCAATCTTCCAACAGACCTCACCGATACCTCCCAGCCAACGCTAGCAGTACTCTTCTACCCCCTAATCCCCTTGAACCAAAAAGGAGACACACACACAATACTATATAATTTTATCTGCCCACCTCGCCTTGCAAGGTCAAGCTACCACTCGTTATCTGAGCTAGGTATCCCAACTTCCACAAGAGAAAATCCAGTCAAGATAAAGTTTTGGCAACGTAACGTTACGCAAGACAAATGTGATCATAATCCTCCTCCACCATACTTTTATAGAGTTTTCAAGTGATTGGTTTCCCAAACCCTCATTATATTCCTTTTTCATTTATTTAATTAGGAAAAACCTCCTCCGTACACATGTCGCCTGATCCCCTAGTTACACCAGAAAATCAATTTTATTTATTAATTAAATTTGTCTACTTTCGTCACCCACTTAAAATCGTTCCTAAAGATGCTCCCCAGTGTCCCATTATTCCCTTACAATTCTTAAATGACTTACACCTTACTTAATTCCTAGTTGAGTTCATAAATAGAAAATTCCAAAGGTTAGATTCCTTACTAAGTTAGACATTCCCCTATTTCTTTAAGTTTCCCCTTTTCTTTAAGTTTCCCTTTTTCTTTAAGTTTCCCCCTTTTTAACTGAGTTCAGAATTAGCAAGTTTAGACAAACAACCATTTACCCCTTTTTAATAATTAAATATTCATTAAAAAAATTGACTTTAATTAATAAAACTTGAATTTTCTTTACCCTTTCTTGTTACATGTCTAATTAGTTTTTTTGTTCAAAGGTTCTACTCAGACCTAGGTTTTCAAATCACTAGGCTTGGCGACAATTATTAAGGGAATTTTTTTTTATTAAACTTTACTTATCACATCATTCATTTTAAGGCCAACCATGTCCTAAGGAGGCATAGTTTTCTAGGCACTAGGTTTATTAACTTATCTTAACAAAAATCATGACG
Organism: Picea engelmannii; assembly: GCA_009831015.1. Classification (NCBI taxonomy): domain Eukaryota; kingdom Viridiplantae; phylum Streptophyta; class Pinopsida; order Pinales; family Pinaceae; genus Picea; species Picea engelmannii. The sequence goes on along the minus strand of ML780709.1, from coordinate 865,037 downwards.
TTCCCTTCAAAACGCACTACGTGCTCCAAGGGTGACACTCAACTCTTTCCATTTTATTTGCATGACGTGCCCTTCAAGACACACTATGTGCTCCAAGGGTTCCACTCGCCTCCTGACTGAATTTGGTAGACGTCAAACCCCTAGAGTCAATACTCTGTCATGTGATCTTGTGGGAGACTAAGGGCCTAAAAGGAATAAGGACCCTACCTTATTGAGAGCCCCCTAGAATAATCATGAGCGACTATAAGAGTCTTCCCTCATGGCATCGTGGGTCTTCTCGAACTAGGTAATCATTAATCTACAATTCGAGCCACGGTGAGAGTGTTATTAGGTTGTGGCAGGGTTGCTACCACACCTCTCCCTCAATGTCTCTAGTTGTCTTGCGTGACCCCTTTACTCATATGTGAGTTTGGTTAGCAAGATACCATCAACAGTTCACTCCTTGACTCGATCTGGAGTCCAAGGAGATCCATTGATGTCATCGACATCATCTAATGTCCAGATTCCTGCACACTCTGGACAACCCAATCAATAACACATGTTGATATAATTGTAGAGAAATAATATGTCATCAAATCCACAACATCTCCTATGAAAAATCAAAACAGATAATCGTATAATGGACCGGATCACTTGCATGAAAGTGTCCTCAAAGAACAAGTCCAATCAGGTGTGCGCAAGAGCGGGCTGTTACATACACCCTCTCTTGTTTTAAACTTCATCCCAAAGTTTCACAGTATACAACTGTTGAAATAAAGTGTATCATAATATCATATGTCTAGCTATCAAACAAAAATGGAAACTGTTGACGCATATCATATGCATCCTCCCAGGTCTCCAAGTGCAGACTATAGTTGTCCCAATGGACCTTGACCTGATCTATTGTTCGATGCCATAGTTGTCAAATGTGATGGTCCAAGATGCGGATTGGCTCCGTCGTGAGAACACTCACGTCCGATACTTGCAAGGAACTCATGTCAATAACATGTGTAGGATCACTAACATAATGTCTCAAAATAGATACGTGAAAAACATCGTGCATACACCTCAAAGAATCAGGCAAGTCTAGTCGATAGGCCACAGGCCCCTTCCTTTCCATAATCTTGAAGGGTCCCATGAACCTAGGAGAGATTTTAGCACCCTTTCTAAACTTGATTGAACTCTTATGCAGTTTCACCCGCAAGAAGACTCAATCGCCAACTTCATAACTACGATCAACAGGATGCGCATCGACATAACTCTTTTGTCGATATTGCGCTTCCTTTATCCTTTGTCTTATGGTTTTCATTTGGTATTCCATTTCTTGGATCTCTTCAGGTCCCACCATAACCCTATCCTCAAGCCGATCCCAACTCAAAGGCATTCGACACGGTCTCCCTTAAAGAAAATCTAAAGGCACCATCTTAATGGTGCTTTGATAACTATTGTTATATGCAAATTCTAATAGTGGCAATAATTCTTCCCCACACTTCTATTGGTCCATCATGTACAGACGCAACATATCCTCCAAGATTTGGCTCATTTGCTCGGTCTTCCCGTCTGTCTCCAGGTGATACGCGGTACTAAAGTTAAGTTGGGTTCCCAGGGCCTCTTGGAAAATAGTCCAAAATTATCTTGTAAACACCAATCCTCTATCAGATATAATCCTCTTAGGCATGCGATGCAGCCTCACAATATCACTGATGAAAACTATAGCTATGTTAGGTGCCTGATACATCATACGCACAGGAATAAAATTAGCACTCTTCTTCAGAGTGTCGACTACCACAAAAATCAAGTTGTGTCTCCTTGCCATCAGTGGAAATCCAACAATGAAATCCATCGAAATGACCTCCCATTTTGATTCTGGAATAGCATGTGGATGTAGTAATCCTTCTGGATGTCTATGTTCAACCTTCATCTACTGACATTCTAGACATATTTCCATATAGTTGACTATGTCTGGATTCATTCCTTTCCATAAGAATAAGGTTTTAAGCTCTGCCCTCATATTCGTGACTCCAGGATGAGCCATGTACACTCCTCTATGAGCCTTTCTTAGGATCAAACTCCTCAACTCGTCATTGGGAGGTACGTAAATTCGAATTTTAAATCTCAATAATCTGTCGTTGTCCATAGTAAATCCCTCAAATGTTTGTACCATCATTGTGTTTTCTCCGATAAAATCCTTGACTTCTTTGTACCAGTAATCGTCGCATTGTAAAGTTAGAATATTTTCATGTAGATTCATCTGAAGAGGCATCATAAAAAATATGTGTGGTATTTGACTCAATGCATCCACCACTATGTTCATTGTTCCTCTTATGTAAGTAATCTCGAAATTGTACTTGCTAAGCAGTTCTGACCGACGTCGTTGTCATGCGTTCAAGTCGCTTTGCGTAAGGATGTGTTGTAGACCACAGTGGTCCATTTTTAGTTCAAATTTTCGTCCAATAAGGCAGTGTCTTCGAACTCTCAAGGAATGACCAATGGCTAACAACTCCAAATCATGCATCGCATAGTTCTCCTCATGCCTTCTCAAGTTTCTCGATATGTAAGCGATCAATCGACCATCTTGTATCAAGAATCCGACTAAGACTCCTTTGGATGCATCAATGCATACCAATAAGTCCTCTTCCATGTTCGAGACCTTTAGTATCGGTGTTGTCATCAAAAGCTCCTGCTGTCGTCAACAGATCCTTGAGCCTCTGAAAGGATTCCACGCATTTCTCGATCCAAGCAAACTTCTTTTTCTTATTTTGAAATTCTGTAATCATATTTGCTATCTTCGAAAAACCCTTGATGAACCGTCGATAGTATCCCGCTAAACTCATGAAGCTATGCACTTATGGGACATTCGTCGACGCAGACCATTCCATAATAGACTCGACCTTTGCTAGATCCACAATGATACCTTCGTCAGAGATGACATGCCCTAAGTAATGAATCTTCAATTGATAAAATGTTCATTTGGACAACTTCCCATACAATTGGTTCTCTTGTAGACATTGTAGTACCATGCATAAGTGCTCTTCGTTCTCCTCCATCATATGATATTAAATCAAAATATCGTCAATGAATACTTGGATGAACTTGTCCAAGTATTCATGGAACACCCTGTTATCAAACTCATAAATAACCTTGGGGCGTTCGTCAGTCCAAACGGTAAAATAGTAAAATCGTAATGTCCAAACCTTGTCTTAAGATCGGTCTTAGGGATGTCATACTCCTCGATCTTTGAATACACCATTGCACCTTTCATCTGATCAAACAGATCATCAATCTTTGGAAATAGATATTGATTCTTGATCATTGCCTTGTTCAATTGATGATATTCAATGTAGAGTCTCCATGACCCATCCTTCTTTCATATGAAAATAACAGATGCACCCCACGGTGACATACTTGGACGTATAAGTCCCAGGTCCAAGAACTCCTTCTGTTGCATTTTCAACTCCTGTAACATTGGGGTTGACATCCAATAAGGCGTTCTTGCTATCGGTTCAATTCCTGGTTTTAGGTCGATGGTAAATTCCAATTCCCTCTTTGGTGGCATCCCATGTAACTCCTTAGGGAAGATGTCTGAAAAATATTTCACCACTGAAAGGTTTTCTAGACCTTTCGCTACTCCCTTCTTGTTTAACGTAAGGATTGCATAATTTTTACATCCCCTGTGTTGTAACATATATTATCAATCCAACGCCACAGGTAATAGACGAAGAAGATGAGGTTGGAATAGGTTCAGAAAACACCTCCTTCCCTATTAACAGATTATCCTGTAGCCCAAAGGAGCTGGGAGCTGATCAATTGACAAGGTTTTGGCGAAGAAATGGCAACGACAATCAAGCTTGCTCTGAGCAATCATTTAGTTTTGATTGTTTTCATTCAAAGAATTCAGGGTACAAAGATCTCCACAACAGTTTTGTTGCGGATATTTGGTGGTTGCAGCGTTTGCCAACAAAGATCAAGTCGGACAGTGAAGCCAGATTGGTTCTTTCCACTACTCCAAATAAGAAAAACACTTGTTGAGGTGAAGGCAGAGTTTTTCTTCCAGATTAGCAAGATGGCGGTTGTAATGCCAGTAGATCAACGGGAGAAGCGATGGAGGCAGTCCATCCAGTACCCGTTTCAAGTCGATTTGATGTCAACAAATTCCCTCCGTCCTCTTACTCTAACAAAGAAGTGGGTTCCATTAATGTCTCGTCGTCAAACAACACAGTGGATTCCAACGCGATCAACTCAAAGAGCGGCTACGCCATGGACTCCAAGAGAAAGTTGGTTGCTACCCAGGCGTTGGATGATGAGAGAGCTTGCTCAAGAGTACTCAACGATGTAAAAGAATAGGATCATGCCAAGAAGAAGCTCAGACTGTCCAAGGATAAATGAGATCTTTTGCAAGAAAGCTTCAGCAAGGACAGCACCCCAAAACTTAATCAAAATCAAGCTATGGCTAGACAATTGAATCTTCGCACCAAACAAGTTAAAGTGTGGTTCCAGAATAGATGAGCAAGGACAAAGCTCAAGCAAACATGAACTACGAGCTTCTGAAAAGGTGTAACGAGTCACTTACAGACGAAAACAAAAAACTGCAAATAGAACTTCAGGAACTAAGATCTCTGAAATTAGCATCTCCTCGCATGCCTGCAACAACCCTCACCGTGTGCCCCTGCTGTGAAACGGTTGCATCAGCGCGACAATAGCAGGCCTTTCACTCCTCAATTTACCTTTATAGGCGACGTTTTCACCAATGGATTGTCGAGTATAGATCGGTGTCTTTTTAATGCAATCAACCTCCATGCGTTTCATTTGTAATATCTTCGAACCCTGCTTGACTTCGTTCAACGTAGGGTTTGAGAAAATTTTTAGGTTTTTCCTATTTTCGAGAAATTTTTTAGGTTTTCCCTATTTTCTTCGAACACTGCTTGACTTTGAATGGATGGAGGAAGACTTCTTCCAAGTATATGTTACAAAATTAGGTTTATCTGTGAATGGCCGGATAAAAAAAATCCGTACTAATCCAATTCATATTTCGTGGCACAACTAAGTGGCTATAGATTCTTTCATCCAATTCACACCTGTGGGTTAAAAAGTCTCTAAATGAAATACGTCTAGGGAGCTTTGAATAATATTGCGTCTGTAGTCAGTGAATGAGATAAGAACCACATTTTTTGGTTCTCTTATATTTCAGAATAATTGTTTTTCTGGCGATCCAATTTCACAATAATTTTTCAGCTGGGGCCGGAATATAGGCAGGATTGATTGAATGAATTCCATCTTCCTGAAAATGGAAACCCGTGACCACTCATAAAACATTCTGCACAGGTTTGAAATATGATTTCTTGACGTAGAAATATCTATGACCATCTAGCGTTGTTTTTCCTTGCCGAAGAAACAACTACAGAAATGGGGAAATATGCACAGGTGCCATGCTCTTTTATGGCTGTCTCGCGTTCTATCTCAGATTCCTGAATCCACTTCGTCTTTTGTTCTATTTTTCGCTTCGGACTTATGACAAATAAAGTTTGTATTCAATGAACAAATAAGAATTAGTTGAGTGTCTCACACATGGCCGAGTTAGATGTTCGAAGAATTGAAATATTGGGATAGGCCGCCAGACTCATCCAACACCAAGTTCGCACACATCTTGCTCAGAGAGAACTTGTTGCCATGCGCAGGGATTTCGAGCAATGGTTGCTCGTAATGAATATCAATTTCGGCAGCAAAGTAAAGATGCAATTATTATCCAGGATAAATGGTGTTCACACGGAGCTGCTAAATCTTGTGTGCATGAGTCTTACAGAAGAAGAAGATAGCAGCACTTGATTTACAGTGTGCCTGGATATCAAGCGTTGCAAGAAAGGAGCTTAAAAAACTCAAGATGTCTGATAAGAAATCCAGTGGGCACCATGAGTTCGGGAAGGCTTCCTGGAATTTAAGTTGAAGGTGTAACGCAGAACTCTCTGACCACTTGTCAGACAATTCAAAATGATGGCAGAGCATCTGGCAGCCGCAGAGTCCATGAAGGTGAAGCATTTCACATTTCTAGAAACCAAAAACAATTTCCTCTAGAACATTTCTTGCAAACGTTGAGTTATTAGTGAGGGAACAAATCTCCAGAGGAAGGGGGCGCATGAGCGCAACATTGGGGGAAAACATCTGTCAAGAGGGGTTCTTTGTAATTGCTGAGTTAGTTTGTAATCCATTAATGGAGTAATAAAGATGATTTTTCCTTGTGACTGTGAGATTCATCACAGTTAATTTCTTTCAGCATGTTTTCTTCTCCTTCAACTGTGTTAAATCCGTTTGGAATTTATTTGATATGATCCTTACTCACAGTTGATGTGTTATCATTTTCATAATGTTATTTCTTTTTTATTCCATCGCAACTGCGTTTCATTTCATTTTCTTCTAACTGATGGGCTTCATTATATTTTAGTACGACCACTACTATAATGAATGGGTTTGGGTTTTCTGTAATTGTTTGATGTCTTTCCTCTGCACCAGCTATCATCGGGTGTAAGACCAACCTACACTTTCATAATTCTGCATATATCCTTTGCTACATCGGCCTTTCCTTTTTCTTTCCGCTACCGCATCATGATTTATCAAAGCGCTGAAAGATAGACTTACTTTGCCTCACTTTCTGCAAGTTATTTGATCTCTGCTATTATCTCTTTTCTTCGGTTTTCATTTGACTCTGTGCCCAATGGACCATTTCCCTGGTTTAACCCCCAAACTCTAAAAATCCAAGACCATCATTTACCCATAAATCTGCCCACCTTTTTCACGCTACTTAAATTCCTATTGTGACATTGTTCGAGAGATCCCTCTCGGGTTGGAAGGGGCAGCTCCCAATCCAAAGTGGTTCGATGTTGCCTCGAGATTGATTTGTTGCAACCCATTTCAGTTTCGAGTGTCAACATTTTGGTGCCGTTGCCGGGGATTTCGAAGTTGATATCTATCCCTGGGGAGAACAACATTTTCATAGTCCTAAGTCCTGGTTGAGCAGTCGGGCGTAGGTAAATATTGGTTGCACATGCTTTGGCGACTCCATTAAAAGTTTCTGGTGGTGATTTCACTGGCAGGAGAACTCAGAATTACATCTTTCGCGTAAGGGTGCCCAATGGGTGGAGGCACCTGGTCTACTATTCTTGGCACTTTACGAGAAAGTACCATCCCTAGATGGAGCCTATGTTGTAACAGATATTATCAATCAAATTCCACAAGTAATAGACGAAGAAGATGAGGTTGGAATAGGTTCTGAAAACACCTCCTTCCCTATTAACAGATTGTCCTGTATCCCAAAGGAGTTGGGAGCTGATCAATTGACAAGGTTTTGGCGAAGAAATGGCAACGGAAATCAAGCTTGCTCTGAGCAATCGTTTAGTTTTGATTTTTTTCATTCAAATACTTCAGGGTACAGAGATCTCCACAACAGTTTTGTTGCGGATATTTGGTGGCTGTAGCATTTGCCAACAAAGATCAAGTCGAACAGTGAAGCCAGATTGGTTCTTTCCACTACTCCAAATAAGAAAAACACTTGTTGAGGTGAAGTCAGAGTTGTTCTTCCAGATTAGCCAAGATGGCGGTTGTAATGGCAGTAGATCAGCGGGAGAAGTGATGGAGGCAATCCGTCCAGTACCGGTTTCAAGTCGATTCGATGTCAACAAATTCCCTCCGTCCTCTTACTCTAACAAAGAAGTGGGCGCCATTAATGTCTCGTCGTCAAACAACACAGTGGATTCCAACGCGATCAACTCAAAGAACGGCTATGCCATGGACTCCAAGAGAAAGCTAGTTGCTACCCAGGAGTTGGATAATGAGAGAGCTTGCTCAAGAGTACTTAGCGATGTAAAATAACAGGTTCGTGCCAAGAAGAAGCTTAGACTGTCCAAGTATCAGTGGGCTCTTTTGCAAGAAATCTTCAGCAAGGACAGCACCCCCGAACGTAATCAAAAGAAAGATGTGGCTAGACAATTGAATCTTCGCACCAAACAAGTTAAAGCGTGGTTCCAGAATAGACGAGAAAGGATGAAGCTCAAGAAAACATGGACTACGAGCTTCTGAAAAGGTGTAACGAGTCACTTAGAGACGAAAATAGAAAACTGCAAATAGAACTTCAGGAACTAAGATCTTTGAAATTAGCATCTCCTCTCATGCCTGCAACAACCCTCACCGTGTGCCCCTGCTGTGAAACGGTTGCATCAGCGCGACAATAGCAGGCCTTTCACTCCTCAATTTACCTTTATAGGCGACGTTTTCAGCAATGGATTATCGAGTATACATCGGTGTCTTTTTAATGAAATCAACCTCCATGCGTCACATTTGTAATATCTTTGAACCCTGCTGGACTTCGTTCAACGTAGGGTTTGAGAAAAAATTTAGGTTTTTCCTATTTTCGAGAAATTTTTTAGGTTTTCCCTATTTTCTTCGAACGCTTCTTGACTTTGAATGGATGGAGGAAGACTTCTTCCAAGTATATGTTACAAAATTAGGTTTATCTGTGAATGGTCGGATAAAAAAAATCCGTACTAATCCAATTCATATTTCGTGGCACAACTAAGTGGCTATAGATTCTTTCATCCAATTCACACCTGTGGGTTAAAAAGTCTCTAAATGAAATATGGCTCGGGAGCTTTGAATAATATTGCGTCTGCAGTCAGTGAATGAGATAAGAACCGCATTTTTTGGTTCACTTATATTTCAGAATAATTGTTTTTCTGGTGATCCGATTTCACAATAATTTTTCAGCTGGGGCCGGAATATAGGCAGGATTGATCGAAAGAATTCCATCTCCCTGAAAATGGCAACCCGTGACCACTCATAAAACGTTCTGCACAGGCTTGAAATATGATTTCTTGACGTAGAAATATCTACGACCATCTAGCGTTGTTTTTCCTTGTCGAAGAAACAACTACAGAAATGGGGAAATATGCACAGGTGTCGTGCTCTTTTATGGCTGTCTCGCGTTCTATCTCAGATTCCTGAATCCACTTTGTCTGTTGTTCTATTTTTCGCTTTGGACTTCTGACAAATAAAGTTTGTATTCAATGAACAACTACGAATTATTTGAGTGTCTCACAGATGGCCGAGTTAGATGTTCGAAGAATTGAAATATTGGGACAGGCCGCCAGACTCATCCAGCGCCAAGTTCTCACACATCTTGCTCAGAGAGAATTTGTTGCCATGCACAGGGATTTCGAGCAATGGTTGCCCATAATAAATATCGATTTCGGCGGCAAAGTAAAGCTGCGATTATTATCCAGGCTAAATGGCGTGCACACAGAGCTGCTAAATCTTGTGTGCATGAGTCTTATAGAAGAAGAAGAGAGCAACACTTGATTTACAGTGTGCCTGGAGATCAAGCATTGCAAGAAAGGAGCTTAAAAAAATCAAGATGTCTGATAAGAAATCCAGCGGGCACCATGAGTTCGAGCAGGCTTCCTGGAATTTACGTTGAAGGCGTAACGCAGAACTCTCTGACCACTTTTCAGACAATTCAAAATGCTGGCAGAGCATCTGGCAGCCGCAGAGTCCATGAAGGTGAAGCGTTTCACATTTCTAGAAACCAACATCAATTTCCTCTAGAACATTTCTTGCCAACGTTGAGTTATTAGTGAGGGAACAAATCTCCAGAGGAAGGGGGCGCATGAGCACAGCATTGGGGGAAAACCTCTGTCACGAGGGGTTCTTTGTAATTGCTGAGTTAATTTGTAATCCATTAATGGAGTAATAAAGATGATTTTTCCTTGTGACTGTGAGATTCATCACGGTTAATTTCTTTCAGCATGTTTTCTTCTCCTTCAACTGTGTTAAATCTGTTTGGAATTTATTTGATATGCTCCTTACTCACAGTTGATGTGTTATCATTTTCATAATGTTATTTCTTCCTTATTCCGTCACAACTGCATTTCATTTCATTTTATTCTAACTGATGGGCTTCATTATACTTTAGTACGACCACTACTATAACAAATGGGTTTGGGTTTTATGTAATTGTTTGATGTCTTTCCTCTGCACCAGCTATCAGTGGGTGTAAGACCAACCTACACTTTCACAATTCTGCATATATCATTTGCTACATCGGCCTTTCCTTTTTCTTTCCGCTACCGCATCATGATTTATCAAAGCACTGAAAGATAAACTTACTTTGCCTCACTTTCCGCAAGTTATTTGATCTCTGCTATTATCTCTTTTCTTTTGTTTTCATTTGACTCTATGCCCAATGGACCATTTACCTGGTTTAACCCCCAAACTCTAAAAATCCATGACCATCATTTACCCATAAATCTGCCCACCTTTTTCACGCTACTTAAATTCCTATTGTGACATTGTTCGAGAGATCCCTCTTGGGTTGGAAGGGGCAGCTCCCAATCCAAAGTGGTTCAAGGTTGCCTCGAGATTGATTTGATGCAACCCATTTTAGTTTCGAGTGTCAACATTTTGGTTCTGTTGCCGGGGATTTCGAAGTTGATATCTATCCCTGGGGAGAACGACATTTTCATAGTCCTAAGGCCTGGTTGAGCAGTCGGTCGTAGGCAAATATTGGTTGCACATGCTCTGTCGACTCCATTAAAAGTTTCTGGTGGTGATTTCACTGGCAGGAGAACTCAGAATTACAGCTTTCGCATAAGGGTGCCCAATGGATGGAGACACCTGGTCTACTATTCTTGGCACTTTACGAGAAAGTACCATCCCTAGATGGATCCTATGTTGTAACAGATATTATCAATCAGACGCCACAGGTAATAGACGAAGAAGATGAGGTTGGAATAGGCTCAGAAAACACCTCCTTCCCTATTAACAGATTGTCCTGTAGCCCAAAGGAGCTGGGAGTTGATCAATTGACAAGGTTTTGGCGAAGAAATGGAAATGACAATCAAGATTGCTCTGAGCAATCGTTTAGTTTTGATTGTTTTCATTCAAAGACTTCAGGGTACAAAGATCTCCACAACAATTTTGTTGTGGATATTCGGTGGCTGCAGTGTTTGCCAACAAAGATCAAGTTGGACAGTGAAGCCAGATTGGTTCTTTCCACTACTCCAAATAAGAAAAACACTTGTTGAGGTGAAGGTAGAGTTTTTCTTCCAGATTAGCCAAGATGGCAATTGTAATGGTAGTATATCAGCGGGAGAAGCGATGGAGGCAATCCGTCGAGTACTGGTTTCAAGTCGATTCGATGTCAACAAATTCCCTCCGTCCTCTTACTCCAACAAAGAAGTGGGCGCCATTAATGTCTCGTCGTCAAACAACATAGTTTATTCCAACGAGATCAACTCAAAGAGTGGCTATGCCATGGACTCCAAGAGAAATCTGGTTGCTACCCAGGAGTTGGATAATGAGAGAGCTTGCTCAAGAGTACTCAGCGATGTAAAAGAATAGGGTCGTGCCAAGAAGAAGCTCAGACTATCCAAGGATCAGTGGTCTCTTTTGCAAGAAAGCTTCAGCAAGGACAGCACCCCCGAACATAATCAAAAGAAAGATGTGGCTAGACAATTGAATCTTCGCACCAAACAAGTTAAAGCGTGGTTCCAGAATAGACGAGAAAGGACGAAGCTCAAGGAAACATATACTATGAGCTTCTAAAAAGGTGTAACGAGTCACTTACAGACGAAAACAGAAAACTGCAAATAGAACTTCAGGAACTAAGATCTCTGAAATTAACATCTCCTCTCATGCCTGCAACAACCCTCACCATGTGCCCCTGCTATGAAACGGTTGCATCAGCGCGACAATAGCAGGCCTTTCACTCCTCAATTTACCTTTATAGGCAGCGTTTTCAACAATGGATTGTCGAGTATAGATCGGTGTCTTTTTAATGCAATCAACCTCCATGTGTCACATTTGTAATATCTTCGAACCCTGCTTGACTTCGTTCAACGTAGGGTTTGAGAATTTTTTTAGGTTTTTCCTACTTTCGAGAATTTTTTTAGGATTTCCCTATTTTCTTCGAACGTTGCTTGACTTTGAATGGATAGAGGAAGACTTCTTCCAAGTATATGTTACAAAATTAGGTTTATCTGTGAATGGACGGATAAAAAAAATCCTTACTAATCCAATTCATATTTCGTGGCACAATTAAGTGGCTATAGATTCTTTCATCCAATTCAGACCTGTGGGTTAAAAAGTCTCTAAATGAAATACGGCTGGGGAGCTTTGAATAATATTGCGTATGCAGTCAGTGAATGAGATAAGAACCGCATTTTTTGGTTCGCTTATATTTCATAATAATTGTTTTTCTGGCGATCCGATTTCACAATAATTTTTCAGCCGGGGCCGGAATATAGGCAGGATTGATTGAATGAATTCCATCTTCCTGGAAATCGCAACCCGTGACCACTCATAAAACGTTCTGAACAGGTTTTAAATATTATTTCTTGACGTAGAAATATCTATGACCATCTAGCATTGTTTTTCCTTGCTGAAGAAACAACTACAAAAATGGGGAAATATGCAAAGGTGCCGTGCTCTTTTATGGTTGTCTCGTGTTCTCAGATTCTTGAATCCACTTCGTCTTTTGTTCTATTTTTCTCTTTGGACTTCTGACAAATAAAGTTTGTATTCAATGAACAACTACGAATTATTTGAGTGTCTCACAGATGGCCGAGTTAGATGTTCGAAGAATTTAAATATTGGGACAGGCCGCCAGACTCATCCAGCGCCAAGTTCGCACACATCTTGCTCAGAGAGAATTTGTTGCCATGCGTAGGGATTTCGAGCAATGGTTGCCCGTAATGAATATCGATTTTGGCGACAAATTAAAGCTGCGATTATTATCCAGGCTAAGTGGCATGCACACAGAGATGCTAAATCTTGTGTGCATGAGTCTTACAGAAGAAGAAGAGAGCAGCACTTGATTTACAGTGTCCCTGGAGATCAAGTGTTGCAAGAAAGGAGCTTAAAAAAATCAAGATGTCTGATATGAAATCCAGTGGGCACCATGAGTTCGGGCAGGATTCCTGGAATTTACATTGAAGGCGTAATGTAGAACTCTCTGACCACTTCTCAAACAATTCAAAATGTTGGCAGAGCATCTGGTAGCCGCAGAGTCCATGAAGGTGAAGAGTTTCACATTTCTAGAAACCAAAACAATTTCCTCTAGAACATTTCTTGCAAACTCTGAGTTATTAGTGAGGGAACGAATCGCCATAGGAAGGGGGCGCATGAGTGTAGCATTGGGGGAAAACCTCTATCAAGAGGGGTTCTTTGTAATTGCGGAGTTAATTTGTAAGCCATTAATGGAGTAATAAAGATGATTTTTCCTTGTGACTGTGAGATTCATCACGGTTGATTTCTTTCAACATGTTTTCTTCTCCTTCAACTGTGTTAAATTTTTTGGAATTTATTTGATATGATCCTTACTCATAGTTGATGTGTTATCATTTTCATAATGTTATTTCTTCCTTATTCTGTTGCAACTGTGTTTCATTTTATTTTCTTCTAACTGATGTGCTTCGTTATACTTTAGTACGACCACTACTATAACGAATGGGTTTGGTTTTTCTGTAATTGTTTGATGTCTTTCCTCTACACCAGCTATCAGCGGGTGTAAGACCAGCCTACACTTTCAGAATTCTGCATATATCCTTTGCTACATCAGCCTTTCCTTTTTCTTTCCACTACCGCATCATGATTTATCAAAGCGCTGAAAGATAGACTTACTTTGCCTCACTTTCCGCAAGTTATTTGATCTCTGCTATTATCTCTTTTCTTTGGCTTTCATTTGACTCCATGCCCAATGGACCATTTCCCTAGTTTAACCCCCAAACTCTAAAAATCCAAGACCATCATTTACCCATAAATCTTCCCACCTTTTTCACGCTACTTAAATTCCTATTGTGAGATTGTTCGAGAGATCCCTCTTGGGTTGGAAGGGGAAACTCCCAATCCAAAGTGGTTTAAGGTTGCCTCGAGATTGATTTGCTGCAACCCATTTCAGTTTCAAGTGTCAACACCTTGCAGATGCTCTTCCATAGCTGCAAGGAAGAGATGAACCTCAGGGAGACTCCCTAGTTCCGACCTACAATCATGCATCTCTGTCCCTCATCATCGACCAAACTTAACCATTTTGTCTTATAGTTGAGTATCACATCATGTGATTCCAACCAGTCGATACCGATCACGATGTCATAAGACCCTTAGATCTTGATGTATAGGTTGGCCATTGTGACAAACTCTTCCAAGTTAAGGCTATAGCCTGTAACCTTCCCTCCAACCTTTTTTTTGGCTCCCGAAGACATTTCTACAAAGCTAAACTCGTCCTGTTCAACTACCTTTTCCTTAATTATTTTTAGCACTTCACCATAAATAAAACTCTCTATAGCACTTGGATCTATAAAAAATCTAAGGGTCTATTCAGTGACGGTACTTGACGTCTCGAGCATAGTCGAATGCTGCTCTTCCTGGTGATTATTTTCCACTGCATGAATCCGATGGGCCTTGCCCAAATTCCCCATGGAAGTGGGTTTGACTAATCCAAATGCTCTGGTGCTCTCCACTGGGAAGTCACACTGGTAATGTGGCTCTCCACATGTCCAACATCCTTTCTTCGGTCCAATACTCCTGGTACCTGAAGTAGAAGTTGATGGCCCACCTACCTGGAACCCTGGTATGTTCTGTTAAACAACTCTAAACTGTTTTTGTTGTGGTTGATGTTGTTACTGGTGCTTTGGTCCTTTGTAAGGAGTCTACTGCTGAGGTGTTGGTCGCTGAGGTGTAGAGAAAATGGATCCTCTCTGGATGCCATGATATCCTAGTGAATGTCTAGTTGGTGTCTGATGTTGTTGCGCACCAGGTGACGTATGTCCCACTGGTCTCACTGGAGTCCTTCTCCGACCCCTACTGATAAGATCTTCCTCTACTATGACGACCTTTTGGAAAAAATCATGAAAGGTTTGAGGAATCAAAATCCTAACCTTTGCACGAATGCTAGCATTAAGTTCAAAAACAAACTTGTTGACCTTAAGTTTCTCGGTATTCAGGTGCAGATCATATCGAATCAACTCCATAAAATGAGCCTCATACTTGAGCACTGTACGGTCGCCCTATCGCAAGGCATTGAGATGACGCTCAATGAATTCCTCAGATAGATACCTCTCCTAGAATTGTTCCTCGAAAAATTCCCATGACACATCTTCGATGACCATGTTCAATTGCGGCAAGAGCATCTTCCACCATAGAAGAGTGCTCCACTTTAGACGAAAGACTGCCATGTGGACCTTCATGTTGGAGGTATATTCAAGAAGTGAAAATCACTTTGCCATATTCTCCAACCATGCCTCGATAGTTGCACCGTCCAGGGCACCAAAGAACTCAGGAAATTTTACCTTCTCGAGTTTGCAGTGAATGATAATAGTACCGACCGGAGTGCGTGGTGGACCCTCAGGAAATGTCGGTGCCCTAGCCTCATCTCTATCCAAATGGTTGATCAGTGCCTTAGACATCCTCTGAAAGGACCTTATCATCCTAACCACATCACCCACGGATATATGTTCCTGCCCGAGAACCTATTCATCTCCTTGGGGGTTAGACCCCTCAGGTGTGGATGCTACTAGGGGCATCGCGCCTCCTCCCCTAGCACCCCGTTGTCTTCCTCCGTGACGTCCTCTGACCATGATTGCCTACATGAATACAAATCAATTTAATTAGCGATATTTATAATCAAGTATTTAATCAATGGAAGCTGTAGTGATCCCGAATTGTGGGTTGAACCCAGCTCTGATACCATATGTAACGACCCCAGTCGTTACGACAACATGCACTGCATAGCAAGTGCATAATTTTTTTTTTTAGCAGAAAGGTAACAATGACAAATAGTCAATCAATGCAACTCGACGACAAACAAAACGCATGAAATTTCAAGAAATAGACAACATAAAAACCTAACATACTATCACATCATGCAACTGGATGCAACATACAAAATCAATCGGACCCAAAATAAATATGACTACCCGCCCGTCCTACCCTGCAAGGTTAGGACCTCCATGACACACAAGCAACGCTCAAGCCCAGGTTCTGATCGATTTTGACCATTTAGGGTCTCAAGGCTGGCAACTGTTCTGAGGAACAAGGAGGTGTCTACTTTCCTCCCGTCATACGCAGGATCATGCCTACTAAGCTAAAAGAAAACATCAATCAATCCCAACAGAACAACTTCGACGACCCGTAAATAGAACCTTTACGGCGAGAAAAAACCAACCACATTAAGGCGTTACAGAACCAAGTACAAACAAAAATTTAAATGAACATTATGATCACATCAGGAAGCACAAGACTCATGCCAGGTTATCATTCACATCTATCGATCAGTGTGTGTAATAATCCCCTTATCAGGAATCATGCCGCCACATGGAAATAGGCGTGACAGTAACCAAGGCGCAACATGAAATATCTGGAAATTCAACCCAAGAAAAATCCACGTGCCAGGAGATCCAAATTAACTTTGAATAATACAAGATGACTATACCCAAGCAACCAATCAACAATTCAACAAGACACAAGGTGAAAACATTCAACATTTAAATTGCACAACTAACTGATAGATCTCTTGTTTTTCCTACAAGGCAGTCATATGTGGTATAAGAACTATGACCAACCACCATTTAAAATTCACATAAGGAACAACACATAATAACCATCTAATGTAAGCACATGTAACCATTTAATAACATGTAGCACATAGTAACCAATTAATATAAACAACCACAAATTAGTATTCAACCTATAACAACTTCAAGAGTCTATTTACCCTTCCATTCCAAGGGATTTTAATTATCAATAAATCAAATACACTTTCTAACTTCTCCATATCAATATTAAACAAGGAACCTTAAAACTTTAGCATGTAAACTTTTATCAGATATGTAACTCAATAATAAATTAGGACTAGGCAACCAAGGTGAAGATTCCTAGTCTTTACTCAATAAGTTGACATCATTCCTATTTAATGATATGGGTTATCCTAGGATTTACCAAACTGAAAGAAGTAAATGAGATACAATGGAAACTAAGAATACAAGGGTTGGTATAAAAGTTTCATACATGAAAGGTTCTAATAGTAAATCCCCTTTTATAGGTGATAAATCTCTTAGTAAACTAGATATTTGAATCTCAATAAAAATAATTATTTAATTGTTTCTATATTAATCTTAGGGATCAATAACACAAGGTGAGCATAATGATTATGTTGACTGTAAATCTCAACACAAATTCTAGACAATGATTCATTTTTTTAGAAGGACGTCGATACACTAAGGAATGGCAACCTCTGTCAACCTGGTTATGAATTGACTACTCGAACTTGCCAACAAGTAATTCAATGTGCTGCAGAAACTACACATTTCTAAATTCACTCTAATCTTTCAAGAAAAAGGGAGTATCGCAGCCCAATCATAAAACTGAAATTAATCTATCAATCCAGAAATAAGGTGAAGTGTGTGATAGTTGTCCCATGCCCCCTCCCTCGGGATAAATGCAATTCTGACATCGTTTCCATAATGAAAATTCAGAGTTAAACACAAATCTGTCGTTTATAGAAATCGCCTTCAACCTGACATCTTTGCCAAAGGATATCTGGAAGAATTTTTTTCTGCCATAAAATAACCTAAATGTTCTGAAATTACAGAATATTTCCAGATCTAACCGCTCAACATTTCTCTAGGTAATTTAAAATCACTTTGTAGTTAAATGATAGGGAAATTAAAACTCTTCCAAATTTAAATCAATACCTAGAGTAAAATAGAAGATCTGAGGATTAAAGAAATCATAGTGCATAAATTTAGTATCTCTATCATGCATAGTAAAAATCAGGGTGGCACAAAAGAAAGCACGTTGGTGGTGGAAATCCTAGTTTTGGCTACGACTAGAATGGGGTGTCCCACCGAATCGAGGCAAGAGGATGACACATAAATAACCACCTTTTGGAAGCCATTGACATCGTAATATTACAAAAAAAATTCTCCTTCAACCAGAACGAGTATGCTATGATGTAAGTCCCACAAATAAAGTCGACTGAGCAGTTGTAAAATTTTTGGCGATGAAGTCATAGACTTCTGTCGTGGCTCCATCTTGTCATTTTGGTTTTAACATGTTTGCAGTACGGAGGAGAATGACTATCAACAGGTTTAAAGATATACCATGCCTAAAAAATAATTGAAGTATTTACCTTTATCACTAAAAAGCTCACCCCCTCTAAATTTGTCTGGTAGTTTGTTGAACGTAAAGTTATAGGGGTGAAGGCAATCTGGTCTATCTTACCGAGGTAAGTAGGGATTATCTTTGAGATAGAAAATAATTGTTAAATTGTGTTATAAGCTTCAGAAGGGCCTTCCAACCATGAGCATACTTTGTTACAGTTTGAAGAGCTGGATCAAACACCCCTTCTCCCTTGAATTAATCATGTCGGGATTCTTGATGAGAATTTCATAACTCTCGTAAGAAGAATATGAGAAAAAGATAGAGAGGTTGGTTCCTCTTCTATGTATCAATTCCCTAACAAACTGAGCAGTAAAAATATTTGACAGTCTCATGGGCCAGGGATCATTAGATAGCGAGTCAAAGGAGATGGAGGACTATGGGAAAGTCGTAGAGTTTCTCCTTGAAGAAAATGATAGTGGTGTCTTTTGAGAAGAAGAGTTACGACATCAACAATCATTGTGTAGGATTGGTGACAACAATCACTTCGAGAGAGTAAGGTAACAGGGTGGAAGTGGAAAACTCCAAGGAGGCAATGTGTTTACAACATACATCACTATAAATTATTCTTCAACCGAACATTGGAAGCCTAATAATATGAACCTTTTAGAAGCAACAATCTGAACATTTGTAAAGCTAAGAACTGAAATTTTGAATCTACCATTCTGAAAATTCAAAACCAAACAATCTGAGCATTTTAGAAGCAACAGTCTGAACATTTTTTTTTCTAAGAAATTAACATTGATAAACATTAATCGGTATCCATATAAAGAAAATAAGAACTAAAGCGTACCATTAATGAAGGAGAATAATCCGACGTCATTGTCCTACTCTTGTGCTCTGTCCAACTCCTGCTCACTTTGCTTGCTAAATGATGAGACCTCACCGATACCTCCCAGCCAATGCTAGGGGTACTCTTCTTTCCCCTGATTCCCCCAAGACAGAAAAGGCCCACTTACACAATACCAAAGAATGCTATCTCCCTAGCTCGCCTCGCAAGGTCGAGCTACCACTCGTTATCCGAGCTGGGTATCCCACAAGAGAAAATTCAGTCAAGATACAATTTCATCTGCGTAACATTACACAAGCTAGATGTGATCATAATCCTCCTATGCCATCCTTTTATAGAGTTTTCAAGTGATTAGTTTCCCAAACCCTCATTAGATTCCTTTTTCATTTATATAATTAGAAAAAACCTCCCCCGTACACATGTCGCTTGATCCCCTAGTTGCACCAGAAAATCAATTTTATTTATTAATTAAATTTTCCTATTTTCGTCACACACCTAAGAGCGTTCCTAAAAACGCTCCTCGGTGTCCCATTATTCCCTTACAATTCTTAAATGACTTACGCCTTACTTAATTCCTAGTTGAGTTCATAAATAGAAAGTTCCAAAGGCTAGATTCCTTACTAAGTTAGACATTCCCCTTTTTCTTTAAGTTTCCCCCTTTTTAACTGAGTTCAGAATTAGCAAGTTTAGACAAACAACTAGTTACCCCTTTTTAATAATTAAATCTTCATTAAAAAATTTTACTTTAATTAATAAAGCTTGAATTTTCTTTACGCTTCCTTGTTACATGTCTAATTAGTCTTTTTTGTTCAAAGGTTCTACTTAGACCTAGGTTTTCAAATCACCAGGCTTGACAACAGTTATTAAGGGAAAACATTGTTATTAAACTTTACTTATCACATCATTAATTTTAAGGCCGACGAGGTCCTAAGGAGGCATAGTTTTCTAGGCACTAGGTTTATTAACTTATCTTAACAAAAATCGTGACGTGCCTTTCAGGACACACTACGTGCTCCAAGGGTGCCACTCACCTCTTTCTATTTTATTTGCATGACATGCCCTTCAAGACACACTATGTGCTCCAAGGGTTCCACTTGCCTCTTGACTAAATTTGGTAAATGTCAAACCCCTGGAGTCAATACTTCGTCAGGTGAGCTTGTGGGAGACTAAGGGCCTCTAAGGAATAAGGACTCTTCCTTATTTCACACCCCTTAGAATCATCATGAGAGACTTTCAGAGTCTTCCCTCATGACATCGCGAGTCTTCTCGAACTATTTAATCATTAAGCTACAGTTCGAGCCATAACGAGAGTGCTAGTAGGTTGTGGTAGGGTTTCTGCCACACCTCTCCCTCAATGTCTCTAGTTGTCGTACATGACCCCTTTACTGCTATGTGAGTCTAGTTAGCAAGCTATCATCAAAATTTCACTCCCTGACTCGATCCGGAGTCCAAGGATATCCATTGATGTCGTCGGCATCCTCTAACGTCCAGATTCCTACGCACTTAGGAAAACCCAGTCAATAACACCTGCCGATATAATTATAGAAAAATAATATGTCATCAAATCCACAACATCTCATAGGAATAATAAAAAAATATGATTGTATAATGGACCATATCAATTGCACACAACTTTCCTCAAAGAATAAGTCCGATCAGGTGTGCGCAAGAGCGGGATGTTACAAAACTCAAAGGGCTTGTTCAAGATAAAATGTTTTGTAGAAATTTAATGACAAAATAAACATGTAATATATTATGGCATACACTTAGAAAACTAGATATAATTGTCATCTATGAATGTTGAGATGCATTAAACCCACATTCAGAAAATTTCATAAGTAGAAATACACATTGCTAAGAACTTTTGTAGTGGAATAAACACAAGGAACAACAATCAGACATCCATGTAATACTCAAATATTTAGACAACCAGCTAGGGAAAACTCCAATGTGGGGAAACCCAAAGAGAGAGAGAGAGAATTTATTAGCTTCAGGAAAGTTATATCAGTAGCAACAAATAATTTCCAGCAAGAAATGGCTCACTTACAACACCTAAAACATTCCCAAACTTTCTACCTAGAGAATCATGCCAAAACAATACTAGTGTATGACCTCCCTTGACTATACAAAACCTCAAAATTCTTTCCCATGGTCAATTGTATAGAAACAATTGTACAACCCCTTCTACAACAACAAGAATTTCAATCAACCTCTAAATTCATGCCCACTAAAAACCTCAAAAAATGTGCCCTCTTCCTTGCTATATGGATTGTACAGATCCATACAGTACAACCTCCAACAACAAGAAATAACTTAGCAACTTCACTCAAAAAATCACCTTTGGAAATGCACCCATCTTACTTCCCTTTCCTCTCCTCCTCAAATCTCTCTAGAAAATCTATCAATCTCTTCTTCTCATTGTCTTGCACACTACCCAATGCTTTCTCTTATAATATGAAAGTGACCATTCACCTTCCATGTGTCTTTTCACCTTCCCCATCCTTAAATCCATAGGCCAAGATCTAATCTTTCCTTTACATGATCAAGGGACATTATTCATTCCCTCCAAAATAGATCACTTTAAATATTAAAGTACAAATTCACTTTATAACATAAGTGCACTTTATGAAGTAACGTCACTTTAATATTAGAAGTTACACTTAATAAAAAGTCACCTTAATAAAAGAACCACTTTATTACAACTTTATAAAAACTCATTACAAATTCAAGTGCCTAGTAATGTAAATGTAAGGTTACTTTTGCATACAATACAAAACATACATAGTACCTCCCTAGCTATAAAAGATAACACTCTCTCTTAGTGAGGGATGTACTTGCTTCCATAACCATCATCTGGTCCCATCACACTCTTTGTAGTAGGATATCCCTCTGACCATGGATCCATCCCCAACACCTGCACAGAACTCGAACCAGAAGAGATCCTCTTGATAGCTACTCTAAACCCTGAGCTCTTTGGAGAGTCCATCCTCCCACTCCGAGCTGCGATTCCCTCACACTGGTTGAGCCTCCTTCTAGTTCTCTGAAGAGACTCCCTCTCTTCTCTCGGAATGAAAGATTGTATCTGTGGTACGACTATAGTCTCAGAAGGCTCATGCTCCTCATCTGATGCTGAATCATAACCTAAAAGTTGTCCTAGCAATATGTACAACCTATCCATCTAATCACCAATCAACTATGGTTCAATCGGATCCACTCCCTCCCTGTAGATAAATACATGTCCCCTCTTGAAAGATGTACAATATCCAACATCTTTCAAGGCTAATACTGGGATAAGGTTAACCCTCAACCCTGGAACAAAGAGAACTCTATCAACCTCCATGATTCCTCCATACTATAGTCAGAATCTAACCCTTCCAACTCCATGTACAATTCATGCCATACCGCCTTCACTCTCCACCAGTCAGAATATAACCCTTCCAATTCCATGTACAACTCATGCCATACCTCCTTAAGTACCAGAATAAATATGCAAATATATCTCAAAATAACCAAGAATCTCAGCAAGAATAATCCAAACCATCCACCAAATTATTGAACACAAGAAATAGTCAAAACCCTTGAGGTAGGTTAACACCATATATTAATCCTTAATGAAGGATAACACTCCTCAAGAAATTATTGATACACTCACAATACTCTTCACTATGTTTCATTCCATTGCTTATACTTCTTTATATAGCTCTATATATCCTTAGGAACCTTCTAGAGAGCCTTCTCACATTTATTACATTTAACTACCATAGTGGGCCTTTATTAATATAGTGGACCTAGTCCACCTTACATTGAATGACCACATTCTCATTTATTAAATGGATTCCACAAATAATACATAACCACATTCCCATTAGGTACCTACCTAGGTACCCCATATTACCTCCCTAGGTATACTACATTCCACCCCCGTTCACATGTTTCATCCTCAAAACACGAGAAGAAACCATACAATATGACTGGCTAATCAATGTATCCAACTGGTACCAAGTACGACCATCCATCCATCCTAATGGAAGTCGAACATGATGTCCATCTGCTACCTTGCTACCTTGATCTTTCTCTGCATCATGTTGGAGTTTCCATGGGATTGTTTCTCGATCTTGATGTCTTCCTGCAGTGATAGTAGTCCTCCACGTACCTCTTGATTGGTTTCCTTTATGGTTCACTACTGGTGCATAAGTGTGTTGATAATCACGCCCTTTCTATGATGACATTTGTTTCTCTAAATGATGTGGATGGTGATATACAACAACAATAGGAATATTTTTTGTTTTCATCAAATTTGAAACACATTGTGCCTTTTATTCAATGACCTCCTTAGCTTCCTGACTGTTTCCTTCCTGTGGTTGTGCTTCATCCCCTGTTGTAGACTATGCCTCTGATTCAACTTTAGACTCTACAAGAACTGCTTTGCTGGCCTCTATGGGCCCATCTTTTTTATTAAGAGACACATCATGCAATGTGATTTTCTTTTTCTTGTACCTCAACTTCAAAAACTTCTTTTTCACACTAATATTAATGGTACCCATTGATTCTATCCAAGGATATCCCAAAATAATATCCACTACATCCATATCCATAACATAAAAATCTGAATGCAACACATATTTATCCATACTGAGCTTCAAATCTTAAAAAATTGAACATTTTTACCCTCAAACTGTTTGATGGGGATATTCTTTGTAGGAATTTGCAATCTATTAACCAACTGAACATTGATAAAATTTTGTTAGCAACTAGGGTTAATAGAAACAATTACATTTTCTTTATGAATAAATCCATGAACCTGTAATATAGATTTTCCACATGAAAATAAACTCTTAGTGATGTCTTTATCCTTACACTTCATATGAGACCATTTGTGTAAAAATACTTTTTCAATTTTTTCATCAAAGACAACCATCATTTTGTCATAGTCAAGTGACCTCCACCAAATTGCCACATCACCTCATAAGCATATCGGGACTATACCTTTCCAATTTTTCCAAATTGAATTCTATGCTTTTAAAAATTCTTCAATACTAAGGCCATCATATTTTCCAGTAAATTGCATCTTGCTTGGGATAATTCTTCAACAAAAACTAGGGTTAAAAATAACTTACTGCAGAAAATCGCAGCTTTTTCCGGAAAACCCCTGAAAAGCTATTGAATTTAAAATGCTCATAACTATACTTCTCGGACTTCGTTTCGACTGATTTTTTTTTAATTAGGTATTTTTCTGAGAGGAATTAAAATATCCAATTTGTGTTTCCAAATTCAGTTCAAAAATCTTCATATCTAAACCTGAAGTGCACCGCCCTCCTTTTTTTCTTCTTCTAGAAAAAATATGCAAAAAAGAGCCAAAAATTCTCCCTTTCTTTGGCCAAGGAAAGTGTTCTGATACCAATTTTTAAGTACGAAAATAAATCTGCAAATATATCTCAAAATAACCAAGCATCTCAACAAGAATAATCCAAACCATTCACCAAATTATTGAACACAAGAAATAATCAAAACCCTTGAGGTAGAGTAACACCATATATTAATTCTTAAGGAAGGATAACACTCCTCAAGAAATGCTCGATACATTCACAATAATCTTTACTATGTTTCATTACATTGCTTGTACTTCTTTATATAACTCTATATATCTCCTAGGAACCTTCTAGAGAGACTTCTCACATTTATTACATTTAACTACCATAGTGGGCCTTTATTAATATAGTGGAACTAGTCCACCTTACATTGAATGACCAGATTATCATATATTAAATGGCTTCCACTAATAATACATAACCACATTCCCATTGGGCACCTCCCTAGGTACCCCATATTACCTCCCTAGTTATAGTACAATTGTCCTCACAACATGTACAACCTATTCATCCGATCACCAATCATATGTGGTTCAATCAGATCCACTCCCTCCCTGTAGATAAATACATGTCCCCTCTTGAACAATGTACAATATCCAACATCTTCCAAGTCTAAGACCGAGAGCAGGTTAATCCTCAACCTTGGAACATAGAGAACTCCATCAACCTCCAAGAGTCCTCCATACTCAATTCGAAATCTAACCCTTCCAGCTCTACATACAACTCATGCCATACCTCCTTCACTCTCCACCAACCAGTCAGAACCTATCTCTATGATAATAAGGAATACACGCCATATTTTTTTCATGTGACAAGAGGCTCCATGATCAACAATCCACCTGTTATCACCCCCAAATATACCACTACGACACTGGATACTAGAGTGACCAAAGAAAAGTCCATGTCAAACTTGGATGAAAATTCCTCCATGGTTGTTGTAGCAGTTGTATCAGGCCCCTCCTATTTCTTCTTCTTCTTCTTCTTCTCATGAGACTGAGAAGAAAGGTTCCCCAACTAGTTACAATAGTAACATTTGACTTTACTCAAGTCCCTCCCAGTATTTCCTTTCTTCTTCCCCTTTCCCTTTGCAGTAAGAGAAACATTCTATTCATCAGCTCCATCTCCCTTCTGTCCATTTCTCTGAGATCCTTCCCATATCTCCTCCTGAGTGAAATCATCCCATAATCTACTCCAATCTGGAATATGCTCACGACCCACCACACACTTCATGAAGACTTCCCATTCTTTGGTGAAGCCTTTCAAGTCTATCCTCACCAACTCTGAATCTGAAATGACCTCTCCAACTACAGCCAAATCATATTTCACTTGAGCTACCTAGGTAAGATAATAATCCACACTCTCACCCTTACACATCTTCTATCATGCAATTTATCCTTCAAGGCCATCTTCCAGTTTTCATTCTTCTCCTCATACAAGTTTTTCAATGCATCCCATATCTCTTTGTTTGTCTTCTTCTAAGTCAAGTGTGGGATAAGGTGGTCCTTCACCCCATCGAGAATAAGCCTTTGAGCTTAGGCCTCCTTTAACTCATGTAAATAAAAAGCTATAGGGTCTGTTGTGGGAGCAACAACTATGGTGTTGAAAAAGCTCCAAATTGTGTTCTCCCTGAGAATAGATGACATCCTAAATTTCCATTGCAAATAGTTGGAGATCCCATCCAACTGGTCCCCATACCTAATGAAAATAGTCATCTCCTTGTCAATTGTTCAATGTAAAAAAAAAATCAACCTTCCACCTTTTAAATCTTTCCCAAACACTGCTCATTGTAACTGAGAGCCCAAGCTCTGGTACCATGTATAAATTTAATGAAAAAATAAACATGCACTATATTTTTTCATACACTTAGCAACCTAGAGATAATTTTCATCTATGAAATCTGAGAGGCATTAAACCCACATTCAGAAAATGTCATAAGCAGAAATACACATTGCTAAGCATTTTTGCAGTGGAATAAACACAATGAACACCAATCACACATCCATGTAATATTCATAGATTCATGCAAACAACCAGGGAAAACCCCAATGTGGGGAAACCCAAAGAGAGAGAGAGAGATTTTATTATCTTCAGGAAAGTTATATCAACAACACCATACAATTTCTAGCAAGGAAAAACTCACTTACAACAACCAAAACAGTCTCCAACTTTCTTCCTTGAGAATCGTGCCAAAACTATACTTCTATATGGCCTCCCTTGACTATACAACACCTCAAAATTTGTTCCCATGGTCAGATATACATAAAAAACTATACGACCCCTTCTGCAACAAGAAACACTTCAATCAACCTAGAAATTCATGCCCACTAACAACCTCAAAAAACATGCCCTCTTCCTTAATGTACAAACTATATGGATATGTACAATACAACCTCCAACAACAAAAAATAACTCATCAACTTCACACATAAAATCACCTTGCGAAATGTTCCCAATCTCCCTTGGGAAATGCACCCAACTTGCTTCCCTTTCCTCTCCTCTTCAAATCTCTATCGAAAATCTCTCAATCTCTTCTTCTCTGCATTATCTTGCAGACTACCAAATGCATTCTCTTATAATTCGAAAGGGACCTTTCACCTTCCAATTGTATTTTAACCTTCCCCATCCCTAAATCCAAAGGCCAAGATCTAATCATTCCTTTACATGATCAAGAGACATGATTCATTCCCTCCAAAATAAATCACTTAAAATATTAAAGTACAAATTAACTTTATAACGTAAGTGCACTTTATGAAATAAAGTCACTTTAATATTAGAAGGTACACTTTATGAAAAGTCACTTTAATGAAAGAACCACTTTATTACAACTTTATAAAACCCCATTACAATGTCAAGTGCCTAGTTGTGTAAATGTAAGGTTACTTCTGCATACAAGACAAAACATGCGAAGTACCTCTCGAGCTATAAAATCTAACATGATTAACATCATTATTGGTGTGAACTATAAGGAAAATAACATCAACGTCACTTCGCAAATCAATTATTAATTCAAGATCCAAGTGTAATAAAAAAATGCACTTTTGGAAATTAATGAAATTAAGGACTTACAAGTAACAATTGATGGCTATAAATTCATATGCAATTTCAATGTTATGCATATGTTTGATAAAGATGCCAATATAATTCTCAATTCAACCTAGCTAGAAACACTAGGTACCTTCATCTTAAACATGGAAAATGGTTTTGACATTTTACTATGAGAAAAAGAAGATAACATTGCAAGACACTACAATCAAGCCATGCTTAGAAGTTATTTAATCAAAATACCTTAAAGATATCTCAAACATCATCCTTTAAGATAATCAAAATTCAGTTCAAAGATGAAAATATAATTTGAAAATGTTATTGCTAATAAAGATGAAGAAATTTATTGGAGATTTATTTCCTTAAGACTCATAATTGAAACTTGATCACATAGATTGAGAAGTTAAAAGGTCAAAATAATTTGCAACAAGAAACGCTAAAGAAACTTGCTAGAAAGGAATCATTAATGGATAACATAACAATAATAGACCCCATTTAAATAAAAAAGTCATCATATGTCGAAGTACGAATGATGGAAATTCCAAGTGTACTTGCTAATAGAAATCCATTGATCAATAAAGAGACTTAAGTTTATGATGAAAACATAATACCAAAAGTTAATAAACAAAACACTACAAGTACCCCCTTCCCCAAGTCTCCTCAACCACCCTCATTATTATCCATCAACCTCCATTTTCTATATTTTTGGGAAAAGTTACAATAAAACTAAAATATAAATGAATTACATAAAATAACAATAAATAAAATGCAAAGTATTTCTTCCCATGCTAGCTTATAAATGCAACTTGACAATTTACCCCAAATGTACATGACAACCCACCATACTCATTTAATTCATCATATCAACCATCAATCAAAGTCAAAGAAGATATTTAATGCTACTAGATATATTGTATGCAGTATAATTTACATAGTCATTAAACCACTCAATTAAATAGTTAATAATCTAGTGAATAACTAATACATTAGTTAATTATACTAGTATACATGTGTAAGGTATGTGTGCGTAGCTAGTGGGCATAAAGTCTACACATGTGCTAACTATAAACAAACAATGCCTCTAGTGCATAGTTCCTATATGGTTATAGTAAGTCATGTAGGACAACAAATGCATCATTTAGTAATTATAACTAAAAAAACTACAATAATTCATCAATAATTGATTATCACACTTAGAATATAAAAAAGGAAATCATAATGAGTGTTTTGGAACCAAGTGAGAAATCAAGAGTCACACGACTAATCCCATAACAATTTTCTCAACTAACATCGAATCATCCTTCCTTACTAACATACTTACATCTTCCATCCTATCCTTTCCTCTATTGGACTAAGTTGGAGCGTCAACTATATTGACCTAACTCCAGATAGAACACATAAGTGAAAGTGTCATACATCTCGACCAAGCTTCCCCATTAGGAAACTAATAGTTTCCATAAAACATATAGGGGAGCGTGACTTCACACAACCCTCCCACGACTACAGGTTTCTGAGGGTAAACGGTGGGAAATACCTCCACCCCTCCTTATAGAACTAGGGTCAACACCCTACATCAAGTCATAATGCGCAACTAATGTTCTTAGAGTCTCTTCATCAAACAACCACTCTGGGCAAGTTGTGTGTCCTGTCCAAACCACACTTACCACATATCATAGAAATATTTCAAATCCTAAATTAAATAATAAGACTTATAGCATATGCTATCTTCTTGATGTCTATGACATCCGAGTTACCTCAACACTATAGTCATTTGGTTATCACATAAATCATGAACCTGTAGGTTAGTTTACCAATAACTCATATCCATGCATATACATCATAATTTCGTGTAAGGATCCATATATGTAGTGACATTCAATTAACAAATGTATGTTTATTTCATCATGCCCTGCATCTGTTATGCATTTACCACATAACTTGAATTGGTATCCATCTACCAAAATTCCACATTTAAATTTGCATGTTTGTATAATTCTCATAACTGTCATAATTATCAACATATAACAATAAAATAGAATTATGCATCACATAAATAGGTCCATATATACTCATCTCAAATGTTTTATCAATCTGACTATGTCCAAATAGTTACTAAGAAATGAATTACTACGATAAGTAAAATCAAAGTTCTAACTGTCTAATATCAAAATATGGGGTGCTACATACACTCACCCTTCAAGAAAATTCGTTCCAAAGTTATGATCATTCATAATATAAGGAGAATTTATGACACAACTTCTATGTTTCTTCCTTGATAGAAAACCATGTGCTATATTGACCCCACTAGACCTTCACTTGATCAAAAACATGTTGGGGCTATTAATATATTGATTGTGAATATCCCCACTTAGCAAGCACCTTACTGTGTTTGGAATCTATTTTATTACCACTTTTAATTTGATTAATGAAAAGACACACTTGTCTTACATATTTATCCTTCCTAAGTTCCATATACGACTCTCATGTTTAAATATAGTCTGCTAATTTGACCTTCAATTAAATCCTTATCTCCTTTTTAGTTCTGTAGTTAAGTGAATATTATATTAACTTCAATATAAATTTCATTAATTCATACATAAAATCCCACCTGAGTTACCTTTATAATTATAAACAATCATTATTGACTTTTATTATCCTTCTATCTTGACAATGCATATGCCATTACTCATGAGATTGGCGCAAAAATGTTTTCCATGACTACAAACATGGACTAAGATATTGTTAATTAATTGCTATGTGATGTCATCACTTCAAGGTTTGTTTAGTCACTGTCCTCAATCTCACTCTTTTCTTAAGTTATATAAATTAGACCTTCAACCAAGTTAATTGTTGAGTATATAATTCTTTCATCATAGTCGAGGAAAATCATGCTTTCTATCAACAATTTACTATTACTAACATGCCTATAAGTAACAAGCAACATTTGTACCTTGCTTGAGTGAGCATAGCCAAACTAGGAATAAGTTTCATACAAGGGTACATTCCACATTCTATAATTAGTTGTCTTTAAGGCTTTCTTTCCTTTTAAATTATCTTCATACATCTCAACTTTATATATCATTTATACCTACATGATACTGACCAATTTTGTCTTTTAGTCTCTTTTGGTTGCATTAGTAGCACTCCTTGGTTTTATTCATCTTACTATGAAAGAAGTTTAGTTGTGGGATGAACATTCTTATTGTTTATCATTCAACTTGTAAATTAGTTTCCTTTAATTAAGGTAAATTTCGTTTATTGAACATTGTAAACATTACATTGAGTACACATTTCTTCTTGCAATTTTAAGTTAATTGCAAGGTCATCTTCACACAAGGTGGTGGTAGATAGTAATTCTTTTAGTCATTTGCATTCACTGCTATTATTTATTATTAATAAACTCAATTTGACTTAACAAATAAATGCATAACTTAGCATAACTTGGGTCAATAGTAGGTTAACCATCAACAATTTGTCCAAATACTATACCACAACCACAATGTAAGAAAATATATCATCACATCATTTCTATTATCATTCTGAAGTCAATTTATTGGTTCACAACATAGAAACACCTAAAGTATCCCTTTGCATATTCTTAAAAGCATAGAACTAAACATAAGAACTATTTTTTATATTCATCGCCTTAATTTGTGTTGTTATTATTTATTGCGCACCTTATTCTTTATTCTTACTTATACCATATCCTTGTTCTTGTCCATATACTTTTATCTATTTATATTCACTTATTATTTTACTGTCTTTGCTTACTCAACATACTATACATCACTCTTTTTGTGTTTTGAAATATATTACTCTAATAACTAAATACACAATTTTTCCTACTCCATTTCTTTTTAGGGATTTTATCTCTCTTTAACACTTGTCTATTACTTTATTGTTACCTTTTATATATTTCTATTATTAATATACTCTGTATATACTATAACCACTAGATTTATACTTTCCCTCATTATACTTATTTCCCTATTATTGATTATATGTACATGTGCTATTGTACTCGTACTTGTTACTTTTCTTTAAATCTACTTAACATCTTATGTCATCTCACTCCTCTTTTGTATTTTAATGTAACATCCCACTCTGACGCACTAAGAAAACTTATTCTTTGAGGACACTCGCTCGCAAGTGATCCAGATTATTATGTTATTAAAACTTTTGATTTTGATTATGAGGCCTTATGGGATGATGACATGTTGTATTACCGCTTTGACTTAGACAGGTGCTATTGACTCGGTTTTACTGAGTGTGCAAGGTTTTGGACCTTGAGGATGTGGAGGCATCGATGGAACCTCTTAGACTCTGGATCGAGTCAGGGAGTGTGCTATTGGGGTTTGATTGATTTACTGTGATATTAGTACACTTGATTAGATGATATGATATGGACATGTTATGACATGATTTGTTGATGATGCAGGCTGACGATAGCTTGTCGACCAGACTCACATATGGAGTAAAGGGCTCACACACGATTACGAGAGATGTTGAGGGAGAGGTGTGGACAACAGCCCTGCCACAACCTACTAGCACTCTCGCCATGGCTCGAACTAAAGGTTAACGATTACCTAGTTCGAGAGGACCCACGATACCATGAGGGCAGACTGCGACAATCACTCACGATGATTCTAAGGGGTGCACAATAAGGCAGGGGCCTTATTCCTTAGAAGCCCTTAGTTTCCCACAAGTTCACCTGGTGGAGTGCTGACTCCAGGGGTTATTGATCTCTACCAATCAGTCAAGAGGCGAGTGGCACCCTTGGAGCACGTAGTTCATCCTGAAGGGCACGTCGTGCAAAGGAACGGATGAGGCGAGTGGCACCCTTGGAGCACCTAGTGCGTCCTGACGGGCACGTCGCATTGATGATGATAGAGGGATGAACCTAGATGGCCCTAAGACAAACAACACATTAATAAATTTTAAAAACAACTTCCCTAATTAAATGTTGCCCAGTTTAGAATCTAAGTTCTAGGTCTAAAACTTCGCTAGGGGTAAAATTTTGTCCACCCTTAAGAAAATATCCATATAAAAATAAAATAATAAAATTTGAAATAAAAACCACTTAAGTAATAATTTTGGTCTTCATAAATTTTGGGGTAAAATGAAGAGAGTAAGAAATTAAATAAAATCTGTGGATATAAAANAAAAAAAAAAAAAAAAAAGATACTAAATTAATCATAAAAGGAAAAAGAGGTTAATTGCACAACTGCCATTTTTAGCTCTAATGAAAGGGGAATAAGGGAAATATAAAAATTAGGAATTTAGGGAAAGGAGGTAACCTGAAGAGGGAAGGAGGGGAAGTCATGGTAAAAAGCGGGAAACCAACTTAGTAAAGAATCTGCATTTAACAACCTTCTAATTTTGAACTAATTTACCAATTTCATTTTAGGGAAAGCCTTTAAAACATGTAAGGGAATCTAGGGACACCTAGGAGTGAATTTAGGAGTAACTCTAGGTGCGTGAGGGAATTAAAACAATTAATTAATTAAAGAAAATAATTAATGGAGAAATGTGGGGGATGGATGACACTTGTACAAAGGAGAATTTTTAGGGAATTTTTATTAAAACTTTAATTCAATGAGATTTAGGGAAAGAAAGGAAGTTGTAAACTCTATAAAATAGAGAATTGAGGAGGATGAAGGGGATCGACTGTTAGCGTAGCGTTACGCTGCAAGAATAGTGACTTGATTGATTTACTTGTGGGAGTTGGGATTTCCCAGCTTAGAGAGGAGTGGTAGCTCAGCCTTGCGAGGCGAGCTGGGAGCTAGACGTACCCTCTAGATAGTGTGTGGCCCCTTTGCGGCTTGGGGGGCTAAGGGGGAAGTAGAAAAACCGTAGCATTGGCTAGGAGGTACCGGTGAGGTCTCACCGGTCGGCGAGCAGGATTTGCACGGAGCGCGCAGATGACACTCAGAGCAAGCGAACAGGCAACAATATGTCTTTTTGTTGAATGGTAAAATGTATATGATGTATTATTCAGATCTGTTAGTGTGATTATTTTGGGCTGTAATTGATTTTGGTTGCATAGAAAATCCATTCCTCTACCATGCGTGACTTTTATGATGGAATTCATTTGCCGAATCGATTCCTGAAGTCATATGTCTGAAATTTTTGACTGATTTTACATGTATAAAATGCATTAAAAGTTCGAAGTGACTGTAATGCAATTTATGTTCAGAAATTATGTCATGCAATTTTATGTAATGAAATGTTATGTTTAGAAATTATGTAATGAAATTTAGGTAATGTAATGTTTGCGTGGGAATTTTATGAAAGGTAAATTTTATGTTTAGAATTCACATGTCGGAAACGCAGTAACGTCCGAAATGGCTGTAATGAATTTCATGTTTAGAATTTTTGAACTCTGGAAGTCATGCAATGTTACGACAACCCTGCGCACAGTGAGGTATGAGGCATTGCCAGGAATGAGGCGAATTGGGTTTTCGTTTATCCAAACTTCTTACACCGATTCCATCAAAACCTTCTCACTCTTTCCAACATTCCACCTTTATAATGGACACATCAGTTGAAGAAGGCACATATCACGTTTGGCAATGAATCTTATATCCTACAGGGATTGTATTACTATTGGATTTAAAGCCTAAACCGAAACCGTTTGAACTCTTATCCTTCGCCACTTTCAAACTGTATGGAACCCATATGAGTTCGCCTCTGCTATCCACATTAAAACCTTTTTCAACTTGCCTCTGCAACTGTAATAATATTATCTGTTCTCGCCTCTGCCACGGTAATTATTATCTTACCATTTCCGCCTCTACACTGTGTGAACTTAACACAATTTTCTCCCTGCAACTTGTGTTAATTTCTTAATTTTTGCCTCTGTAACTGTATAAAGTCGCCCTTCCTTAAAACGCGTGGTGCATGGGTTCATCCCCCTGGTTCTTCCCTAGTGCCTCCTATGGGCGCTATCCTCACATTTTGATGTTGAAGAATCCTTGTTCCTCGGTGCCTGGTTTATGCTTGTAGTTGGGAATGTATTCCATTATCCACCCAGCATTATTGCTGCATATTCGGTTGACTGTGCATTAACTCTGCAAGCCGCGTTATGCACGACGGTGAGGGGGTTCCTCTATGACACGGTCAGTTGAATTTTCCCAATTGATTCTTACCTTTTTACAGTTGCCTTGACAATTTCCCTTTGGATTTCTGACCTCTGGCATGCACTCACTGTCTTTAGTATTCTTGTGCCGTTTTAGATGCTTGTGTTTTTCTCTCTTTTTTTTGGCATTCGTGACCTGGTAATGGACTTATTCTACTCTATTGTCAGCACCTTTTCATCCACCATCTTAATGGTTTACTGCAACTTTCCACATTATTTAACTTACGCTTCTTAAAGGGAATGGCTAGTAAAAAGCGAAAGGATTAGAGTGGATTTAGATGTTAGAATGAGAACGATTTGCGCCTCGGGGTTTAGTGGCTCTCAGCTCTCCTTTCAATAATTTTTTAATTAGTAAGGATCCATGACAGCCAATTTAATTATATAATTCCTTTTTATCATCCAACTGTTGGTAATTATTCGCAATCTACTAAATCAAATGAACCTATCTTATTATTTGGATGGGAAGATTTTGTCTTAATAATGTTTTATTGGGTATTGTTCTATTATAATTGGGATTTTGTTTTAATTTACCTTGGGTATTGTTTTAATATAACTTGGATATGGATTTTAATATAATTGGACAATGCTTTAATATAACTTGGATATGTTTTTTTTTTTGGATAATGCTTTAATATAACTTGGATACGGTTTTTAATATAATTGGATAATGCTTTAATATAACTTGGATATGGTTTTAATGTAGTTGGGTATTGCTTTAATATAACGTGGATATGGTTTTAATATAAATTGAGTATGCTTTTAATACAATGTGGATATTGGTTATTTATGAATGTTGAGGGTGTTGATAAAATTTTAGGGGGTATCGTCTACCAGAGTTTGATTAAAAGAAATCGTTTTAATATAAATTAGTTCACTCCTTCACCTTTTCTTGCATAAACGATATGGTTCTAGGATGTTGATGAATTCGTTCCAGCTTGCGCTACACATGGAGGGTGTTGATGTTTATTATAAGTAAAGGGTTACACTTGATTATGTAAACTTTGATGTGCTTGGTTGCTTACGGTAAGGGTTCTAGCTACCTGTGCATTTAATGTTGTGTTTCCAGGATGATTGTCCTTAGATTAGTAGGCTTGGTATGTTGAGTCGGGTGGGATGTAGACACTTCCATGTTCCTCAGAACAGTCACCAACCCTGAGACCTTAAATGGTTAAAATCGATGGGAACTTGGGCTTGAGCGTTGCTTATGTGTCTTGGAGGTCCTAACCATTGCAGGGTAGGACAGGCGGGTAGTTAGTATTTTTATTCTCATCAGTTGATTGTCACTCATTGCTTCCTGATGCTTGATGTGCATCTTAGGTTGTTATGTTGTTGTCATTGTTGCATGCGACATGTTCATCGTCGTGTTGCTACATAGATTATAGTGTATTTATTACCCTGGTACACACGCACACACAAAAAAAATATATTGCACTTGTTGAAGAGGTTGATGTCGTGACTAATGGGAGGTCTGTTACATATGGTATCGGAGTGGGTTCAACCCGCAACTTGGGATCGCTATGGATTTCGTTGACATGATTTGATTATACTGTTGCTAATCGAGTTGATTGTGTGAGTGCAGGTAATCATGGTTAGAGGATGTCGTGGAGGTAGACAACGGGGTGCTAGGGGAGGAAGCGCTACACCTCCTATAGCATCCACACCTGAGGGGTCTAACCCCCAGGGAGACGAGTAGGTTCTCGGACAGGAGCAGATAGCAGTTGGTAATGTAGTTAGAATGGTGAGATCTTTTCAGTGCATGTCTGAGGCACTGATCAATCGTTTGGACAGAGATGAGGCCAGGGCGTAGGAACCCATTGAGGTTCCGCCGTGCACACCGATCGGTACTGGTAGCATTCACCGTGAACTCGAGAAGGTCAAATTTCTCAAGTTCTTTGGTGCCCCGGACGGTGCTTCCGCCGAGGCATGGTTGAAGAACATGGCGATGTGCTTCGCACTTCGTGATTATACCTCCAACATGAAGGTCCACATGGTGGTCTTTCAACTAAAGGGGAGCACTCTTCTATGGTGGAAGACACTCCTACCGCAGTTGAACATGGCCATCGAAGATGTGTCATGGGAACTGTTCGAGGAACGGTTCTGAGAGAGGTACCTTTCAGAGGAATTCATTGAGTGTAAGCTCAATGAGTTCAACGCCTTATGACATGGAGGTCGTACGGTGCCCAAGTACGAGGCCCATTTTATTTAGCTGCTCCAGTATGCTCCACACCTTAACACGGAGAAACTTAAGGTCAACAGGTTCGTATTCGACGTTAACGGAAACCTACGTGCAAAGGTTAGGATTTTGATGCCCCAAACATTGCACGATGTCGTCTAGAAGGCCCTCATAACAGAGGAGGATCTTATCAGTGGGGGTCAGACCAGGACTCCAGCGAGACCAGCAGGGCAGGTTCCATCTGGAACATAGCAGCACTAGACAATAGCGAGACATACGCCAGGATATCCTGGCTTCTAGAGGGGATCCACTTTCACTACACCCTGGCGACTAACGCCTCAGCAGCGGACACCTTATTGGGGACCACAGCATCAGCAACAACATCGCTCGCAGCAATAGCAGTTTAGGCCAGTTCAACAGAACCGACCAAGGTTCTAGGCCAGTGGGCCTTCATCTTCTACTTCGGGTACTAAGACTACTGGGCCGAAGAAGGGGTGTTAGACGTGTGGGGAGCCACACTACCAGCGCCACTGCCCTGTGGACAGGACTAGAGCATCCGGATCAGCTGAACCCACTACCGTGGGAGATATGGGAAAGGCCCATTGGATTCATGTCGTGGTGAATAACTGCTAGGTAGAGCACCAGTCGACTATACTCAAGACGACAGGTAGCGTCACTGACTAGAACGTTAGTATTTTGATAGATCCCAGTGCTACCGAGAGTTTCATTTCTGGTTCAGTGCTAAAAAGGATTAAGGTAAAGGCAGTCAAATAGGATGAGTTTAGCTTTGTAGATATGGCTTCTGGAGCCAAACATAGGGTTGGAGGAAAGGTTACGGGTTATGCCCTTAACCTGGGAGAGTTTGTCATAAGGGAAAACCTATACGTCATGATCCTAGGATCTTATGATGTCGTGATTGGTATGGATTGGTTGGAATCGCATGAGGCGATACTCAACTGTAAGACAAAACGGTTGAGCTTGGTTGATGATGAGGGACAAAGATGTGTGATTGTAGGACGAAACCAAGGAGTTTCCCTGAGGTTCATCTCTTCCTTGAAACTTCGGAAGAGCATGCGCAAGGGGTGCAAGATTTATGTGATCCTTGCGCTAAACGAGAAGGGAGTAGCAGAAGGTCTAGAACACCATCCGGTGGTGAGAGAGTTTGCGAACGTGTTTCCAGAGGAGTTACCTGGGATTTCGCCGGAGAGGGAATTAGATTTTACCATAGACCTAAAATCGGGGACTAAACCGATAGCAAGAACGCCTTATAGGATGTCGACCCCAGAGTTACAAGAGTTAAAAATGCAACTGAAGGAGTTGTTGGACCTAGGACTGATACGTCCTAGCGTTTCACCATGGGGTGCACCTATTATTTTCATACGGAAGAAGGGTAGATCATGGAGGCTTTGCATTGACTACCGTCAACTGAACAAGGCTACGATCAAGAATCAGTATCCATTGCTGAGGATTGATGATCTGTTCGATAAAATGAAGGGGGCGACGGTGTTCTCCAAGATCGATTTGTGATCAGGTTATCACTAGTTATGGATCAAGGAGGATGACATCCCTAAGACCGCCTTTAAGATGAGGTTTGGACATTACGAGTTTACTGTTTTATCGTTTGGACTGACAAACGCCCCAGGGGTATTTATGATTTTGATGAATGGGGTGTTCCACGAGTACTTGGAAAAGTTCGTCCAAGTATTCATTGATGATATTTTGATTTACTCTCGGATGATGGAGGAGCATGACGAGCACTTGCGCTTGGTACTACAGTATTTGCGAGAGCACAAATTTTATGGGAAGTTGTCCAAATGCTCATTTTATCAATCGAAGATTCACTACTTAGGGCATGTCATTTCCGACGAAGGTATCGCCGTGGATCCAACCAAGGTCGAGGCTATCATGGAATGGCATGTGCCGATGAATGTCCCGGAAGTGCACAGCTTCATGGGCCTAGCAAGATACTATCGACAGTTCGTCGAGGGGTTTTTGAAGATAGCAAATATGATCATGGAATTGCAGAAGAAAAACAAGAAGTTTGTTTGGACTGAGAATTGCACGAAAGAATTTTGGAGGCTTAAGGAGTTGTTGAAAATAATGACGATACTAAAGGTCCCTGACATGGACACGGACTTCTTGGTATGCACTGACGCATCCAAGGAAGCCTTAGGCGAAGTCTTGATGCAAGACGGATGAATGATTGCTTACATTTCGAGGAAACTGAGAAGGCATGAGGAGAACTACGCGACGCACGATTTGGAGTTATTATCCATCGTATATGCCTTGAAGGTTTGGAGACACTACCTTGTTGGACAAAAATTTGAACTAAAGACTGACCATTGTGGACTGCAACACATTTTTACGTAAAGTGGCTTGAACACATGACAACGATGTTGGTCAAAACTGCTTAGTGAGTATAACTTTGAGATTACTTACATAAAGGGAATTGTGAACCGAGTGGCGGATTCTTTGAGTTGGAGACCACGCATATTTTCAGTGTTGCCTCTTCAGACGAATCTATGTGAAAAGATTCTAACTTTACAGCGTGACAATGACTGGTACAAAGAGGTCGAGGGTTTTATCGGACAAAACACAATGATGGTACCATGATTTGAGGGATTTTCATTTGATGGCAATGGTTTATTCAGTTTTAAAGGTTGGATTTACGTACCGCCAAATGACGAGTTGAGGAAGTTGATCCTAAGAGAGGCTCATAGATTAGTATACATGGCTCATTTGGGAGTCATGAAGATGAGGGAAAACCTTAAACCCTTATTCTTCTGGAAGGGAATGAAGGTAGACATAGTCAACTATGTGGCCAGATGTGTAGAATGTCAGCAGGTAAAGGTTGAACATAGACACCCAACAGGATTACTACAACCAAACGCTATTCCAGAATTGAAATGGGAGGTTATTTTGATGGATTTTATTGTTGGATTGCCACTGATGGCAAGGAGGCATGACTCGATTTTCGTAATAGTAGACAATTTGACGAAGAGTGCTCACTTTATTCCTGTGCATATGATGTATCAGGCACCTGACATAGCTAGAGTTTTCATCAATGAGATTGTGAGGCTTCATGGCATGCCTAAGAGGATTATATCTGATCGAGGATCGGTGTTTACTGGATGATTTTGGACGAGTTTCCAAGAGGCCTTGTGAACCCAACTTAACTTTAGTATTGCGTATCACCCAGAGACTGACGAACAAACCGAATGAACTAACTAAACCTTGGAGGACATGTTGCACATGTACGTGATGGACCAACAAAAGTGTTGGGAAGAATTCTTTCCATTAGTGGAGTTCGCTTACAACAACAGTTACCAGAGAACCATTAAGATGGTGCCTTTCGAGTTTCTTTACAGGTGACCATGTCAAACGCCCTTGAGTTGGGATTGGCTTGAGGATAGGGTCTTGGTGGGACCAGAAGCGATCCAAGAAATGGAAGAGCAGATGAAAACAATAAGACAAAGGATTAAAGAAGCGTAGGATCGACAGAAAAGTTATGTCGATGCGCACCGTGTCGACCATAGTTACGAGGTCAGCGATCGAGTCTTCTTGCAAGTTAAACTGCATAAGAGTTTGATAAATTTTGGGAAGGGATATAAACTCTCTCCTAGGTTCATGGGACCTTTCGAGATTGTGGAGAGAAAGGGGCCTATGGCCTATCGACTAGCCTTGCTTGATAACTTGAGGCGTATGCACGATGTTTTTCATGTATCTATTTTGAGACATTATATTAGTGATCCTACACATGTTATTGACATGAGTTCCTTGTAGGTATCAGACGAGGGGGCACTCATGGCTGAGCCAATCTTCATCTTGGATCATCGTGTTCAACAACTATGATGTCAAACAGTAGATCAGGTCAAGGTCCAATGGGACAATTATAGTCCACACTTGACGACCTGGGAGGACGCGTATGATATGCGCCAGTAGTTTCCATTTTTGTTTGATAGATAGACATATGACACTGTGATACACTTATTTCATCATTTATACTGAGAAACTTTGGGACGAAGTTTAGACCAAGAGAGGGTGTATGTAACATCCCGCTCTGGCACAGTGAGAAAAATTATTCTTTGAGGACACTTGCTCACAAGTGATTCGGATTATTATGTTATTAAAACTTTTGATTATAATTATGAGAATTATGGGATGATGACATGTTGTATTACCGCTTTGACTTAGACAGGTGCTATTGACTCAGTTTTAATAAGTGTGCAAGGTTTTGGACCTTGAGGATACAGAGGCATCGATGGAACCCCTTGGACTCCGGATCGATTCAGGGAGTGTGCTATTGGGGTTTGATTGATTTACTGTGATATTAGTACACCTGATTAGATGATGTGATGTGGACATGTTCTGACATGATTTGTTGATGATGCAGGCTGATGATAGCTGGCCTACCAGACTCACATATGGAGTAAAGGGGTCACACATGACTACCAGAGATGTTGAGGGAGAGGTGTAGACAGCAGCCCTGCCACAGCCTACTAGCACTCCCACTGTGGCTCAAACTGTAGGTTAACGATTACCTAGTTCGAAAGGACCCATGATGCCATGAGGGAAGACTGCGACAGTCGCTCACGATGATTATACGGGGCGCGCAATAAGGTGGGGGCCTTATTCCTTAGAATCCCTTAGTCTCCCACAATTTCACCTGGCAGAGTGCTGACTCCAGGGGTTATTAATGTCTACCAATTAGTCAAGAGGCGAGTGGCACCCTTGGAGCACGTAGTGCATCTTAAAGGGCATGTCGTGCAAAGGAACAAATGAGGTGAGTGGCACCCTTGGAGCACCTAGTGCGTCCTGAAGGGCACGTCCTGTTGATGATGATAAAGGGATGAAACTAGATGGCCCTAAGACAAACAACACATTAAGAAATTTTAAAAACAACTTCCCTAATTAAATGTCACCCAGTTCAGAATCTAGGTTCTAGGTCTAAAACTTTGCTAGGGGTAAAATTTTGTCTACCCTTAAGAAAATATCCATATAAAAATAAAATAATAAAAGTTGAAATAAAAACCACTTAAGTAATAATTTTGGTCTTCATAAATTTTGGGGTAAAATGAAGAGAGTAAGAAATTAAATAAAATCCGTGGATATAAAATGTAAAGAAGAAATTTAATTATTTTAACTTTTGATAGTAAAAAAAAAAAAAAAAAAAGATACTAAATTAATCATAAAAGGAAAAAGAGGTTAGTTGCACAACTGTCGTTTTTAGATCTAATGAAAGGGGAATGAGAGAAATATAAAAATTAGGAATTTAGGGAAAGGAGGTAACCTAAAGAGGGAAGGAGGGGAACTCATGGTAAAAAGTGGGAAACCAACTTAGTAAAGAATCTGCATTTAAGAACCTTCTAATTTTGAACTGATTTAGCAATTTCATTTTAGGGAAAGCCTTTAAAACATGTAAGGGAATCTAGGGACACCTAGGAGTGAATTTAGGAGTAACTTTAGGTGGGTGAGGGAATTAAGACAATTAATTAATTAAAGAAAATAATTAATGGAGAAACGTGGGGGATGGATGACACTTGTACGAAGGAGAATTTTTAGGGAATTTTTATTAAAACTTTAATTAAATGAGATTTAGGGAAAGAAAGGAAGTTGGAAACTCTATAAAATAGAGGAAGGAGAAGGATGAAGGGGATCAGTTGTTAGCGTAACGTTACGCTGCAGGAATAGTGACTTGACTAATTTACTTGTGGGAGTTGGGATTTCCCAGCTTAGAGAGGAGTGGTAGCTCGGCCTTGCGAGGTGAGCTAGGAGCTAGACATACCCTCTGGATAGTGTGTGGCCCCTTTTCGGCTCGGGGGCTAAGGGGAAAGCAGAGTACCCCTAGCATTAGTTGGGAGGTATCGGTGAGGTCTCGACGGTTGGCGAGCAGGATTTGCATGGAGCGCGCGGACGACACTCAGAGCAAGCGAATAGGCAATGGTACGCCTTTTTGTTGAATGATAGAATGTATATGATGTATTATTTAGATCTGTTAGTGTGATTATTTTTGGCTGTAATTGGTTCCGGTTGCACCAGAAATCCGTTCCTCTACCATGCATGATTTTTATGACGGAATTCATTTACCGAATCGATTCCTGAAGTCATATGTCTTAAATTTTTGACTGATTTTACATGTCTAAAATGCATTAAAAGTTCGAAGTGACTGTAATGCAATTTATGTTCAGAAATTATTCCATGCAATTTTATGTAATGAAATGTTATGTTTAGAAATTACGTAATGAAATTTAGGTAATGTAATGTTTGCGTGGGAATTTTATGAAAGGTAAATTTTATTTTTAGAATTCACATGTCGGAAACGCAGTAACGTCCGAAATGGTTGTAATGCATTTCATGTTTAGAATTGTTGAACTCTAGAAGTCGTGCAACATTAGGACAGCCCTGCGCACGGTGAGGCATGAGGCATTGCCAGGAATGAGGCGAATTGGGTTTTCGTTTATCCAAACTTCTTACACCGATTCCATCAAAAACTTCTTACACCGATTCCATCAAAACCT
The DNA here is from genome assembly GCA_009831015.1 of Picea engelmannii. Lineage (NCBI taxonomy): Eukaryota > Viridiplantae > Streptophyta > Pinopsida > Pinales > Pinaceae > Picea > Picea engelmannii. The sequence goes on along the minus strand of ML780709.1, from coordinate 821,833 downwards.
TCTCACTCTTTCCAACGTTCCACGTTTCTAATGGACACATCAGTTGAAGAAGGTGCATATCACGTTTGGCAATGAATATTATATCCTACAGATATTGTATTACTACTGGATTTAAAGCCTAAACCGAAACCATTTGAACTCTTATCCTTCACCCCTTTCAAAGTGTATGGAACCCATATCAGTTCACCTCTACTATCCACATTAAAACCTTTTTCAACTTGCCTCTGCAGTTGTAATAATATCATCTATTCTCACCCCCGCCACTGTAATTATTATCTTACCATTTCTGCCTCTGCACTGTGTGAACCTAACATGATTTTTGCCCTGCAACCTGTGTTAATTTCTTAACTTTTGCCTCTGTAACTGTATAAAGTCACCCTTCCTTAAAATGCGTGGTGCATGGGTTCAGCCCCCTAGTTCTTCCCTAGTGCCTCCTGTGCGAACTATCCTCATGTTTTGATCTTGAAGAATCCTTGTTCCTCGATGCCTGGTTTATGCTTGTAGTTGGGAATGTATTCCATTATCCACCCAACATTATTGTTGCATATTCGGTTGATTGTGCATTACCTTTGCAAGCTGCGTTATGCACGACGATGAGGGGGTTCCTCTATGACGCGGTCAGTTGAATTCGCCCAATTGATTCTTACCTTTTTATAGTTCCCTTGAAAGTTTCCCTTTGGATTTCTAACCTCTGGCATGCACTCACCGCCTTTAGTATTCTTGTGTCGTTTTAGATGCTTGTGTTTTTCTCTCTTTTTTTTGGCATTCGTGACCTGGTGATGGCCTTATTCTACTCTATTGTCAGCGCCTTTTCAGCCACCATCTTAATGGTTTACTACAACTTTCCACATTATTTAGCTTACGCTTCATAAAGGGAATGTCTAGTAAAAAGCGAAAGGATTAGAGTGGATTTAGATGTCAGAATGAGAACGATTTGTGCCTCGGGGTTTAGTGGCTCTTAGCTCTCTTTTCAATCAATTTTTAATTAGTAAGGATCCATTACAGTCAATTTAGTTATATAATTCTTTTTTATCATCCAATTGTCGGTAATTATTTGCAATCTACTAAATCAAACGAACCTATCTTATTATTTGGATTGGAAGATTTTGTCTTAATAATGTTTAGAGGGTAATGTTGTATTGGGTATTGTTCTATTATAATTGGGATTTTTTTTTAATTTACCTTGGGTATTGTTTTAATATAACTTGGATATGGTTTTTAATATAATTGGATAATGCTTTAATATAACTTGGATATGTTTTTTTTTTGGATAATGCTTTAATATAACTTGGATATGGTTTTTAATATAATTGGATAATGCTTTAATACAACTTGGATATGGTTTTAATGTAGTTGGTTATTTCTTTAATATAACGTGGATATGGTTTTAATATAAATTGAGTATGGTTTTAATATAATGTGGATATTGGTTATTTATGAATGTTGAGGGTGTTGATTAAATTTTAGGGGGTATCGTCTACCAGAGTTTGATTAAAATAAATCATTTTAATATAAATTAGTTCACTCCTTCACCTTTCGACTTCTTGCATAAACGATATGGTTCTGTGATGTTGAAGAAGTCGTTCCAGCTTGCGCTACCCATGGAGGGTGTCGATGTTTATTATAAGTAAAGGGTTACACTTGATTATGTAAACTTTGATGTGCTTGGTTGCTTACGGTAAGGGTTCTAGCTACATGTGCATTTAATGTTGTGTTTTCGGGATGATTGTCCTTAGCTTAGTAGGCTTGGTTTGTTGAGTCGAGCGGGATGTAGACACCTCCATGTTCCTTAGAACAGTCGCCATCCCTGAGACCTTAAATGGTTAAAATCGATGGGAACCTGGGCTTGAGCATTGCTTATGTGTCTTGGAGGTCCTAACCATTGTAGGGTAGGAGCAGCGGGTAGTTAGTCTTTTTATTCTCGTCAGTTGATTGTCACTCATTGCTTCCTGATGCTTGATGTGCGTCTTATTTCGTTATGTTGTTGTCACCGTTGCATGCGACATGTTCGTCGTCGCATTGCTACGCAGAGTATAATGTATTTATTACCCTGGTACACACACACAATATATATATATATATAGTGCACTTGTTGGAGAGGTTGATGTTGTGACGAACGGGAGGTCTGTTACATTTAATACTCACACTTCCTTCATAATCTACATTTTTTTCGTAATATTACTCGTTATTTTATCTTCTTTCAATCCATTTACTTATATCCTTAATTTTATACTTATATTATTCTTGCATGCCCGATCCTTTATTGATATTCTTTTCTCATCATTTATAACTATTTTTGCACATTATCTTCTTACATCATATAGTTACTTGACATAATAGTTTTATATATCATATATTACTGTTGGACATACTTTCATTGATGTATTGTCATTGATATCAATAGTCGATGAGACACATGAAGATCTGAAGGGAAAACATGGTGCATAAATGTGATCGAGATCGAAATCCCCACAGGACAAACCATGACTGTTGGATATGCAAGCGCTAGATCAAGGGTATGGATTGATTACAGAGCGCGAAGGGAGAATTAAAACACACACTATTTCCAATCCCACAATTATTCTAGATCATCAATTCTCATCAACTCAAAGATCAATGACTATGGTTGATCCACCAATAATCGCGCAACTTCAAATTGCACAGTTTGGGTGACGGACTAAACCACGTGCAAGTCACAGTTCCGCAATCCACATCGATTGTCAATGGTCACTCGCCAATAGATCTACGGTTAGCATCAATTTCAATACCAAGGCCAAAGCCCTAGAGTCAAGAACTCCTATCAACCGTCGGATCTGGAAAACCCCTCGACCATTGATCTATTCAGAGCGCACCAAGGTAGCAGTGGTCAACTTCGGCACTGACCACTTCGGGATAAAAGGGTTGAGAACAAGTAATATCACCCGAAGGCAAAATTCTCGAACTAAATGAGGATCGTCCAATCTGAAGAACACTTCTGGAGATATCAGGACCATCAGATCATGTTTAGTGGAAGGATAGATTAAGCCACAAATGTCTCGAAGTAGATGCAAGCCTTCTGATATGAGGAAACACTTCAGGAGATATCTTAACCATCAGATCGAGGAAAGTAAAAGGATAGGATAAGTAAGGGAAAAGGCCTGAGATCTTGAATAGTCGAATTCCCGACATTGGTTGGATCGTGTTAATCCTTTTCGGGTTAAAGAATGACCATTAGATGAAGTCAAATTTACTCAAGGTTTACACTTCGGGGAATATCACTTTGGGAGAATTGGGAAGTGGAGAAATCGAATTACATGAAGTCTCGAAGGCCGAAGATCCAAAGTCATGAGGTTAAGACACGTAGCACTCACATTGAGATCCCACGTCATCAACAGTGATGTCAGCTAGGACACGTGGCCCAATCAGGTGGTGACAAGTGTCAAGGTCCCATAGGTACTTTAGGCATACGTAAGCCACGAAACTAGGTGAAACGTGGCAACCAATCATGAAGTGCCATGTCAACAAGTGACATTAGCAAGTTATGTCACTCTGGGACTTTTTACTTCGGGAGTTTCACCACCAGCAAATGCCCGAAGTCTCGAAGTCCCGAAGGCCAAAGTGGACATGAGTTGTCCGATTTGAAGAACACTTCGGGAGCATTCTCGACCATTGATCAATTACAGTGGAAGGATAACGTAAGTGGAATAGTTAATCGACAGTAGGCGGTCACCACTGTTGTATGACTTATTCGGTAGGTAATCACTCTGTAGGAATTTCTACTCCAGAATTTGAGAGCCACGAATAGCCAAAGTCCCGAAGTAAATGAGAACCATCCATCACGTTGATAACACTTGTTCCCATGCTCTCTAGAATGACAGTGGCTCTGCTTGTATTCCAAATAAAGTGTGGCCATATTTATTTCTATCTGGTAAGGTTTGAGAGGACATGACCCTCCTCTTCCCTTTGCGTACCCATGGTCATGGATTTTTTGAAAATGAATCATTGATTTTTTTTTTTTGAAAGGAAATGAAACGTTTTGAGATCTAATAAAACTCCTGTAACTTATATCTCTTTTTTTCTTTTTCCTTAATATATAATAAACATTATTTGCTCACTTTTTTTTATAATATATATATTCAAGTTAAATTTTTTTTTAATTTCTCTCTGTGTTTTTTTTTTCAAACATATATATAATATGCAATAAACAATAATACACTTTATATATATATATATATATATATATATTAAATTTGTCCTTTTTATATTTTATTAGTATAAAAACAAATAATAAACAATAATTTTTTCAATTTATAAAATAAAATATTTCATAAAATAAAACATAGTAAAATAAAAACTCATAACTCTCATCAATATACTTTATACAATCCATAATTTTATTTTTAATTTTTAAATTAACTCTCAAAATTGTGTTTCTCATGGAGGTGAGATTCTTACGAGTAAACAAGTGGTTGGAACATACCGATAGGGTGGAAAGAGTGCCAGATTTCTTTCTTGCTAAGCATTTTTTCATCTTTTGGGTTTTTTCTAAAGGTTTTGAGTTACTAAATTCTTTTTAGTTTTTTCGGTTATTTCGAGTTTTGGACTGTTTCAAGTTGTGGTTTGATTCCAGTTTTTTATTTTTTCCATTTTTGGATTGATTCGATGTAATAAGGAACTTAGTTCCCCATCTAGTATTGTAAGCCATCATTTCTGGGTTGCTTTCTATAGGTTGCACATAATGTTTCGATGTAATAAGGAACTTAGTTCCTAATCTAACATTGTAACTCATCATTTCATATAATATATATGAGAGAGTTTGGGTTTGTATAAGTTTTGTTTATTTATTTTATAGTCTTTGTTGTTGTAGAGTTCCTACACCATGAACATGAATTATTTCAAAAGTTTATTTGTTTTTTATATTTACATAATTATAAATTTGAAATTTATTATTACAATTTTTTTTTCTTCATTTAAATAAATATGAATTTATCTTAAATTATTTTAGATAATAATAACAATAACACTAAAAAAAAAATCCATAATTTATTTTCATTTAAATAAACATGAATTAACACATAATGAATTCCACAATTTGTCTTTATTTAAATAAATATGAATTAACACAACAATATCTCATAATAGAAAAATGTTAAGCAAATTTACTTACTGCAACATAGGTTGTTTTTCTTCTCATATGAGAACTCCACATTATTCTCATATAAAAACTCCAAATTAATATAAAATTTTGTTTTTATAGAGCACTCTTTTTACAAATTGTTCATCTTTCTATTTCCAGGAAGATAAAGTTAAAGTTTTATGTAAGAAAAATACTGAAATATGAAAAATTAATATAAATTTTGTTTTCATATATAAGTCTTCTTATAGTTTGTTCATCTTTCTATTTTCATTTAATATGAAAAATTAATATAAATTTTGTTTTCATACAAAAATCTTCTTATAATTTGTTCGTCTTTCTATTTTCATTTATGAAATATGAAAATTACACGAAGTCATGAATGTGTGAAATTTTGTCATTCTATTATGTCTGAATAATGGGCACAATCTAATATAAATCATACTCATTTTCTATGTTGGAATATTCTTTTAGGGATTCCAAAAATATATGGCCAAGGATTCCAAGGTTATATGGCCAATGGGATATCTACTTCATTCCCTGATTTAGAGTATACACAGAGATGATGGAGTATATAAATCTGATTTAGAGTATACATAGAGATGATGGCCCTTTCGTCCCTAGTGTTTGAACTTTCACTTTGATACCAAATGTAACATCTCTCCATGGGATACTACAAAATAATATTTGATAAATTAAACACATGCATCTAATGTAAACAAAATTTTCTTCTTTCATACATGAAATAACCTACTACATATTTTGAACTCTTTTACAATTTTTCCAACGGTAAATATTCCAAATTTGAATCCAAATGTACGAATCTAAATAAGTTGATGAGATAAATAAGAAGTTAACTTTACAATTAAAATATTTAAATAGAAACATAACAAAATACATCATGTGAAATATCTCCTCCCTAGTCTATTGAAGATGACCATTTACAATGTAGTCATATCAGTAGTAGGAATGTGCTTCCAAGCATTCCTTTTATTTTCACTTTCCCAGAGGGAAACAATAGAATCCTCCTCGCCAACTAAAATCCTAGCCGACTTCCTAGATCCAAGAAACCTTTCAGTTTCTTGACTCTCCGTGCTCGTGACTCCAAGAACAACAAAACACATATTCTCTAGGAAGACTCACAAGAATTATATCTTCCAAGAATTATCCAAATTCTCCACAAACTCCAACCTCTCAACCCCCCCTTCATTACCACTTCCTCTCCCTATTTATCAAGTTTTCATAGCCCCTTCCCCAAGTATCCTCAACCACCCTCATTAGTAGCCATCAAACTCCCTTATCTAGATTTTTGGGAAAATTTAAAATAAATCTAAAATATAAATGAATTACATAAAATAACAATAAATAAAAGGCAAAGTCTTTCTTCTCATGTTAGCTTATAAATGAAACTTGACAATTTACCCCAAATGTACATTACAACCCACCATAATCATTTCATTAATCATACCAACCATTAATCAAAGTCAAAGAAGATGCTTAATGCTACTAGATATTTTGTATGCAATACAATTTACATAGTCACTAAACTATTCGACGAAATAGTTAATAATTAATAAATTAATTAATTATATTAGTGTGCATGTGTAGGGTATGTGTGCGTAGCTAGAGGAAACAAATCCTACACATGTGCTAACGATAAACAAACAATGCCTCTAGTGCATAACTTCTATATGATCACAATAAGGCATGTAGGACAAAAAATGCATCATTTAGTAATTCTTACTAGAAAAACTACAATAATTCATCAAGAATTGATTATCAACTTAGAATATCAATGGAAATCATAATGAGTGTTTTGGAACCAAGTGAGAAATCAAGAGTCGCATGACTAGTCCCATAACAATTTTGTCAACTAACATTGAATCATCCTTCCTTCCTAACATACTTCTATCTCCCATCCTATCTTTTCCTCTGTTGGGATAATCTGGAGCGTCAACTATTTTGACCTAAATCCAGATAGAACCTGTAAGTGGAAGTGTCATACATCTCGACGAAGCTTCACCAACAGGAAACTGGCATTCACCATCACACGTCTAGGGGAGTGTGTCTTCACACAACCCTCCCACAACTCCAGGTTTCAGAGGGTAAATGGTGGGAAATACCTCCACCCCTCCTTATAGAACTAAGGTCAACACCCTACATCAAGCCATAATGTGCAACTATTGCTCTTAGAGTCATGTCATCAAACAACCAATCTGGGCAAGCTATGTGTCATGTCAAAACCACACTTACCACAGATCATAATAATATTTAAAATCATAAATTAAATAATAAGTACGACTTATAGCATATGCTATCGTATTGATGTCTATGACATCCAAGTTACTTCATCACTATAGTCATTTGGCTATCACATAAATCATCAACCTGTAGGTTTGTTCACCAATAACTCATATCCATGCATATACATCATAATTTTGTGTAAGGATCCATATATGTATTAAAATTCAATTAAGAAATGTATGTTTATTTTCATCATTCCCTCCATCTGTTATGCATTCACCACATAACTTGAACTAGTATCCATGTACCAAAATTCCACATTTAAATTTTCATGTTTGAATAATTCTCATAACTGTCATAATTATGAACATATAACAATAAAATAACATTATGCATCACATAAATAGGTCCAGATATACCCATCTCAAATGTTTATATCAGTCTGACTCAATCCAAATAGATACTAAGTAATGAATTACTAAGATGAGTAAAATCAAAGTTCTAATTGTCTAAGATCAAAATATGGGACGTTGCACTCAAATTAGAAGTTATCTTGGGAATCATAATACAATAAGTCGTTTCCATGAACCTTATAAATATGTAGTCCCACAAAGATTGAAATAGGGTGGTTAGACCCTTTCACTATTCGACAATTATTCTCAATGATTAGAATATTATATTGCCTTCTATCATCAACCTTCATAGCTTCAAAGAATGGAGAATCATGAGAAGTCGTTACAAGTCAAAACATGAGATTAATATTTTCCATTAATATGTTTTGATGACAAAGCATTTCTAAAGGGGAAGACAATGTTATGTATATAAAAATAAATGTTATTGATAAATATATATACCTAAACTAGAGAACTTAGGATATTAACTATTAAAAGGTTTATCATATAAAGACATGACTTTACGTGAAAGTCACCTTGAGGGCTATAAATTCCATGACCATTCAACATTGTAATCATCATCTCTCATATTTTATTCCATGTAATATCTTAATCCATGTGGATTTTTTTTATGTTATCCCATTTATTTTGAATATTTAATTTAAGAAACAAGTTGTTAATGTTATATTTAGGTAACATTTCAGAGAAAATATCTAGTAGAATCAGTAAAAAGCAAGCTAATGCAACCTGAAATCTACATGGAAAATAATAACAAGAGGATGGAAAAATGGAAGAGAAAATGAGTATGTTGTAGGAAAAAATTGGAAGCTAGAAATGGAGAAAAAGTCTAGTGTTGAGGTCATTCAATGAGTGGCTCCTCCTACTATTTTTGTGGGATCTTATGGGATGGAAAAAATTTTGGCTCGAGAGAAAAATACAATGCAACAAGAATCAATAGAAGCAAAGACGCAGTCCTTCGACATTCAATCATCCAAGGCTAATAGCAAGCTAAAACAATTAGTGACCATGCACCTTTTTAATTTATGAATATTATAATGCTTTATAATTTTGTATTCTTGTTAAGGTAGTTCGTACAATAATATACCTATAAAATAAATAATGGTAGCTCTAAAACTTTAAAACTAGTACATACTAGATGGTTTAGTGGTAATCTTATTTTAACACACACACACACACACACACACACACACATATATATATAGTTATTTTATCGTAATTTTATTATTTTCTTTATGAATAGTATGATACTATTAGTGATGGTCATTAGTTTTATTTTAATTATCTAATTAGCAAGATCAATACAAATAAAAGTCTTGGATAAACATTCTACGAAATGATGATTTTTTTTCAGGGACATTTGTTCAAAATCTAGTGAGAAATTGTTAGATTCCTAGATTTGAGTGATTATTTCTGTATAATCTGAGCGCCCCAGGGTTTTTTCAACATGTTGAATCCATTTCTGCATTCATAAATGGATTTTGAACAACAAAAAATATTGATTCGTGTAAATTTATATCGCTTGATTCCAACGAAAAAAACTCTTTGATAAACAACTAAACAAAACCCAAATAAAATAGAGTGAAATATGTAAAATATATATTTAAATAATTGGGTAAGATGAATTCCAATAATAAGGATCATATTACAATTTATATTCCATTATAAAATAAATCACCTTCTTTAAATAGTGAAAGCACACTGCATAATAAATCAAGTATAAATGCATATTGTATAACAAAATTAAAATTATAAAAATAATATATATTTCATTTCTTGTTGCTATGAAAATAATAATCAATCTTACCTTTTTCCCTTCTCCTTTAAGTCAGATTAAAGAAAGTATGAGTCAAAAACTAACCAATCAAAATTCTTAAAAAAAAAAACTAACTCTTTATAGGGTGTCTTTCCATATCACTTCAAAAAGTACAGCCTCCTCCTCCCTGTAAAAAAACCTAACTCTTTATAGGGTGTGTTTCCATATCACTTAAAAGAAGTACAACAACCTCGCTGTATTGATTTCTTTTACTCTATCCCTACCAAAAAAAAATATGATGTGGAATATCCAATCAACACATTCATGCACTGATTTATCACATTCAAATTTACGTTTAAATATTTTATTATTATTCTTAACAACAATATATTTAGACCAGACATTTATGGTATATATATAAATAAATATATATGTGATTTCTTCCATGATATTATTATTTGTTATCTTGTTATTTTTTATTTAAAAAAATTCTTGAAACCAGAGGATCACTATTTAACGTAACAACCATATGACATGATTAAGACTCGGGTGTTTTAGTCACTTTTCTTTAACAACACCCTCCACTTTCATTGCACTTCCTTAACGGAAATTCAATTAGTTAGATGAACAATTCTTTCTCAGACATTAATTGAACATCAACAGCCATTGCTTTCGAAGGATTCGTGTAATCTGCGCATTGAAATCCTATCATTTTCGGTGATGGCAGTTTTTTCTTTTTAGTAGCGGCCAAGTTTGACTTACCTTCACCAAAAATGAAACGATTGAGGTGCACTTATAAAGCTCCGTCTCCACACCAACTGTCATGCCCCTCCTGAGCATCTATTCTTTAAATGTATATTAACTCTCACATTTATTGCATCATCATAATGGAGCTATTCACGGGTGATAGATTTCACAATCCTTACCGTAAAGCTGAAGTTTTCTCTTTTTTTTTTTTTTTGGTGATTGATAACTATTGCGTCCGAGCTTGTATGATGGTGATCAATAACTATTTCACTGTTGTGTGTGATCATATATAAGTTGTTGAATCTAAATTAATTAAATGTTAAATAGAGTTGTAAGTTCTAAATTGAAGCAATTCAGATTCAACTATTTATGTAGTGATTAATAATGGGTATGTATAATAATAATAAGTTATAGGGTATGTATACCTTCTTAAACTTTACCAGTCAAATTTTTGAACAAAAGGGCATCCTCTTGAAAATAGATTATTATTATTATATATAATGTACTAGCAACAACTAAATTAATATTAATAATGTATTATTATAATTATTATTATTATTATTATATAATGTACTAGCAACAACAAAATTAATATTACTAATGTGTATGTATATTTAGCATATTAATAATGTTTTTTCCTATAGTATATGCTAAATATAAACCTATATTAATATTGTTGTTGCTAGTAATTTATGAATACATGCATAAAATATTATAATATAATATTAACTTAAACTAATGTTTGTATTAATTTATATTAATATAATATATGTATTAACTTATATTAATGAATATTGTTGTTGCTAGTAATTTATGAATACATGCATAATATAATATAATATTAACTTAAACTAATGTTTGTATTAATTTATATTAATATAATATATGTATTAACTTATTTATAGAAAAAATTATTAATAATCACTAAAGATATATTAATATTAATAATAATAATGTACTATCATGTTACAGTATTTATACAGCTATTATATTAAATAATAAATAATTGTATAAATATTAAAAAATTTAATCTAATTATAAATTTTTATATTTATTTAAAAAAGTTAATTTATATTAAGTTTTTTTTATATAATTAATATTAATTTTTTAAATTAAACTTATATTATATAAATTTAGATTAGATTAATGTTTATATTATTTTATATTAATTAATTGATATTAATAAATTATATTAATTTATATTAATGTTTGTATTAATTTATATCAATATAATATATGTATTAAGTTATATAATATATGTACAGTCTGAGTGGGTTTAATGGTTAAGAACATGTGTTTCCTCCTAAGAGGTCACAAGTTCAAATGTAAAGGGGGTAGGGTATGAATATCTCCGTAGACTTTACCACTCAAATCATTGGGCAGTGTCTCGCTTGGTCATGACCTTAAAAGTAGATTATTATTATTATTATTAACAAAGTTTATAAATAACATTATTATTAATGAATAGATATATTATTAAGATTAATGATAATGATTAATGTTCATTAAATGTGATGTGATATTGTGACATCCATTAAGGGTTTTTTCACATTGCAACATTCATGAAGGGTTATGTTATGTTGTGGCATTCTTCATTGGTAATGTCATATTGCAACATTTTTTTTGGCTTACTTTATTATTAATAACGTTCATCTTGCCATGTTAATGACAATGTTAGATTGCGACATTCATCAATGATTATGTTGAAATGTGAAATTCGTATATGTGTATTTCATATTATGACATTCATACTACCACGCAAATGGCTATGTCATATTGCATTGTTCATCAAATGTCATGTCACATTGTGATGTCCATTAAGGGTTTTATTGCATTGTCATGTTCATCCAATGCGATGCCACATTGTGACATTCATTAAGTGTTTTGTCACATTCCAACATTCATGAAGGGTTATGTTAGGTTGTGACATTATTGAATGGTGATGATGGATTGTGACATTCATTTTGGCTTACTTTACATTAAATTGTTTCATTGCTTGATATTTAAGTTGCATTCTAAAATTGTTGAAGGTTTATGTTGCATTGTGACTTTCCTTTATGGTAATTTCAAATTGTAGGATTTAACTTGCCACATTAATGACTATGTCAGATTACAACATTCATCAAATGTACTATGAAATTACAAACTTCATTAAGGGTTTTGATTCATTTTGATGTTAATGAAATTCTATGTCACATCTGGACATTCATAAATAATTATGTCAGATTGTGACATTCAGGAACGATTATGTTGGATTCTGACATTCGTTTTGGCTTGCTTTATGTTCAATTTCTACATTTCTTAATATTTATGTTGCATTGTAATGTTCATCTTGACACGTTAATGGAAATGTCATATTGGGACATTCATCATATGTCCTGTTATTTTAAAATGTCCTATAAGGGTTTTGTTGCAGTGTGTAACATCCCGCTCTGGCGCACTTACCAAACTTATTCTTTGAGGACACTTGCTCGCAAGTGATCTGGATTTTTATGATGATAAAACTTTTTCCTTCATTACGATGCATTAAGTTAGATGACATGATGTTTTTACTACTTTGATGTAGACAGGTGCTGCTGACTCAGTTTCATTGAGTGTGCAGGGTTTCAGACCTTGAGGATGCAGAGGCATCGATGGAACTCCCTTGGACTCCAGATTGAGTCAGGGAGTGGGCTATTTGGGTTGTTTCATTTACGGTGATATTGTTTTGTTTTGATGATATGCTATTGATTTTATGATATGTTGTTGACATGATCTGACATGATGGTTGATGATGCAGGCTGACGATAGCTTGCCGAACAGACTCACATATGGAGTAAAGGGGCCACACACGAGTTCCAGAGAGATTGAGGGAGAGGTGTGGACAGCAGCCCTGCCACAGCCTACTAGCACTCCCGCTGTGGCTCGAATTGTTGGTTAATGATTACCTAGTTCGAGAGGATCCACGATGCCGTGAGGGCAGACTGCGACAGTCGCTCACGATGATTCTAAGGGGCGCGCAATAAGGCAGGGGCCTTATTCCTTAGATCCCTTAGTCTCCCACAAGTTCACCTGGCGGAGTATTGACTCCAGGGGTTATAGAGTCTACCAATCCGTCAAGTCAGCGAGTGGCACCCTTGGAGTACGTGGTGCATCCTGAAGGGCACGTCACGCAAAGAAATGCAAGTCAGCGAGTGGCACCCTTGGAGCACGTGGTGCATCCTGAAGGGCACGTCGCGCAACAGAAGAAAACAAGGCGAGTGGCACCCTTGGAGCACGTAGTGCGTCCTGAAGGGCACGTCGCATTGATGATGATGATGAGACAACCTAG
>ML780709.1:766305-808053 GCA_009831015.1 Picea engelmannii | reverse complement strand
AGAGGAATAAAAATTAGAAATGAGGAAACTTGTAATATATATATATATATTGAAAAGACTATTAAGCGCATTTATCATTTGGGTTTAACAAAAAAAAAATTAAATGAAAATAAAAAAATAAAAGAGAGGAATAAAAATTAGAAATGAGGAAACTTGTAATAAAGGAAACTTAATAATGGAAAGTAGGAGACATAGGGTAAAAAGCAAAAAGAAATCAACATTTAAGGAGTTACTAAAATTCAGAAACTTCATTTTAGGAAAGTGATTAAAAGCATGAGAGGGGATCTAGGAACCCTAGGAGTAATTTAAGGAGCGATTTTTGGGGGAGTGAGGAAATTGAGTCTTTTAATTATTAAAAAGAAATTAATTTTTGGAGAACCGTAGGGATGAGCGACACTTAGACGGCAGAGAATGTTCTGAGGTTTGTCTTTAAAAATTAATTAATTAATGATTTAGGAAAGTAGGTGGGTCTCAAATTTCTATAAAAGAAGGGCAAAAGAAGGAAGAGGGGATGAACGGTTAGTGTAACATTACGCTGCCGAATTGTGGCTTGACGGATTGCTTGTGAGGAGTTGGGTTTATCTCAGCTGTGTTGGAGTGGTAGCTCAGCCGTGGAGGCGAGCTGAGAAGGTAGTCTTATCTCTGGTTCTTGTGTGGCCCCTTTGCGGCTCAAGGGGCTAAGGGGGAAGCAAAGTACCCCTAGCGTTTGGCTGGGAGGTACCGGTGAGCCTTCTACGGTCGACGAGCGGGACACGGCACGGAGCGCGGGACGCGGCACAGAGCGTGGGACGTCTTCCGAAGCGGGCGAGAGGCAACGGTATGGATTTTTACATTCTGGTAGAGTAGATTGTCTAGTTATTCTCTTAGGCGATTATGATGCATTATGTGTAATATGTGGCTTCAGCCGTTGTGGTTCGCTTTCGTATGCTACGGCGATATCTTTCGGGAATCTTTGTTGGGTTAAAATTTGTTAATGGATGTGGATTTCTAGAATTTTCATGTTTATATTTCATTGTTGTTGATGATGGTAGTGACACGTTTTGGGAAAAAATTATTGTGTGGGTTTTCCTTGAGTTTGGGCGTTCCTGTAGATTGATTCGGCATTCTGCTTCTGGTTTTCATTTATGCATTCGTAATTTCAATCGGGCGTTTGCCTTCTGGGTTGGGTGTTGGGCGTTCTGGATTCGTTGTCATCCATGGACTGCTGATTTGTTTTGCGTTGACCTGCATTTTCTTGGGATTTGGGCGTTTTTACCTTACACCATGGGCAAATCTGATTTTGGGCGTATTTATTTTAAGCTTGAGCGATTCTTCTATTGGCATTTTATTTTATGCTATGGACACTGGCTTTATGGGGCGTTTGGTAGTCATTGGGCGTTTTGTACAATGGGCAAATGTGTATAGTGACGTTCCTTTTTTTTATATATAGTAACGATTTGGGGACTGTAGGCGATTTCCTTGTTTACAAGCATTTCGTTTTTATAAATAGGCATTTCGTTCTACTGCACAGGCATTTGAATAAGCATACCAACAATTCGTTTTTATAAATAGGCATTTCGTTCTACTGCACAGGCATTTGAATAAGCATACCGGAAATTCGTTTTATAAATAGGCATTTCGTTCTACTGCACAGGCATTGAATAAGCATACCGACAATTCGTTTTTATAAATAGGCATTTCGTTCTACTGCACAGGCATTTGAATAAGCATACCGGCAATTCGTTTTTATAAATAGGCATTTCGTTCTACTGCACAGGCATTTGAATAAGCATACCAGCAATTTGTTTTTATAAATAGGCATTTCGTTCTACTGCCCAGGCATTTGAATTTAACCCGAAGCAAACTCTGTCCGCGATCTAAAGCTTAATGAGCAACCCAGATTGATGTATTCTGTCTAAACTTAGATTTTCATTTAAGGGATTGTCCGAAATTTGGTTGTTGTAATGATACAGTGGCGTTTTGTTTACCGGACCTGTTAAATGGTGGTTGAATGCGCCCTGTTGTTTTCGAAGACCACCTCTAAATGCAAGTCGATACAGCCAATACAAAACAAGTTATGATTTGTTGTAGAATTAATATTTATGGAACGTTTGTTGTCACTCGACAGGGTTATCAAACTTCCAGACATTATCAATTCATTTTGAAACGAATTAATAAACTGTCGTAGTCATAAATCGCTCTGTTATTGGGTTCTCCTTCTGCCACACATTAGTATGCATGTATTCCCGGGAGTTAGCGCATGCGCTGGGCTCGTACCAGTGAGAAGCACCCTTCCCTGCATCAAATCATCCTACAAATCCATAGAGAGTTAAACCGCCCTGCTCAGAAATCAGCGTGTTAACTTAAACCAAGGCGCATTCTTACTTAGACTTCTCAGAGTAGAATAATTGGATGTCTATACCGAATGAACCTGACCATTTCAATCAAGTCAGCGAATATCTCTAGGCAGCAAAATTTTAGCCAAATCCTCCACCCACGGACCCATCAGTCTGCCAGCGATAGTGGCGGTTCTGCTTGTTTTGTGATTGGTTTATACGATGGTTCAAATATGACAAGTTGACATTTAGGGTCAAGATTGCAATCTAACCTTCAGAAAATGTATTCAACGTCAACGAACGGTTATAGTATCACCATGCACAGATCTCTAATTACGACCTTGTAAATGAAATGGCAATATAAATGATATCCAGGAAAGCAATATTAAAATCGTTTGGGAAAATTTGTGGTTATAGTTGTTTGCCTCTATTTTAATTAACCCATTTGCAGTTGTTTTTCCTCTATTTCATTATTGTCATTAAAATGTTATCATTGTAAATTGCCCTCTTTAATATGATGTATATTGAATAATCACAATGGTTGTCACCCCTAATTCTGAGGTAATTTTATTTGTTGACATCTTTATTTAATGGTTGTCTTAATCATTGTCATTTGTAATGGTGATAGGTTGTCAATTCCTAATATTGACCTCTTAATTACTGACATTTAATATGGTTAGTTTACATGTTGCCCTTTTTAAAATATGTGATGGTATGGTCAATTATTGGTATACCTGATGTTATTAGTTATGATGTTACTTGTGTCCCTTTAAAAGTTGTTAATTTAGTTGACATTTTAAATATCTTTATATAGGGCTCCCTTTTGTTTTTTAATACTGTTATTTAAATAAGCTCATTTAATTATTGTAATTGCTATATCTTGTCATTTGTAATTATGATGGTATATGGAATATTCAATTATGATGATAATTTTATTGCTTTAGGTGAAGGAAAAATGTTATGGCATACCAATGTCAGGGAAATATTGTTTATAGATTCGCAAATTGTAATGTATTGTTGAAATAGGAAATTGTGTTTTCTTACCTTATAAACAAGATGGCACGATTAGAGTTGAAGCGTATGACCATTATTTATTCCAATGCTATTGTAATCAGAAAGGAGATGATATGGTTATCTTATTGTGATGTTCGTGTAGTCTCTTGACATTGATAGGACTTACTTAGTGGAATGCCCCGGATTTATATGTGTTAAATTACTCAGAGTTAGTAAATGAGGGTTGTTGAGTCTGGATTTATGTGGAACTAGGGTGTTCGTTGTCAGAGTCCTTGTCATGCGCCTTCCGTAAGGGGCATAACCGTTCTTCCTGTTTATGTCATACTTGATTGCAACCAGTTAGCCGCACAGTCTGCTTATGTCGGGCGGGGTACATACCCCTCCTTGTAGCCTTAGTGTTTATGTCGGTGTGTGTGATTTTTCTGTGTAAAGAATCTAGTGCCGTATCAAGAGTCTCGGGCCCTTTAAAGGCAGGGTTTCCACTCTTGCGACACACCTGACAGAGATTACTAGTTTCTGCCTGAGCAGTCGGCCAGGAGCCTGTCTAATCTTCTTTCGAGAAGACATAAGACTAAAAGCCCTGCTTTTCTGTGCAGAAATAGTAAACTCTACTGATGGATTCTCCCTCTATGACTGTACTATACTTAACACCTGGTGTCGTTTCCTGCTTACAACTGCTAGTTGTACGCCTTATGTCTAGGGGTGTCTATTGCTTGTTGTCACTGTGATATGTTGGGATTGTTTTGTTGTGTTCGTCTTGTTGTGTCTTGTGCTAGGTCGGGTTACTAGTTTCTGCCTGAGCAGTCGGCCAGGAGCTGGTCTAATCTTCTTTCGAGAAGACATAAGACTAAATGCCCTACTTTCCTGTGTAGAAATAGTAACCCTAACACCTTGGACTCTTCCCTCTGTGTTCTTACTGTGCGCCCCCAGAATGTCTTATTGTTGTGTTGTGTGCCTTGTGCCTATGGTCGTATTGTTGCAGTTACTCATTGTGTGCCTTCAGTTTTGCCTTGTCATGGTTGTGTCTTGTTGGTTGTCCAGGGCGTCGTACAGTTAGGTGTGTTGTTACTTCTACACGCGTGCACACACTTAAAGAAAAAAGAAAAAAATTGCACCTGTCACTAGAATGGTTGTCATAACGAGGCAGTTCATTACACAGTGCGACGTTAATGAAGTGTGATGTCAGATCATGACATCCATTAATGGTTTTTTTGTATTGCAACATTCATGAAGGATTATGTTGGGTTGTGACATTATCCAACCCTTATATGAGATTTTGACATTCATTTTGTCTTGATGTATGTTAAATTGCTACATTCCTTAATATTTTTGTTGCTATGTCATATTGTAGTGTTAATCAAATGTCATGTAACATTGCAATGTTCATAAAGGGTTTTTTTGAATTTTCACATACATCAAATTTGATGTCACATTGTAACATTCATTAAATGTTTTGTTGCATTGCAACATTCATGAAGGGTTATGTTGGCTTGTGACATTCTTCATTGGTGATGATTGATTGTGACATTCATTTTGGCTTATTTATGTTAAATTCATGCATCACTTCATATTTATGTTGCATTGTAAGTTCTTGAAGGTGTGTGTTGTGTTGTGACTTTCCTTTATAGTTATTTCATATTGTACAATTTATCTTTTCACGTTATTGGCTATGTTAGATTGTGACATCCATCAAATGTTTTGTCACACTACAATCTTCATTAAGGGTTTTGTTGCATTGTGATGTCAAATTGTGACATTAATAAATAATTGTGTTAGATTGTGACATTCATCAATGATTATGTTGGATTCTGACATTGGTAAATGGTAATTACATATTATGACATATGTTCATACTTACATGGAAATGAGTATGTCATACTGCGACGTTCAAAAAATGCCATGTCACATTGTGATGTTCATTAGGGGTTTTCTTTCATTGTCATTTTCATCAAATTTGATGTCACATTGTGACATTCATTAAGGGTTTTGTTGCATTGCAACATTCATGAAGGGTTATGTTGGGTTTTGATAATAATCAATCCTTATTTGAGATTGTGACATTCATTTTCTCTCACTTTATGCTAAATTGCTACTTTTCTTAATATTTGTGTTGCATTGTAATGTTCATCAATGGTTATGTTGCATTTTGGTTTTGCAGGGTTAATAATATAGTAATAGTATTAATATTTATGTGACGTTGCAGAGTGTATGAAAGATGATGCCATATTAATTTTTTCATAACATTTACTTTGGTTCACCTTGGTCAAACATGGTTTATTGTGGTTTAGTTTGGTTAAGCATGGTTGTTTATGTGAAATGGTTACAATCCTTAGTGGTTATTTCAGATTTTAGAATTCATCTTCTCACATGAATTCATATGTCACATTGTCTCCTTCATCAAATTTCTTGTGACATTGTGATGTTCATTAATAGCTTTGTCACATTTTGACATTCATTGAATGTGATGTCACCCTGTGACATTTATTAAGGATTTTTTTGCATTTCAACATTGATCAAGGGTTTTGTTTTGTTGTCACATTCTTCAATGGTTATGTCTAATTGTAACATTCAATAAAAAATTTTATGGCCTTTTATTTATTTATAAATTAATAAAAACATTAAAAAATATTTAGCATCTATAAAACATGAACTACAATACAAAATAAAAATATGAACCTTAGATATGAAGCACTTATAATATATATTTTCATAACATAGATTGCATATATAAGATTATATATGTTCAAGTTATGCTTGATATCCATATTACAAGGTTTCATTCCATTTGTTGTAGATAGTTCCTTCTTGGTGGCATACTTTCATGTGTTGACATTCCCTTTTCTTGCAACATTGATGCATAATTGAATATCTTCCAATTCAAACATGAGAATTTGTTAAGGGATGACTATAACTTGATAATTTCGAAATTAATAGGAAATGAATCATAATGTCTCATGATAGGGTAAAATGTAAAGAAAAATAATAATAAACTTGACGAATGAAGTATAGAAAACAATGATACTAATAGGAAAGAAAATTTAACTAACCACATTGCATACTAAGTGCAATGGTTATAAAGATATAGATTGTAATCGTTTCTCCTCTTTATTTCCATTTGTATCATATGAACTTTGAATCATCATCACATATATTTCAAATGTGAATGATTGTGATATTATTAAACCATCTATTGATTTAACCCTTGAAATTGTTGTGAATGTTAATCCTTGTCACTCAACATTACCAATATCAATTGTTTCTTTATCTATGGTCAAACCTTTTGATTTGTGTATTGTGAGAGCCCACACCATTCACAATGGGATTTTTTTATGATTTCCTTTGAAAACAAGTGCTATTGGTATCTTTATTTCATTTTTGATGTCCCATGGTGGACCAATGTAATTATCAAAAGAAATAGTTGTGTACATTGGCATTTGGGGTGGTCTTTATCCAGAAGAGTAGAAAATATTTGCAACTGTTCCAAGTGCTCCATTTACTAGCCTTGTTTCCACCCACAAGTTAAATCTCAACATGATACGCTAACTAGAACATAGAATAATTTCACATTCAAGTTGTTCATCATCTGCATCACTAGATTCTTTATTTCTTGTATTTTTAGCAAGACATTATGCAATTGGAATATTAAGTGATTTAAACATGCACCTGTTATGTATATTCACAAGTGCATTTGTTGGAAATAAATGGATCTTTGATTTGAATGTACTAATTTCAACAAAATCCATAGATTCATATGTTTTGGACATTATAAGATTCCAATCATCTATATTTGCATCAAAATTTCTAATGTTTGTCAATAGTTTTCAAAAGTCGCATTGTTTTGGATCTGTCCCTTGCTGACGAAAAATTGTGTCTAAAGTAACAAATTTTCTAAATTCCTTCCATAATAATTTAGCAATTTTGTTACCTACATACAATGGTTTATATTTAACATGAGGCAACTGACCAAGGTCTCCAATAATATTTAATGATCTTCCATTGAATGGAACAACTTTATTTTCTGGAAATGACTCACATAATCATGAATCGATCTGTATGAAAAACTTTGGTAAAATGAAAATTATTTCATTGATGAGGATCTATTTAACATGTTTCATTTCCTCTTGAAACACCACAAGTGCTTTTCCTTATAAGGGTTTAAAATATTTAATAGGGATTCTCAAAGATGAGTGAATTGTTCTAGTTCGTATCTTGAAAGCATCTATTCTAGTAGGTGATAGTAATAACAAAGGGCTCTTTCCATGGATTGAGTGTGAACTAAATTCTCTTGAAAGACAATTTATAAGGTATGACTTTACAATGCCTGCAGTTCCTTGAACAATAATTTTTAGTGTTTCTTCATTATTTGTTGCATTGAAATGTTGGATAATAATTTCAAAAGAAATTTGTTGCTTTCCAAAAAATGAAGATGGAGAAGCAGATGTAGAATGAGAATTAGATTGTATGGGTCTAAGTGACCATGCATTTTGAATGAAATTAGTTGGTTCTTCTATTGTTGCATCTAAACATGTAGTATCATCCCACACATTATTCAAGTGAAAGTCTCTTCGAGCAAGAGTATCAATGTCAGACACTTGAATAGAGTTAGGAGTAACAAGGAGAGATAGAAATTTACGTTCTTCCATATCATTATCAAGATTGATTTCTTCTACATTTGTATAGTCATCCTCTTGAATAATATCTGATGATGATTGATTTCTATGAACATCCAAGGATGATATCTATAGTTCTTCCAATTTTGCACAATAATTTCTTTACTGATACCTATGTCAATGGGAATGTTCCTGAATGGTTTATATAAAAGTAACTCACTCAGACAAAATGATTCAAAAGTATATGAATTCTCATTAGGAATTGATAAAAATCGTGGCCATACTCCAATTATTGCATTGTTATCTCTAGGATTCCAAGGTTCTTTCGTGCGACGAGGGTTGAAGGACTGTAAAGAACCAATCTGGTTCTTATGACAAGCATCCATCATAAATGGAATAAATAACTGTAATCGATATTAGACAAGAAAATATATTGAATAAGAATGTATATAATGAGATAAAATATATAATATATGATGAATAGATGTGCAATGAGAGTGCCAAATATATAGAAATCCTAAAGGCACACATGGTGACCATCCATGAAAGGATGTGTCCCTTATACAATTAATAACTATTTATTATTATTATTATTATTTATGATTATTATCACTTAATATTTATATATTTTGTATGTTACATTGCCTTCCCCTTAAAAATGATTTATCCTCAAAGCATGATTAGTGAAGGACCTAACTCTTTTTCTAACTCAAACTGACTTCTCATGATATTTTGTTTTGTAATTGTGAGACTTGAAGAAACAAAATGATATAATTTTCGAATTCCTGAAGTAATATGTTGCATCTTTTTGGAAGTGATCCATCCAAAATCTACTTTCATTGGAATTGTTTTATGATTGATTGTTTGGATATGATTTCTTATTTTAGGCTTCCATAGATGTTGTTGATTTTGTCTTCGTTCTTTTTCAATGTTACAGTTTAGTTGTTGGTAAAAATAACATTGTTTATATTCCTCTTGACCTTGTTGTTGGTCGTAATGACTCTTGTGATTGGGATGGCGATAAGGCACCCAAATCTCTTTTGAATATTGTTTATTAGATCTTTCTTCAACTTTTGATGTTTCTAGTAATTGAATTGGATCAATGTTTGTTTCTTTCTCTAAGGTTTGGATTTTTTGAACTAGAAGCTTCTTTATTTCAATTGATTTAATCATTGTTTCTTTGTGATCTAGCTCTTCATGTAAAGACTTCTTATCATGATTTAGCTTTCTAATTTGGGTAAGTAAGTCTTGATTATGTATCCTTAAATGTAAAAGTTTTTCCTTATTTCCTGACTTGTCGTCTTCAATTTTTTATTCCAAATTTTTTGTTATTTCATTCTTTAAACTTTTAATTTGTGCAAGCAATTGTTGATTAAGTATTCTTAAGTGAGAGGTTTCTTCATATTTTTCATATAATTTCTTCTCATTCTTTAACTTCTTGATTTGTTCAACCAAGCTTTGATTATGGTTCTTTAAACGACAATTATTTTCATCTTTCTCTATTAATTTATTAATGAGAGCGTGATTAGCTTATTCTAACTTCTGATCCATTTTCTTCTTATATTTTTCCTCATTTATTTGTACCAATAACGTTTGGTTATGTTATTTTAAGTAAGAAATATCTTTTTCTTTTTCTAGTAATTTTCCCTCAAGATTTTGTTTTTGTCTCTCCTCTTGTTTTTTTAGCATTTGCTCCAACCCAATTTTAAATTTTAAATTTCTGGTGTGTTGTTGATAATGAATTAGTTGGTTCTCTAATTATTTTATTTTCACTTCCCAATGCGTGTCACCTTGATTTTCTACTAAAGTAAAAATCTTTTTACAATATGGACAAGGACGATTTCCATTCATAAGGCCCATTTCATACTCTTCCTCTTTTGAGCAATAGGGACATTTTTCCGAAAATGTTTTCTTTGTAGATGTCATAGTTCACTTCTTTTTTTTTAATAAATCATAAATGTATGAATTTCAAGAACCCACTTTTAAAAAAAATACACTTTTCACTTTTTTCTTTTTTAAAATCCTTTAACTTTCTTCCTTGTCTTTTTGTGGATATCTCTAACTCCACAATATTTGATATGATACCCTATCTTCTTACTTTTTGTCATTGAATTTTTATTTTGGCTTCAACCCCATCACGTGTATATAGAAAGTTGTACAAAGTTACCACTGTAAATTCTCTTTTTATAGGGTAGGGAAATACCATGGGCCAATGGTTTACCAAAACCATGGTCTTGTAAACCACCAACAGTAAAATCTGAATTTACTCTTCCTTCTTCTTTAGAACCTTTTCTTTTCTTTTTTTATTATTTCTTTTTCTTTCTTTCTTTTTCCTTCTCCCTTTTTTTTTCCTTTATTTTTTTTTTCCTTCTATCATTTCTTGCAACTGAAAGATTATTTCTTCAATGGTAGTTTTTTATGATGTTTTTTGTTTTTTAATGGAAAAATTCCCTCACGTGGTCAAAGACCTGGATAAATTAGAGAAACTCTTAATTTTTATTTTGTATGAGGCTACAAGCCTGTATGGCCAATGGACAAGATAAAAAACAAAGCTTTGATACCAATGTAAAGAACCAATCTAGTTCTTACAACGAACATCCATTATAAATGAAATAAATAATTGTAATCCATACTCGACAAGAAAATATATTGAATAATAATGTATATAATGAGATAAAATAGATAATATATGATGAATAGATGTACAATGAGAGTTCCAAATATATAGAGAACCTAAAGGGACATATGGTGACCATCTATGAAAGGATGTGTCCCTTATACAATTAATAACTATTTATTATTATTATTATTATTATTTATTATTATTATCACTTAATATTTATATATTTTGTATGTTACAAGGACCATAACCTTTCAATGTCTATAAGTGACAAGTGTTCAAAAAATGTAGGCCTACCTTGATATATTTCAAGGAAATTGGAGTTTGTTGGAAATTGATCAAGATTGGAAATGGAAGAAACCTTTTTGAACACCTTCCTGCCAACATTAAGGGAAAAAAATCTATGAATACAAATAAAAATAAGGAGCTTTAGTAACATATTACAGGTCTCTTGTGCTCCTATGTCTCTATTGACAAATGTTTCAACAAGGAATTTTTTATAAGCACATATGTATGTTTTTCAGAGTCTACAATGTTTTAAATTCTTGTCATCATATCTTGATATCTTTTTGATATTATTTCATCTTTAGAAGAATATTTTACAATGTATTTCAACACCACATGACATGAAAGTACTGGTTGGCAATCAACATTAGCACGCCACATTGAAAGAAGACCTATATTATGAAAATTTAGCTTGTCATCATTACGTGAAGCTTCATATTTATTTTTTCCTTTATCATTGATAAATAATTTTGATTCATATTGAGGTTCCCATGGGGCATTGGAGAAACATCTGTAAAAAGAACCTGTTTTTACACAAGCATGAGTTCGTACTACATCTTGTTTGTCGTTGAATTCGATTAGTTAATTTTTCATAATCATCAAGAGGATTTGTAGCGAGTATTTCAGAGTTGTTCAATAAAAGAGGGTCTTCATTAAGAGGTCAATGGACATATATATTATGACGGTGGATATCACGTGGATTCCAGGTTGTCACATACTTATGGAAGTATTATTTTGTAGCATTCACTCTTGCTTCATTTTTCCATTCCAAGTTCTCCATGTTTGGTGCACCTTCTAATTATAAGAACCCATGTATATGTGTTGATCCTCTATGTTGCCGCTCATACCTATGAAATTTAGAGTTAATATATGAAGGTATTGGATTCAATTCATTTTTCAAAAGATAAAGTTTAAAACTATGTACTTGTACAAGTGTTGGGTTCTAAAGATGTCCTAAAAACAACCTTAGTCTGACATTAATTTTATCAATCGAGGATTCGTCCTTTTCTCTCAAGATTGTAAGAAAAATCTATGTGGATAAGTTGTAGAAGTTTAAATCGTGTAGATAGTTCATTTACAACAAATCTGGATTCATCTAAATTACTGTAATAAGCAATTTCTTCACACATTAACTACAAAGTCTGAAACTAATGATTCAATAAAAAGGAAATATATTATGAGCAATAACACACCCTGAAAATAAACATCAATTAATTACTGAACTCATTCATCTATCCAGGACACATCAATTTAATCTATAAAAATGCCAATGAATCAATCTCTCAAAGAACATTGATTAATCAACCTATTCGAAAGGAACAATGATCTATTGAGATATAAGAAGGAACAACAAATGAAAAATTAATGAAAAGAATCAACAATCGATAAATTGGCAGCAATCGGTAATGGAACAACAATCGATAATTTCCAAACAGAATGTCTAATCTATGCGAATGGAATAACACAATCAATTCATAATAGAAACAACACATTAATGAATCTATTCTAACTGCTGAATGAAATATCAACCCACAAAATTACCACATAATCGATAAAAATACAGATAAGATAGTATCTCCTTTCGATTGGGCCCACAGTCTTCAAAAGATACTGTTATGAAAAAATCAGTACACGGAAATGGTCAAAATGCTTGAAACTTCCATTAATTCCATAATTGATAAGTCATTTACAACTGGGTTGTTGTACAAAGTATCAACAATTAGGATATCGAAATTTTGCCACACCCTCTCTATCGTTCACTCTTCTATATATATTACAATAAGACAAGTGAATTAAGTTATCCTAAGGATTGAGAGATCCTCAGGATTTCTTTTACTATTTTATGAAGATTTCAAGATTAAAAACAATCTTCCTTGAACCATCTCGTGCCTGATTTATTTAATCTTCAACAGTCTGTGCATCTTTATTATCTTCTTGATTATCCTTGATTAACAACAATTGCCCATTTTTTCATAAAATCAAAGCAATTCAAACCCAAAGTTTAGAAAATATCTAATATTATTTAATATTATTTTCAAAAGCTTTTTAATTAGTTTCTTCCCTAATTGCTTCAAACTAATAGAAAATTCAACAAAGAATATATCATAAATCAAAGTAACAAGGATAATATTTATACCTTTTTCTCACCCCAACATACCCTCCAGCTTACCTTTTTGCATGTCCTCATGCAACAAGATAGTTCATATGCATGGTAGTGAGACTGTAATATAGAGAGGTATCTTCTTCGTACCTCTGGAAACCATGCTTACCTTTAAGTTCTTCAAAATAAGCTTCTTCTTGTTTCTTATGGAGTTCATAAACACACTAATAACCCTATGGAGGATACCAAATAATGGGGGCATTGTACCTACATCCAATCCAGGAAGGCCCTGCTTCCATGATCATATACCTTTCTAATATGAGAGCAACTACTTGAAAATTCCTAAAACCAAATGGTTCCCTATTCTTGATTTTTTTTGAAGAGACACTCCATCTTAACTTTGCAACAAAAATGGCTTCTTCTCTAATTTCTCCAAAGTACTGCAGACCTGAATATATAACATATCTATGGATGGGAGCTAAGGATTCCACAACCTTTTCCCTCTTCAGAAATGCTCTATGTTGCATAATGGTGTCAAAGGGTTTAGAAGGTTCTCCTCTGACCCATAAATCTATCCCATTTTCTATTTTCGTAAAGACCTTATGTGCCTTGGACCATCTAATTTGATTTTTGGCAAAAGATAAAAAGGCCTAAAACTTGATATCCCCACTGATTGGATTGGGGTTCTCATCTATGTTTTCTTCTAAAATGAAATTATGAAGATATAATTCACACAAAAAGTATTTTACTGCATCATCTTCTTCTTTGAAACACGAAACAAAATCAGAGATAGTGGCAAACTCAGAAGGTGTTCATGCCCTAATTGCTTTCACTTTTAATAACAAATATAGTTCCAATAAAAGTAGGGCATAATTATTAGCAGGGGCCCTGAAAGATAATACATCAGAATAAATAGACAAAATAATTTTTATTTTCTCCAAAGATCCATCAAGATAACCCTACACCTTCTTTACCTTTTCTCTTACTCTGCTGAGATCAACAAAGGTTTCATTTTCAGTCACTCACATTGCTCGAAATTGTTTGAAAAATTTATGATTCTTTGTTACTAGAACCATTTCATTTCGGCAATGGGTTAAGTTATGTTGGGACTATTCCAATTATTCTTCCAGTATTCTAATAGTGGCACCATGTTCAGTGGAATGAAGAACCCCTTCAGTCTAAACAACTTTTTCTATTGTTACTAGAGCATCTATCTGAGTTTATGTTTCAGCCGAATCCAAGGGGGCATGAAAGTATGTTTGTGTTTCAACAAGGTGACTATGAATTTCCCCTCTTTGAACCCTTCCAGTAGGAAGTGGATTTCTTCCCTACATACTAACTCTCCTATATTTCTCCTTCCTATAGGATTTGTTAGACTGTTCTAGTCACTTCTTAAGTGGTCTAATATTTCCCTTCAATCTATCAGTTTCTTGTTTTAACACCTTCATTCTCTTGACCTTCATCATCAGTGCCTTATTCTCATGTTCCATCTCTCTGATTCAACTTTTGTCTTCTTCTATTGTTTCTTTACAACCAAGGGGAATTTAAAGGTCCTCAAAATATTGATCAATTGACAATTCATTCCTTGTATCCTCTGGGCATTCTTGTTTCTCTTAAGGGATTCTCTCCTTAAACTGAGGCTCTGGTTGTTCTGCTACATCAGTATATTCCCTCATAGGAAAGGATGGCATCTCTACATCAAGATTATCAAAGATAGTGTTTGAATAAGGAGAGGTTGGATCTTGACGTTCTTTTGGGCTGTTTGTATCTTCAGTAAGAGACAATCCCAAATTTCCTAACACTTGGTCCATCTCCTCTTCATATCTTTCAAAGAAATCATCTTGCTGCCCTATAGGGTTTTCATGTGATGGCTCTTTTGTTTGCATAGTCTCTTGCATGTTTTTAGATTTTCTTTTCTTCCTACCCTTTCTTCTTTTAACAGATCGGGTTTTAGGAGCAGAAGTTGTTATTTTTCTTTTCCTTTTTGATGTTTCTTCTTTCATATTTTGAGTTTCTTCTTTTCACTGCTCCTCTACCAACGGAATAAGTTCTTTTTCAATTTCAGGTTGGGTGGCTGGTATTTCTGTTTGAGCACTATCTCCCTATGGCTGAACTACCTCAATTCCTTGTGGGGTAATTTCAGGGTGGATTTCTGACTGGGGAACTTCTGGTTGCTCTATTTGCAAGGGTATATTGAGCTCAATTAGGTATTCCCACGTCATTTGTGCATGATCTAATGCCATGAATACTTTTAATTTTACCAGCACATGATGATTGATTACGCTATCAGGGTGTTTAGATTTTTGAATTCTTCGAGCTACCTCATGCAAAATGCTATTTAAAAGAAATGGCAAAGTTAATAATAACCATTGTTTTAATGCTGCCAATAGCTTGAGGTGGCAAGGTCTCAACACATCATATCATCCATCACATGTAAATTATCTTTTCACCATGCCTGTTAGCTCCCTCCAAGGTTCAATAAGAGCAGTGGGGTTGAGGCCTTTTCCTTTCCTATCAAATTCCTCCCCTGGTTCTGCAAAGGGTTCCATATCTTCCTGGAGTGTTGTGTATTTACCATTCCATTGTGTTCCTTCATTTGGAAATCCTGTAACCTTGGCTATTATGGCGTCAGTGACTGGTATTTGTATGCCCCAAAGTATTTAGATTTCCCCCTGTATATTTTGGAAGAATTCTAGTGCAATATTTGTATCAAATCCCTGCAACCTCTTGAAATACTATGTCCATCCTAAATGGTTTAGAATTTCCCTGGCTTGATCAATAGCTCGCAATGGTGTACGATCATGATGAATAATTAGGCCACCCATATGTTCTATAATAAAACCAACACAACTATCGTTCCCACTTGTGAAACTTGTTAGACCAGCCTGTAAAAGAAAATTAACATAAATGGTATATATATAAAATTACATAACAATATAGCGTAGCTTCCCATTGTCTATAATTATTATGGATTATCGTTAACTCGTGTGGAATGTCCACCCCTCAATGAGTAAAAGGTCAACCTCGACCAGTCGTATGTGTGAACATATTAATGATGTACAGTCAAGTGATGGATTATTTATTACGCAACCTCCAATGAGTAGAACAACCGTTAAAAATTTCCAAAGAAACTTAATATTAATCATGGAAATGAATGATAATCATATCTTTTGTGGAAAGAGCAAGCCCAAATACCAATATCCAAAGTGTTAAGGAAGAAATTATGAATATTTCTAATATGTCCAAGTTTTATAAGTAAGCCACTTGTCATAATTTTCTTATCCTCCCTTGTTTTGAATATAAAAATAATGATAGCATCTTTTTATATAAAGGAAATCTATGAGCACAATAATTTTTTGGTGAATTAAGATAAACTTCAATACCACAGGAAGATCCACTACTGCTAGCAGGCATCCATAGCCTTGACAGGGTTTCCATTTAACCCATAGATGAGCCAATAACCTCAATAAGTAATTTGAATAGTATTCTCCCAAGAAGGCCACTATCCTGGTTTGGTAGCCAAATAACAACAATGCCACTCACTAGATCATAACAAAGTGAACAAGTTGGCTCGTGATATGACCTCTTGTCCTTTGGACCCTAAATGCCAAAGGCCATTGCCCTGGTGTGGTAACCATAGTTGGAATGCCACTTATGTCAATCTCTTAGGATCATGGTAGTTTGGTTCATGATGAGATCCCCTATCCTTTTTGAAAGAAGGTTTTTTCTTTTCTTTCATTATTATTATTTTAAGGCTTTATTTTATTGTATTTTTATCTCTTTGTTTTTATTATTATTAAGGGAGGCTCATCTACTCCTTAATAATTTGGGATGGTGTAAGAAGTGTAAGAATGCCAAGTAAAAATGTGCCTTAGACTCCTTATTATGATGTGAAGGAAAATTATCATTCAAGTATATGTATATATAGCGAAAAGAAACTAATTATGGTGGTTATGGATCATGAACAATATTAAGATAATTCGGAAGAATCAATCCATAAACAATTTGATAAGGTATGCTAAATATTCCTCAAAAAGAAAATAAGAAATTGTTTCCATGATAATTAGAAGTGATGGCTTTGAAAATTATTTATTGAAGTTCATATCCAAATGAATAGGTAAATGTATAAGGGGAAGTCCTAAAAACAACACGTTTTGTTGGTGGGAACAAAAATCATTGCTTTTAAGTGAAAGGAACAACAACAGGAACAACTGCAAAGGGAACAATAACTATTACTTTTGAATGAACGACATTACCTGCAAAGGGAATAACAATCACAACCAAGGGAATGAAAGTTGTTACGTTCGAATGAACGACATTACCCACAAAGGGAAAAACAATCACAACCAAGGGAATGACAGTTGTTACATTCGAATGAACAGAATTACTCGCAAAGGGAATGACAATCGCAACCAAGGGAACGACAATTGTTACGTTTGAATGAATGGAATTACCTGCAAAGGGAACAACAATCACAACCAAGGGAACGACAGTTGTTACCTTTGAATGAACGACATTACCTGCAAATGGAATGACAATCTCAACCAAGGGAACAACAATTGTTACGTTAGAATGAACGGCAATACGTGCAAAGGGAACGACAATCAAAACCAAGGGAACGACAACTGTCCAAAGGGATGAAAACTAAAGTTATAGGAAGATGATTATGATATTCAAATTGAACCATCTAATTAATTAATTGGATACCTGTTGCATGAAAAAATATTTTTTTAGCGAATCCAGGATTGATTAGTCATCAACTAAATACATTTAATAATTTTATGGGTGGGTTAATTGAATGATCCGGGGGTAAAATATATCAGATGGTTTACGGTGTCATGCATTCATTTCTATTTACTATAGTCACAGTCGCACATATGTTTAGTGAAGACATCTGACTTTTGCTACGAAACATGACATATTCATCTCCTGTATAAAAACAAGGTTTATATTCGATGGATTTTTCAAAGTGAAACAAGAGAAATTTGGAGTTTGAATTTGAAAGATATGTAACAGTTAAAAATAAAGAACAGAAAAGAGTGTTAATTATATTTTCATTATAGTCATATTTTACACCCTTTCTAGTCTTTGTTCTCCAAATCTCTTTATAGTGACTTCCCTAGAAAGTAAAAACTTAAAAACTCAATCAAATCTTCAAAGAAAAATATATATAGTATGTATAGTACTGTAGAAAAACAACAATTTCATGGAGCTGAAGTTGTTGGCTTACCTTCCCAACCAGCTAAAATATGAACAGCAGGATCGTTACTTACTTCTTGGCAAAAGGATTCTTTTGAAAAAGGTTGATGGTAGAACCGTATTCGATGTCCATTTACCAGAAAAGGAGAACCATACCCGTCGATGGTAACTAAAGTGACAATGACATTATCATGGACTTGCTTGATTTCATACGATCCCAACCACCTTGTTTTCAACTTCCTAGGGAAATCCTAAAATCTGGAATCATAAAGAAACGCCCAATCACCTTTCTGGAATGATTTCTTCTTGATATGCTTGTCATGCCACCTATATCTCTATTGTTGAATAAAAATTGTGCGTTGAATGGAAAACAAGTGTGCTTCATCTAACTCATTGAGTTGTTGTAAGCGATGTGTGTGTGCTTCTGTAAGACCTAGTCCAATTTCCGGGGCCATTTTTAGAGTCTTGATCTCAAATTCAATTGGAAAGATTGGATCTTTTCCAAAGACTAGGTGATAAGGAGAGTATCCATTAGTGTTGCACCATGTTGTGCGATAGGCCCATAAGGCATTTGGAAGCTCGGCTACCCAATTTTGACGGTTTGTCGAGACTTTTTTTGTCAAGATTGCCTCCAAGACTTTATTGGTACTTTCCACTTGTCCATTTGACTGGGGGTGGTATGGGGAGGTAACCCTATGTTTAATGTGATAATTGCGCAGAGTGGTTGAGATTTTATATGTTGTGAATTGCGACCCTCTGTCCGTGATTACTTCCCTGGGTAATCCATAGTGTACAAATAGTTCAAAAATAAATTTAATGACTGCTTCCTCAGTTGAGTTTGGAAAGGCTACTGCTTCTACCCACTTGGTCATATATTTTGTTCCAACTAGTATATAAGATTTTTGGTTTGATTTTGGGTTAAAGGGGCAAAAAGCATTCAGTTCACATCTCTCGAAAGGTTCCACCACCACTTGTGGTTGCAAGGGAATTTCATTAGCCTGGCCTAGTCGTCCCATCCTCTGACATCTATCACAGGCCTGGTGATACTTCTTTGCATATTTAAATATCGAGGGCCAATAATAACCCATATGCAAAACCTTATGCCCAATCATGTGGCCTGCAAAGTGTCTGTCACAAGGATCATCGTGACACGCCTTCAAGACATCATGAATTTCATCCTCTCTGATACATCTTCGAATCTGAAGATCAGACCCTGTGTGGAAAATATATCCACCAATCCAGGTGAACTGTGCACTATGCTAAAAAATTAATTTATTTTCTCTTGATGACAGGTGTGCTGACAATTTCCCAACTTCCAGATAATTTGCCACATCAGTGTACCAATGCGTCTTAATAGTTACAGTGATTTATGCATCCTTAGACAACAAGGATTTATGCATCCTTAGACAAAAATTAAGTAGAATATCAATCCCCCATGATTGAATTGGAAGGTAAGATTGATAACTAGCTCGTAGAAATTTTAATTGATTATGGAGCTAGCCATAGTTACATAAAATATAACATTTTTGAAATATTTCACTTGCAAAGGAGTAAGCATAAGAAATCTTGGTTAGTTCAGATAGCCACAGGGATAAGAGGAAAATCAATGATCTAGTTAAATATTTTCTAATATACATGAATGGACTCATCACAAAGGTAGATGTGAACATCATACCATTAGGTTCATATGATTTTCTAATTGGCATGGATTGGTTGGAAAAACACCATGATTTCCTAGACTATTACAACAAGACAATCACATGTCTTGATGAAGAAGGGAAGTAAGGAAAGATTCAAGGCATTCTAAGAGATCTAGTTGTTAGAAAAATTTCAACTATGCAATTGAAAAAGAGTTTTAGGAAGGGATGTCATATTTTTAAAACCCATATGGAAGAGGCATTTAGATATAAAGTGGAAAGAATTGAAGACCATCATGTCTTCAGGAATTTTGAAGACATGTTTAGGAAAATATGTAACACACACGACCCCTAAGTACCCTTTATAGGGATGGGGCATCAAAATTTCGCTTACTCTAATCATCTCGAATCATTTATCCAAGTTCATCATCTTATTATACTCACTCGTAGATTTCTAACGACTGTTACCAGGCTCTAATCTGACTTCTGGTTCGCAATTTATGGCATCCCTAAGTTCTTCGGGAGTTATTAGTTGAGGACCACGTGGCTCCACCTCATTAGTATCGTCCCCAAGTTCCTACATCCACAGGGAAGGTTCACTCACTATCCAATCCAATGGAGGGACTTGGTCTTCATTTAATGCACATTTTAGAGGGAAGTTCAACATTCGACGCTTCGACGTTGAACGTCCCTCCTCTCTGCACACCTATCCTCCAGAGTCCTAAATTCCCCACCTCCCGAAGGGTCCCAAAATCTTGCCATGTGGCTTCAACCTTCGGGCCTTTCAACTTACCCTCATCACGACATTCCAAACCTATGGATTCCCAGAGTCTCTAACTCTCGAAGCATCCACCCTCATAGGTGGTGACGTACTAGATGCGAAGGCAAATACTGGTGGGTCCCACATACTCCTCCTGCCAAATGGACCAAGAAGGTAAGTTCCAAGTGTGACACATGGAAAGGTAGAGATGACATGTGGCCCCTACAGTGGGTGACACCTATCACATGTTAATGGGCACATAGGGCCTATGAAACACACGAATCTAAGTGACATGTGGAACGGCAAACATGGGTCCACATCACCCTGGGTGATGTCAGCATGACACATCGCCCCGAACTGGTAGCCTTCCAATCCCTTTGATCAAATGGTTAAGGTGTATCCACATAACCCCAGGATTGATGGCCTCCATTACTTCGTAACTTAGGCATTTGGGTGATCCGTGGTGTGACTTCATCCTTGTTCTCGGAGTTGTCAGCATCGGGCTAACCATGGTCTAGATATAATGGTCAGGGGGGAATCCCAAAGGGTCCCTAGATCTATTTTCCTCATTACTTCCCATCTCCTCCCTTCAGGAGTTTCGACATCATGGCCACTCCGCTCTCCTGAAGCAAGTCTCCACCAAAGTATCGTACGTGGGTCCCTCCACTGGTTGATCAAACGATTAAGAGGAGTCCTTTATGGACTCTCTAGATCCATGGCTCTTCACACTTCATAACTTCGGCATTCGTGGAGTTTGGTGATTTAACATCCTTATTATCCCAAACTAGGACTTCACTGAAGTTATCTCGTCATAAATCTAATGGCCAAGGGGACTCATGAATACCCTCGAATTGGTGGCTCCCGTTACTTCGCGATGGGTAAATGGATCAATTTTTAATGGTGGGGCAGGTATATCTTCCATGGTTAGGGAGACCTCCAGCCCTCGATAAACCTTATTAATAACCGTAAATATCAGTTTCCTTTAGTCGGATTACAAAGGGTAAGGTCAAAACACTTTGGAGCTCCAAACTCCTGGAGTTTCGAAGCCAGAAAGGCTCAATTCCTTTCGGGATTAGCACAGGGTTCCCATACCTTTTTCACATGGTCCCTTTGAAAACTCTCGTGGGTTACGTGCTAATATTCTTATCCATGAGTTAGTTAAGGACATAGGCATGAGCCCTTGGTCACATAGGTGAAAGATATAAAGGAGGCACCCTCCTTCCATCAAGTTTGAACTTCGTGTTCTCGCAAAGGTAGATTATAGAGGCCGAAAGGACTTAAGCATCCCAGTAAGTCCTTCCCTGACATTATTGCATACCTTCATCCCATAGATCTCTAGCTTCTAAGAGGAGCCAATATGAAGACCATTCAAACATGGGTTCACAGAAAAACATTTCACATTTCTACCTTAATCATTCAACACATAACTCAGTCTTAAACATACACACACACACACACACACACACACACACACACACACACACATATATATTTAATTACCATTTCCATTTCAACACACAGAGTATGACAATACTTATCAGAAAACTAGAGTTTGTGAAGTGATTGTTTAAAGGGGTGCTTGTTTCCACCCAACCATAGGTAGAGCCACTCCCAACGGATTTACTATTGGCCACCCTCGAGCTATGCCATGAAGCTCTGAGAGAGACTCTTTCTTCTTGCTCAGCAACAGTCAGGGATGAAGGTTACTCTCCTCTTGCCACGGGACCTTGGCAACAAGTTTTCTTTGTACCAAGCAAGGAGTTCTGCCCAAGTAATTCCTCAGTCACTCATCAGCCTCCTTTATCATATTGGAATGACAACCCTACCCACAACATCTTGCGCTCAGAACGATCTTATTTCTCAGTTCTTCCTCAAAGAAAAGAGTTGTAACCACTCTTTTTCTCTTCTTGAGATTAGTCTTTTGACTCTGCTCTCTTAGCAGATCTGCTATCTTTCTCTCCCGCCTCTACCCACTAATTACCTCTTTTCTTTCCTTCCCCGGCAAGTTTGTGTGACTTCGAATCCCTAGCTCATGTTCAAGTCTGGTAGTCTTGCAGATGGTTACTCTGCCTCATCTACTCATTAACTCTTGAGGAGGACTCTTCTAACTATCATTCTGACTAGTAATTCATTTATGGGTCAAAGAATTGTTCTGGGTCTGAGCCATTAATTCTAGTATGGTACTATTTTGGTCTGGGGGTCATCTCAACCATTTCTGGTTCCCCTCACCATATATCTCATAGAATCCATGGTTTATCTTGGAAACCCCCCCTTTCAGCAACTATGCAACACTGATCCATTTTCTATTAATAAAAAAAATACATACATTGACCCTTTATGCAAAGGTTCATCAAATCAAACATTCAAACATATTTATTTTTTCATAGTCTCTTGGCCATTTATAGTTATATTTACAAACTGGTGGAAACAAGGGTATTACACTCCCCTCCCCATTAAAGGAACATCGTTCTTGATGTTCTATCTGTCAATGTGCTCTGTATGTATAGAAGTAAACAAAAATGGATATGCATATTTCATGGAATCCTCCATTTCCCATGTAGCCTCATCTGGGATAAAGTGTTTCCAATGCACATTGAATTGTGCAATGGTTTTGTTCCTGAGTGGTGTTTCCTTCCTGTCTATTATGCATTGAGGTTCTAGCAAGAATTATCCCTCTGGTTACACCTGAATCATAGGCCAGTCAATAATATGATTAGAATCATGTACATATTTATTTAATAAAGAAACATGGAAAACATCATGTGCCTTCACTGTGGGAGGAAGTGATATCCTATAGGCTACATGTCCCACTCTATCTAAAATATCAAAGGGTCCAAAATATCGAGGTGCTAGCTTGGAAGAAGCTCCTATTCTCAAGGATATTTTCCTGGGTCTAACTCTTAGATACACATGATCCCCTATTTTGAACTCTCTAGGAGTCCTCTTTCTGTCTACATAGATTTTTTGTCTATCTTTAGATATTTTCATATTCATATTTATCTGAATTACTTGTTGTTCCATTTCTTTCAGCATGTCAGGCCGAATTGTAATTGTTTCTACCTGATTATCCCAGCTGATTGGAATCTTGCATTGTTTACCATAGAGGGCCTCAAAAGGGCTCATCTTCAATGACTCTTGATAGCCATTGTTGTAGGAAAAATATACCAGTGGTAGGTAGTATTCCCACTTATTAGGATGATGCATTACATGCATCCTTAACATATCCTCTAACACTTGGTTTACCCTCTTTGTCTTTCCATCAGTTTGAGAGTGGCAGGCCGTGTTAATTAGCAATTTAGTTTCGAAACCAGCAAATAAATATTTCCAAAAGGTTGAAGTAAATTTTGTATCTCTATAAAATATTATCTCCTTAGGCATGCCATGCAACCTAAATATTTATTTCATGAAAATGATGGAAATATCTATTTCCTTGCAATTCGACTTGACGGGAATGAAGTGAGAAACCTTGCTCAATTTGTCCACGACCACCATGATGGCGTGATTCTGTTTGGCCGATTTTAATAATCTTGTGATGAAATCCATGGAGATGGTTTCCCATTTCCATTCTGGAATTAGTAGGGGCTGCAATAACCCTGTTATATGTCGATGTTTTGGCTTAACCTACTGACATTCTATACATTTATCCAAGTATTGATCTATTTCCTTCTTCAGTACTGGTTAATAAAAAAGTTTCCCAGTGGTTGTGATCATCTTCTGATATCTAGGATGACCAATATATGGTCTTTTGGGTAGTTCATCCATCATGAACCTCTTCAAGTCATCACAATTCATAATATACAACCTACCTTTGTAATTTAGCAATCCATTAATCAACAATTGATAACCTTCATACTTCAACACTATGGGCTCTTTCTCTAAGTACAATTTTATAATCTTGAAAAATGCATCTGTTTCTTGTGCACTTTTGACTCTCTCCCTGGAATTCATTTCATGGGTGCTTACAGTTACCAAGTGAATCATTTTCACACTTCTAATAAGGGAATCGACCACCCAATTTTATTTTCCTTTGATATGTTTGATTTCAAAATAAAACTCACTAAGGAGATCCATCCATCTAACTTGTCTAGCATTGAGTTTTGGTTGATCAAACAGGTACCTCAACCCACAATGATTTGTCATCAGCACAAATATTCTACCCAGGATGTAATGTCTCTAGATTTTTAAAGCATGGATTATCACATCCAATTCTAGATCATGAGTCACATAATTGATTTCATGCTCATTCAATTTTATGGATTCGTATCAAATTACATGCTCCTCTTGCATACAGACTCCTTTGATTCCTTCCTTGCAGGCATCTGTACACACAAGGAAGTACTTGTCTGGGTCTACAATCTTCAACATAGGTTCATTGGTTAGAAGGAATTTCATCTCTTGGAATCTCTCCTCACATTCTAATGTCCAAAGGAATTTAAATCCCTTTTTATGAAGGGAAGTTATTGGGAAACCAATGTTGGAAAATCCTTTTATGAACCTCCTATAGTATCTTTCTAGGCCCATAAAATATCTGATATCATATACATCCATTGGGGTAGGCCAATCCATAATGGCTTTGATCTTGTCAGGATCAACTGCCACCCCTTCTTCAGAAATAACATGGCCTAAGTAATGGACTTGTTTCTGGAAGAAGTCACACTTACTAAACTTAGAATAGATATGGTGTTCTCTCAATACTTGAAGAACTAGCTTGAGATGTTCTTCATGCTCTTCCTTATTCTTAAAATAGATTAGGATATCATCAATGAAAACCAATACAAATATGTCTAAGAATTTACTAAGTACATTATTCATTAAGAACATAAAAGTGGTTGGTGCATTGGTTAGCCCAAATGGCACCACCACA
Organism: Picea engelmannii; assembly: GCA_009831015.1. NCBI lineage: Eukaryota > Viridiplantae > Streptophyta > Pinopsida > Pinales > Pinaceae > Picea > Picea engelmannii. The sequence goes on along the minus strand of ML780709.1, from coordinate 782,648 downwards.
AATTCATAGTGACCATATCTTGTCCTAAAGGCTATTTTGTGGATGTCTTCATCCTTAATTCGAACCTGATGGTATCCAAACCTCAAGTCGATATTGGAGAAAATTGTAGCACCCCTTAATTGGTCAAACAAATCATGGATCCTTGGCAAGGGATACTTATTCTTTATGGTCATCTTATTGAGTTTCCTATATTCTATTCACAACTTAAGTTTTCCATCCTTATTTTCCACAAACAAGGATGGTGCTCCCCATGGAGACAGACTAGGATGAATGTATCATTTTTCCATCATTTCCTTTAGATGTAGCTTGAGATCAAATAGCTCTTGTATACTCATTCTATAGGGTATTCTAGACTCTATCACTGCTCCTGGTGTGAGTTCTATTGAAAAGTCAATATCTCTTCTTGGAGGTAGACCTGGTACCTCTTCTGGGAACACATCTTTATATTTTCTTAATATGGGATGGTCCTCTAGGATTGGTTTGTTGTCCTCTAGGACATCGTCTTCTGCAATACTTCTTCACTTGAAGGGTTGATATTTGTCTCACTGAGATAGGATTTTGAATCCCTTGTAGGCTTACCTTTCTCCCTTATTCATATTCACACTCCAAATTTTTATTGTAACATTCCAACTTGGTTTTATGGACATCCAACCCATCCATGCCAATCAATAGGTCATAAGATCCTAAAGGGAGTATATTTAGGGTCGCTTGGGTGGGTGATCCACTCATAATGAATTGGAATGCTAGTATGACCTTTGTTACTTTTCTTTTGGTTCCAATGGATAGTTGTACCAAACATGATTTAACATGTTTAATTTGTTGCAATTTACATTTCTCAACAGTTTGAAGGGAAACATAACTCAAATTAGAACCAGGGTCAATTAAAATGGAAACTATATGGTTGGCAATCATACCTTCCATCTCCACCACTGAAGCTTGTTGGTCGGCTTGTCTATTATCCAAGGTTGCATAAATCTGTGGTATGCTCCTAGCTAAATTATTAACTGTCGTATCCTCTTGGATGTTGTAGACCCTCCTATTGTTATGTTTCCTATATGGGAAGTCGCTTAGTAGATGTTTCTCTCCACAACCCCAACATTTCAAGGGTTCTCTCTTTGTGTTATCAATCTTACCTCAGGCTTCTCCAAAGGGTTTATCTCCACTCTAAGAGGGGAAATTTTACTAGTATACACTTTTAGTATGAAGGATCATCTTAGAACTTTTCCCATAGCTCTTGAATATAATGGGTTTAAAATCCTTCTTCTTGAATACCGAAGTACTTTTCTTCTTCCAGTCCTCGTGAGGTTTTGTCTTATTCTTGAATTTGTTCATACAAATACCTTGCCTTCCGAATAGTGTCTTCTAAGGTATTTGGCTCATGAAATTCAATTCTATCCTAGAAGGACTGAGGAAGTCCACTAATAAACCGTTGCATATTTACCTTTTCATCCTTTATGTAGGGTACATACCTTATCAACTCAAGGAATTTATTGATATATTCTTCTATGGTGAGTTGTCCCAACTTGAGTAAATAGAACTCCTTGGTCTTCCCATCAAAGAATTTCTCTGAAAAGTACTTCTTCTTGAAGTATTTCTCAAATTGTTTCCATGAAAAGTCCTTCTCATGGATTCCTTTCACGTTCCTAAGGTCCTCCAACCAAATGGAGGCCTTTCCATTTAGGTTAAAAATGGTTATTCAAACCTTTAAATTTTCAGAGTAGTCATGGAATCTGAAGTACTTCTTCAAGCCAAGGAACCAAACTTCTTCTTCTTCTTCCCCCTTCTTAATTTCTCCATTGAAAGTGGGTGGTTTGGATTTCTTGAACTCTTTAGAGTCATGACTCTTGGAATGTGTCCTCTTCCTTCTTTTCCCCTGGGAATGAAAACAAGTTTTTCTACTAGAATATTCCTTGGAGTTCTCAGTTTCCTCACCAGAGGATTCTCCCGATGAGTATCTCTTAGTTCCAGGTTGGGCCTTCTTTGAGGTCCTCCTCCTTGTGTGGCCACTTCCAGGGTCATGCTTTCGTATCTCAGGTGGACTCTAGGTTTTCTTCATATGATGTATGTCCATATGACTGGTTGTTGGTCCATGTTGCAACTGCCTTTATATATCCAATAAGATCTGTAGTAGAACTGCATTAATTTCAGTTTTATTTTCCTGTTCTTTTATCAACCTTTCATTGTCAACCTTACAGAACTGTAATTCTTCCATGAGGCTTATTATAGTTTTAGCCAAATCTAGAGGGGTTTCCACCGCCCTCCTTTCATCAGATTCTTCCTCTCTATTGTGGGGGCTTTTCCCCAATTCATGGTGTGTCACCATCCTTTATGTTTTAGTTTTTCTTTGGTCCACTAACTTCTTGAGTGTTGATAAAACATTCTTTTTTATTTAATGATCTAGTAGTTTTATGAACAACACACAGTTCAGATTTTTCAAAACACACATAACAGTAGAAAGTTTCATTCCTTCCTTCCATAGAGGTATAAATAAGCCTCTTAGGAATGGGGTACGATAAGGTGTCACCCCTATAATTTCTCTTACATTTTTTTTAAGTGGCTCGTTCATGAGGCCAAGGAAGCCAAGTGTTGAAACCATGCTCTGATACTAATTTGTAATACACCCGACCCCTAAGTACCCTTTCTAGGGATGCGAAATCAAAATTTAGCTTACTCTAATCATCTCAAATCATTTCTCCAAGGTCATCATCCTCTTCTATTTGTCTGTATCTTTATAATGACTATTACCAAGCTCTAATACGACTTTTGGTTTGCAAGTTATGGCCTCAAAAAGTTCTTCAGGAGTTATTAGTTGAGGACCACGTGGCACACATGTGGCTCTACATCATTAGTACCATCCCCAAGTTCCTACATCTATGGGGAAGGTTCACCCACCAAACAATCCAATGGAGGGACATGGTCTTCATTTAACGCACAAGATAGAGGGAAATTCGACGTTCAGCATTGAATTTCCCTCCTCCTTTCTACACGCCTATCCTTTGGAGCCCTGAATTTACGAACTCCCGAAGGGTCCTGAAATATCACCACATGGATTCAGCCTTTAGGCCTTTCAACTTACCTTCTTCATGGTATTCCAAAACTTTGGAGTCCCGAAGTCCTGGACTCCTGAGGGGTCCACCTTCGCATGTGGTGATGTACTAGATGTAGAGGAAAATACCAACGGGTCCCACATACTCCTCTCGTCGAATGGACCAAGAAGGTAAGTACCAGGTGTGACACGTGGCAACCTAGAGATGACATGTGTCCCCTACAATGGGTGACATGTGTCACATGTTAATCGGCACATAGGGCTTTTGAAACGCACGAATCCAGGTGACACGTGGCACGTCAAATGTGGGTCCACATCACCTTGGGTGATGTCAGCGTGCCTCATCACCCCGACCTGGTAGCCTTCCAAACCCTTCGATATCATGGTAAAGGTGTGTCCACGAAACCCCTGGATCGAAGGCCATCGTTACTTTGTAACTTCTGCGTTCTAGGGATCTACGGTGTAACTTCCTCCTTGTTCCCAAAGTGGTTAACGTCAGGCTGACCATGGTATAGATCTAACGGTTAGGGGGAAATATCGAGGGGTCCCTAGATCTGCAGTTCTTGTTACTTCACATCTCTGTCCTTCGAGAGTTTTGACATCATGGACACTCCACTCTCTTGAAGCAAGACTCCGTGGAAGTATCGTACACGAGTCCCTCCATTGGTTGATCGAACAATTAAGAGGGGTATTTTATGGACTCTCCAGATCCACAAATCTATGAACTTTGTAACTTCGGTGTTTGGGGAGTTTGGTGATTTAACATCCTTATTCTCATTAAATAGACTTCGCTAAAGTTATATCGTTGTAAAACCAACGTCCAAGGGGACTCCCGAAAACCCTCGAATATGTGGCTCATGTTACTTCGCTATGGGTAAATGGATCAAGGTTTAACGGTAGGGGAGGTCTATCTACCAAGGTTAGGGAGACCACTAGGCAACATTCAACCTTATCATTAATCATAACTATCAGTTACCTTCAATCGGTTTACAAAGGGTAAGGTCGAAACACTTCAGAGCTCTGAACTCTCAGAGTTCTGAAGACAAAAAGACTCAAATCCTTTCAGGCCTAGCGCAAGGTTCCCATACCTTGGTCACATGGGCCCTTCAAAAACTCTCGTGGGTTACATGCTAATATTCTTAGCTGTGAGTTGGTTAAGGAAACAAGCATGAGCCCTTAGTCACATGGGTGAAAGATCTTAAGGAGGTACCCTCCTTCCATCAGTTTTGAACTTAGTGCTCCCATGAAGGTAGATTCTAGAGGCCGATAAGACTTAAGCATCCCAGTAATTCCTTCCTTGAAACTATTGTAGACCTTGATCCCATAGCTCTCTAGCTACTAAGAACAAGAAAGTTGAAGACCATTCAAACATGGGTTCATATAAAAACATTTCACATTTAGAATTAATAATTCAACACATAACTCAATCATAAACACACACACACACATATATATATTCAATTATCATTTCCATTTCAACACACAGAATATGAAAATACTTATCAAAAAACTAGATTTCGTGAAGCGACTGCTGAAAGGGGTGCATGTTTCCACCGAACCATATGCAAATCCACTCCTGACGGATTTACCACTGGCCACCCCCGAGATAGACCATGATGCTATGAGAGAGACTCTTTCTTCATTCTCAACGACAGTCATGAATTGAGGTTACTCTCCTCCTCCCACAAGACCTTGGCAATGATTTTTCTCTGTACCAAGCAAGGAGGTATGCCCAAGTAATTCCTCACTCACTCATCATCCTCATTTATCATCTTGGAATGAAAACCTTTCCCACAACTTCTTGCACTCAGAATGAGCTTATTTCTCAGTTCTTTCTCAAACCAGAGAGATGTAACCGCTCTTTTTCTCTTCTCGATATTAGTCTTTCGAATTTTCTCTCTTCGCAAATATTCTTTCTTGCTCTCCCACCTTTGCCCACAAATTAACTCTTTTCTTTCCTTCCTCGGCAAGGTTTCATGGGTTTGAATCCCCAACTCGTGGTCAGGTCTGGAAGTCTTGTAGATGGGTAATCTTCCCCATCTCCTCATTAACTCTTGAGGAGGAATATTCCATCTATGATTCTGATTGGAAATTCATTTTTGGGTCAAATAATTGTTCTGGGTCTGAGCCAATAATTCCATTAGGGTACTAGTTTGGTGGGGGGTTCATATCAACCATTTCTGGTTCCCCTCATTATTGGCCCTCGACCAAGTTTTGGGAAACATTGGTCAGGTTTGACCACATTTTTGGACTTCGACAGGTTGGTCGAAGATGGAGCGCTTAGGTGAAGCTGAGATCGTGGGATCTCACTTGATTTGTGGATCCAACAAGGGTTTCATTAGGGTTTATGGGATGTCGACCCATGGGTTTACCCATGATTATGACTTTTTGTAAGGAATGTAAAAGTATAAATAAGAAAGAATGTAATGTAGTGAGGGGATGTAATTGGCTAAGTACAAGAGGCAAGTAGTTCTAAGATTATTTGTGCAATAGAACATGTGTGTAAGGCCCTGTGCTTAATAGAGGAGTTGTCTCTATGCCTTAAACTGGTTTTGGGAAGGTGGATCTGGTGCTTAGTGCGCAGATCACATGTCTGGTGCGAAGCTTGGCTCTGTGGATTAGTGCACAGGAGCAGAAGAATGTAAGAGATTGAAGCCTAATAAAAAAGAAGAAGCAGTTGGTGGGCATAGCCCCACACTGGGGTGAACCACATATATCATGTTTTGATGGTTTGCTTTGTGCTATGATGTTTATGCTGTGAATTTGCTTAATGCATTGATAGTTATATATGATAGATAGATCTATGAATGCTTGGTACTTTATTTATGTTGAATGTGATAGATCTAACTTATGATGCTAAGTGCGATGTGTATTATATCATTGTTACTACGTCGATCTATCCTTGGGGTTTTCTCTGCGATGTGAATGAAGTGGATAAGCTAATACATTTTATCTTCTAAGTAATTTGCGAAGTGTTATAATCAGATATCTGTGTCCTAGCCGGGTTACAGACACCTAAGTCCTGTAACTCCCCTTGCCTCTACCTCGGGTGATGCTTTGCCTGCTTCGTAGGTGTTTCTGAAAGGGTCAGTAGTTAAGGTTTTGTTGGTGCATTGTTGAAGCGTTGAACCCTGGGTCTACCCCTGTGCCAACAAATGGTTATGTTTTTGAGACCTGAAACTGTGATTGCTGGGAACTAAATAAAAGAGAAGCTATTCATGTAGATTTTTTGTTGTAGTGCACAATACTCTACTTGACTTGCGAAGCTCTGTGCTAAGAAAATAAACCCTATCTGAAGAAAAGAGGTAATATCTTGAAATAGGTAAAGATTTGTGCTTTGATAAGAGTAAGATAAGTGGAATTTTTTGTTTCAAAAGCATGAATCTAGGTATGTTTGATAGATTATGTCTTAGAATGAAAGCTAGGGCACAGTTAGAAGGAATATTTGGTCTAAATAAATTTGATAGAAATAGAGAAAGATATGTTATTCCTATGCATAGAAATAAGGTTTGGACTAATAATTGGATGCAGGAACCTAGAAAGAATCTTTGCAGATTGCAGGTCTAGCACTGTGATCCTATTGCACAGTACAGAAGAAGTTGGGGAACATACAAGAGGAAGAGAGGATTGACACTATGTTATAACTGCAGAAGACCAAGACATTTTGCTAAGGAATGCCCTGGTACAGGTCCTATTTGTCTTTGTTGTAAATTTGTTGGTCATAAAGTTGAGGATTGTCCAAGAATGATTGCTAAAGTAGAAAAAATGAACATGAGACAAGAGAACTATGAAGGAAGTCAAGAAAATAAGAGTATGTTAAAGAATCATCAAGGGAAAGAATCAGAGAAAGTTCAGACTACATTAGTCCAGTTAAAAGAAGCAATGAATGATAACAAAGATGTTAGTTTACCAGAGATCTTGAAGGTAAAACAATGCATAAGTACAATAATATGAGACTTCGACATAGACTGTGTCTTGGATGAGGAAACACAAGTGAATATTATGACAAAAAGCACTTGGGAAATTTTGGGAAAGCCTATTGTGGTACCTTCAGTGGGAAGGATATGCTTGTTGAAAGGAAAGATGATAACATTATGTGGAAGAGTTACTAATGTACCTGTTATTATTCATAGAACATTGACTGAAGAGGAATTTGAAGTCATTAAGTTTGTTGAGAACAACACCCCGTTCCCACTTTTGTTAGGAAAGACTTGGACTGAGAAGGATCAGATTAGAATGAATGCAGAGGAAGAAGATACAAAGAAGAAAATACAAGAACTAAGGGATTTCATAGATAGAAAAATAGATCGAATGATAGAAGAACGAGAAGTTAAGTCGAAGCAACAGAAGGCAAGAAAATTAGTTGTCAAAATTGAAAGAGCACCAGAAGGTTTGGAGGAACTATCCATGCAAGCAGAAAGTATATCCACCTAGGAAGTGGTAAGGGGAGGGATATTAAATTTGAACCCTTTGAGAGCACAGCAATAATGTGAAGTTACTACGCTAGAAGAAGATAGGAATAAGAATGGAAAGAGAAATATAGAAACAGATAGAGAAACTTAGATCCCAGGAAAGAAGGCAAGGAAGCTCAGTAAGCTGAAAGCCAAGTTAGAAAATCTACAGGAAGTTATAGAGAACAGATGGAAGACTTTGCAGGAGTCAGGTTTGCAGAATTTAAACCTCTCCGAAATAGCAGAACCACACAGAATGGGGCTTCACCCCGGCGAAGCTATATGACCATTGGAGGTGCCCCTACCGTTAGAACGACGCTCCAGAACAGCTAGGAAATGCATTTATGGGCGAATAGACTACGTTGGGACATTGAGACCACTCCATAATGGATGAATTCGCATTGATGGAAGAAGTCCTGCCTGTTGGAAGAATCTATTATGACACTCACTTATTTAACCCGTCCGACGCTGCATCGGGACCACTTTTTTCCATCCATGATTAACTAAGCTATTAAAGATTTGATTGTGTGTTGAGCTATCGAAAAAGAGAAAGTGATGTTCGTTTGTCTACCCCTCTATCCATTCACCTACCCCGAATTTATTGTTAACAGTGAGAATGTCGGTCGAGCGCACTAATCTAGATAAGTTCGTCGAAAAAGTTCTCAAGAATTTTATGGCTAATAAAGCTATGTCTGAAGGAATACATGCATCATCGACCAAGGGACTGCAGGATTCCCCTTCGACTGGACAACGTTTGGGCCGTACTAACACTGCGACCGAGAAGCGAAGTAAGCATCACAACAATATGGCTAATGCAAAGCAGATCCCGTCGATCTTAACTAATTATATCCCGCCCTTGGCTGGCACAGTCAACCGTGACACCATTCCATGGGAATTCGAGTACACATTGATCACCGTGTACATTCCGAAGAGAATATGCATAGTGGGGACTCAGTTGGGACATATCCCATCTATGAAGAACAACGAATTTAACCTTGGAGATAGAAATAACTACATCATGCTCGTGCCTCATAGATATCTGATGAAGACAACTGGGAAGAAGCCTCGCATAGTCTTCCAACCTTGGATTACGGAGTTGGCATAGTCCATGATATTAAATGCCATGAATAGTCCTCATTTTGGCCTACATCAGGAGGTTAACTCTTGCGTTAAACTCCTCTTGTCATGATATCATGGTGGATACCTGTGGATCGACAGATAGATTATTGTGGATCCAGCGCTGATCGACTTGATCACAAGATTGAGCATGCAGGGACCCGACCCTCAGCAGTTCTACCCAAGGAAGACCTCAGATCGCTCCTTAGCGCAAGGCATAAAGGAGGCATATGACAAATTTGAGAAGGGAAAGTGAGGCTACAAGGTAGCCTCTATCTAGGATGGTGCAATGCGCGTTGCTTTCCAACTCATAGCTGGCAAGATTGTAAGAAATAATCGCCTCACGTAGGTCATCGGGTTCATGGTGGACCTCGCAAGTAAATGCATGGAGGGAATGAAAATGAATTGGGCGAGTTACCTCATCAACGAACTTGAGAAATACGGTCGTGAAGCGCAGGATCAGGGATACGAGTTCCACTTCAGCTGGCTACTCATGTTGATTGTGTTTGTCACTTGGCAAATGCCTAAGGGAGTATCTTTTCCAGAAATTGAACCATCAAAGCCATTAGTAGCTATATTATCTACATTATGGTATATGAATGACATGTAGAAGAAATATCAGTCGAATGCATTGCTCCATGCCTACTATTAGCAACTAAAGGTTTCCATTGAGTCGTTCCCATGCATTACACCACACACCTTGCACCAGTACCAAACTTTTGTAAAGTTCCGTGTAGATCCACACTTTATTTATATCAATGACACAAATATGAGAGAAAGTAAAAATTACAATCCTATTACACGCTAACTGATGAATATATGGAGAAAATCACGAAGGAGTGGCCAGAAGAGTTCCTTGTACCGGTTGATGATGCAAAACTCTCTGACCCTGACATCATAGGAATCCCCTTGGTCACCTGGGTCAAGCATGGATGACATTCAAGTGTGAAGAAGAAAAATAAAAAGGAGGAAGTTCATAACATAGATACTGATGAGGAGGACAATGCCTTGGAAGAAAGTGGACCTAGCTCACCCACAGGAAGAGGAGGAGACGAAGTAAATCAACAAGTAGGAGGGGAAGAAGGAGAAAAATAGGGAGAAGGTGAAGCTACACCATCGAAGGATCCCCCTACCGATATAGAAACGCAGACTAAGAGGAAGGGTTCTCTGCAGAAACCCTTGGCAAGAAAGAAGACCCACACCAGTAAACCCCAACTAGAGGCCACACTCACAGAAGATGATATAAGCCTAGTTTGCAGAGCGATGGAGGATGCTTCTGAGGACATCCTACAAAGATATGGAGTGAATCAGGATGAACTATATGGTAGGATAGAAAGGGAACCGAGCGAAGTACAAGAATTGATTCGTTCGATCTATGCAGTCCCTACTGCACCTTCCTCGTCAGAGATAGCAGAGTTGGGGGATGAACCAAACCAACTTCGAAGACTCGCAGATACAACAGAGGATCGCCTTCAATGATTCCAAGAAGAAAAAGAGAAGGCCATAGAATCCCTGAAGAAAGAGAAAGAGGAAGTCCTAGAGAAACTACGAGTTGTGCGGTACTATGTAACTACCTACGAAAATAAGAAAGATGAATTCCAGGCGATGCTCGAGGAAGACAAAGGGAAGATACAGAGGGAAAAGGACCAGTTGATCGTAGAGAAAACTACGGTCAAAGAAGTGGTGAGCAGAGCACTTTGCTCTGTGCCAGGCTTGGCACATTAGGAACATGAGGCAGTCGAGGTTCAAGTGATGAAGCTCGGTGAGTCTATCCAGTAGCTTCAAGAAAGGGTAATAGAGTTGGACATCCAAGAAGTACCAAGCACTCTGTAGGAAGTACGCGATCATCAGGAGGAAGCCGCTAAGAGCGTGGTGGAAAGGGTTAGATCCCTCGCCTCAGAATGTAAGGAGCTGAGAAACAGAAGTGCACAGACCTATGAACGCCTCACGAAATATCTAGAGCTTAGGAAGTTGGAAGCGCAGCTACAAGAGGCCCAGCAATAGGCACTGACAGTTCAAGCACAGATGAATTCACTCACTGCAGGTGAGAGAATGAAGAGATCACAAGAACAATGTGCGTTCTAGCAGCAGATATCTGCAATCCAGGGCAGAGTAATGGAGGTCACACAGAGGCTACAACCAGTGCAGGAGGAAGCCTGCACGGTGTTTGAAGAGATTGAAGGACAAGGTTTGCAACTAGACCAAGTGGTTTCGACAGTGGAACAACGCCTGGAAGGGCCTGTTATAGAGAAAATGATCTAAGAGTTCATTGAGCAAGAAGCTCAGGAGCAACAATAAGTCGATGCAGCTCGAGGTAAGCTTGAGGCCTTTGAAGCAGTGTTGCCTAGATCTGAGTGACTCGGGACATGTCATGGGTGAGTGTTGGGGGCCTATTGGCCCTCGACCACCTTTTTGGACTTCGACACTCTGGTCAAAGATGGAGCACCCAAGCGGAGATGAGATCGTGGGATATCACTTGATTTGTGGACCCAACAAGGGGTTCATTAGGGGTTTTGTATTAGGGTTTATGGGATGTCATCCCATGGGTTTACCCATGATTAGGCATTTTTGTAAGGAATGTAAAAGTATAAATAAGAAACAATGTAATGTAGTGAGGGGATGTAATTGTCTAAGTGCAAGAGGCAAGTAGTTCTGAGTTTCTTTGTGCAACACAACATGTCTGTAAGTCTTCGTACTTAATAGAGGAGTTGGATCTGTGCCTTGACCTAGTTTTGGGAAGGTGGATCTGGTGCTTAGTGCGCAGATCACCTGTCTGGTGTGAAGCTTGGATCTGTGGCTTAGTGCATAGCAGCATACGAATGTAATAGATTGAAGCCTAATAAAGAAGAAGAAGCAATTGGTGGGCGTAGCCCCACAATGGGGTGAACCATGTATATCATGTGTTGATGGTTTTCTTTGTGCTATGATGTTTATGTTGTGAATCTGCTTAGTGCATTGTTAGTTATATATGATAGATAGATCTACGAATGCTTGGTACTTTATTTATGTTGAATGTGCTAGATCTAACTTATGATGCTAAGTGCGATGTGTATTTTGTCATTGTTACTGCGTCGATCTATCATTGGGGTTTTCTCTACGATGTGAATGAAGTGGATAAGCTAATGCATGCTATCTTCTAAGTACTTTGTGAAGTGTTATAATCATAGATTTGTGTCTCATCGTGGTTACAGACACCTGCGTTCTATAACCCCCCCTGCCTCAACCTCGGGTGAGAGTTCGTCTCCTTCGCAGGTGTTGCCGAAAGGGTCGGTAGTTAGATTTTTGTTTGTGCATTGTTGAAGCATTGAACCCTAGGTATACCCCTGTTGCAACACTCACCATCTCTCTCATATCATCCATGGTCTATCTTTGCAAACCCCCCTTTCAAACAATTATGCAACAATTATCCATTTTCTATTAATAACAGAAAATACATATATTGACCTTTTATACAAAGGTTCATCAAATCAAACATTCACACATATCTAGTCTTCCATAGTATGTTGGCCAGTTATAGTTATATTTACAAACTTGGGGAAACATGGCTATTACAAAATCCTAGGATTTCCACCAAAGAGATACATTGATTTCTCTATTGATTTGGTGCCAGGAGATGCCTTAGTTTCCAAGACACCTAACAAAATAAGAAAATCAGAGTTGAAAGAGTTGCAAATCCAACTTAAAGAGCTTTTAAATAATTGGTATGTATTCTCAAGTGTGTCTCCTTGGGGTGCCATAGTTCCTTTTTTGAAGAAGAAATATGGAACATTAAGGTTGTGTATTTATTTCAGACACTTGAATACGGTCACCATAAAGAATAAATATCATTTTCCAAGGATTGATATATCCTTTTCCAAGGATTGATAATGTCATTTTCCAAGGACTGATGATATCATTTTCCAAGGACTGATGATATTATCTTGAGATGGGAAGAACAAATATTATATTTCCTTCCCAAAATGGTATATCCTTATCTCAAATTTCATGGGAAAGAAATTTGAGATAAGGATATACCATTTTGGTCTAAAACATTTGTTTGGACAACCCACATTAAATGCAAGACAAACTAGGTGGTTGGAATTACTTAGTGAATATGACTTTGAAATTAAACACATCAAAGGGAGAAAAAAATCAAGTAGTTGATGCACTTAGAAAGAGAGCGCATGAGATGCATATTACAACCATCGGTATGTACAAGACTGATATGAAAGATAAAATTATTGAAGAAGCAAATTCAAATAAACATTATTTAAAAATAAAATATATGTTACAAGGAATTTTATAGAAAAAACTTAAGTATTATGAACTGCGATAGGATGAAATATTCACATAAAGAGGAATATATATGTGTCAATTATAGTGAGACGACAAATATAGTGCTATGGGAAATGAACAATGTTCCATATATTGGGCACCCAATATATCAGCAAAAATTCCAGGTGTAAGAAGCCAATACTTTTGGCTAGGAATGAAGAAAGAAGTGTCTAATTACATACTCAGGTGTCTAGAATGCCAAAAGGTGAAGGAACAAGATACATTTATAGCAGGGATATTATAGTGATTTCCTATTCTAGAATGGTAGTGGGAAGTAGTTACATTTGATTTTATTAAAAAATTACCTAGAATAGTGAGCAACATGATTCCATCATGATGGCGGTGGATAAATTAACTATGGAAACACATTTTATTACAGTGAAGACTACACAGAAGGAAGAAAATATTGTAGAGGTCTACATAAAGGAATTTTTCAGGATACATGGAGTTCCCAAGGTAATTTGTTTAGATAGAGATCCAAAGTTTACATCCAATTTTTGGAAAGATTTGCTCAAAGGATTTGGGACAAATCTAAATTTCAGTAGATCGTATCACCCTTAGTTAGATGGGAAAACATAGAGGACTAATAGAATAATTAAGTACATGCTCGGAATGTATGTGATGTACCAACCATCAAAGTGGGAGGATTATATCCACTTAGTGGAATTTTCTTACAATAATGGGTATCAATCCTCATTAAAAATGAGTCCATTTGGAGCAATGTATGATAGGAAGTGTAACACACGAGTGAGTTGGGATAATCCAACATACAGAGTTGTTATTGGGCCAGATTTGTTGAAAGAAATGGAGGAGCAAATGGAAAAGATCATAAAGAATTTAAATTTTCCCCATGACAGACACAAAGGTTATGCAGAAAATAATAGATTTTTTAGATATTTCAAAGTGGGAGAACATGTGTTTTTAAAAGTGAAGTCGAAAAGAAGTTCACTAAGATTAAGAAATTTCTCAAAGTTGGCAACAAGATATTGTGGACCTTTTGCAATCTTAGAGAAGATAGAGCCAGTTGCATACATGCAAGCATTTCCCACATCCATTAGAGTGAATAATGTATTTCGCATGTCACTATTAAATAAATATGTGTCTGACCCTAACCACATAATTGATTTGACTATGATCTAGGTGGAACACGAAGGGGATTTCTAGGTGGAACCATTATGAATCCTGGACTAGAAATTAAAAATTCTCAAGAGAAAATCCATAAAGATTCTAAAGGTTCAATAGACATGATATGGTCCTTGAGATGATATATGGGAGCATGAATAAAACATGTGGGATGAATACCCACAAATATTTGACAATTTTGAAGAAAATAAAATGTAAGAATGCAAGACTCCATTTGAGCAGCTAGAGTTCTGAAACCACAAATCAGAGTCTTGGTCAACATGCATTGGGGGACCTGATAAATGTTGGTTTTAATTCATATGAGATATATTCGATGTATTATTACAATGATGAGTGTTCCATATATAGGGAACATAAGGTGACCATCCATGAAAGGATGCATCCCTTCAATAATCAATAACTATTTATTATTATCATTTACTTATTATATATACTATATTTAATATATGTATATTAAATATATGTATTATTGATGTTTGGACAACATCGGGAAGACATTCTCTAAAGATAATAATCAATAATAATTATATTATTAATTATTATCTTTAGAGAATGCCTTCCTGATGTTGTCCAAACATCAACAATAAAAAAAATGTTATATCCTGATATTCTGAGAGCGGTGAAGGGGGTACATCCATTGGGTTAGCAGGTTGAGAAGAAAAATATATTTTGGTTGGAATTGTTGTTGAAGTTGTAAAATTGTAGAATTTTTTATTTCTTAGTATTATGATGTAAATTTGTGTATATATATCAACATAGTGTGCACCGAGGATGGAGAAAAATTGTAGTGGCAGAGAATGTAACATCCTTCCTACAATCCCTCGTTTCACTAATTCTTAATGTAGATATAATGTATGTTTGTGGCCAAGTGATGTATATGTGAATTGTATTTATGAATTTTAGTAATAAAATTTGATGCTAGGTGTTGGGGGACATGGACAGAGATGAGGGACGACTAATCCAAAAGAGAGGGAAATGTGTAGAGAATGTCTAAGAGGGTCCAAAGGAGAATTACCCATGTCTATTAATTCAACCCACATTCCTGAATTTTATTATCATTATGTATTAGGCTTCTAATTTTCCCTTGAGTGTTTTCAAGGCCAATCATTGAATGAAAGTTAGAAGGTGGGTGTGAGAGGTCACATCTCATAGTTACTGGGATAATGGGGGTTGAGTACAATTAGTTTGGGGAAGATTGTAAGTCAAGCAAGTAACCAAAGAGAGAAAATTCATATGGGAAGTTACAATAGTTTTAGATAGTCAATGTTTTTGCATGAAAACAAGAAGACAACAAGGAAGAAGAGATTTGGAGCTAGAGCAACCATAGAGGGATAATGTTGAAGCATATTTAGAGTAGAATACTGAAGAAAAACGTTTTCAGGATTGAAGAGTGAACTCCTATGTGAGTTTCACTATAACATAAAGTGATTTTTTTTGTCTTCCTATTTGCTTTCCTAGAAGTGAGATCCCTTGAGTTTCCTAGTAGTGATATTCATGGTTACTTGTTCCAGAGATACCCTAATAAATGATTGGGATAATTGATGGACAGGGAGAAGTGAAGGGATACATTCCTTGGGTTGGGTAGGTTGAGAGGAAGAGAGCTGTTGAAAAATCATGATAGTTGTAGGAGAATATTAGTGGGTTGTGGGATTTTCTGAGTTGTGAGTGGACAATGAGATACCACCCTCTTTTGTGGATTTCTAGCCACAACTCGGGGGTGACTCGTTGTTGAGATTTGGAAAAGCATGTCTATGGTTGGGTGAAACATCTCTCTCGAGCAGTTGGTTTCACAACCATTTTAAAAATATGTGTTTATCTTGTTTTTGTGTTACATTATGAGTTTAGTTTTTGTGTATTAACTATGTATTTGAGAATGATTTAAATGTTTTTGTGTTTAGTTATTTAAGTTGCATTCATGTCATTTTTAGTATGCTATAGATGCATTTAATTAATGGTATCAAACAATCGTTAAATCAGTGTGTAATTCGTAGCTAGCAAGCTACAAGAAATTAGTTAGCAAAAAAAAAAAAAAATTATGAGTATCTCTACCCATAATGGACTTCAACTAGGCTGGGGAATGTTACATCATTTATCATGGAGTTGATTAAAAAATATATTATTAACAACAACAAAAAATCAATGTTGGTCATAAAAAAAATAATTCAATGTCCACCTTAAGTAAAATATTTCACTATCAACTTTATATGTGTGTAAAAAAATTGTATTATTGCATTGAGAGGTGATTTTTACAACCCAGTATAAGGGAGATGTGT
>ML780709.1:741082-765585 GCA_009831015.1 Picea engelmannii | reverse complement strand
AATGAATGTTGGCCATAAATAAAATATTTTGATGTCCACCTTATATATATATATATATATATATATATATAGAGAGAGAGAGAGAGAGAGAGAGAGGTATTTTCTAAATCACATTATGATGGAGATGTGTAATTCCTTCAATGCTTAACATGGAGTTTGTTGAGTCCACAACACACCCTGAAATTTTAAAATTTTGGGTACTGCCTTTTCTTTAAGTTCTTTTATTTTGCAAGTGATTTTTTTGCATTTTAGCTTGAATGATTTCTTGCATATTACTGAATTTTGAAAGCATCATTTTGGCCTCATCTTTGAATTATAAATTTTTTGTCATTGGCAATTTCTAAGAACTTTCATCATTTTACCAAAGTCGGTTTTGAATGATGATATGAAGTAAAAATTTGTGCCAATATGAAAATTCAAGTTTGTGAGCTGATAAACAAACTCAGTTTTGTGTGCCGATGCGATACTGAAATGAAGGTGATGATATGAAAGTGAAATTATTTCACCAAATAATGGTATTTGGTAGTCACTTTTCACTTGAGCCAAAAATGTAAAGTTAGAAAGAACATTGATGTAATTTAATTTATTTTTTGTGTCAATCATGTGCATTACTGTAAATTTTGACTTTCATCTTTCACTGTCTAAAACCCAATCAATGAATCTTCTTTGCACAAGTCTCAAGGTTCTATAGTATTTCTCACCCAAACTCACGTTTTCATCACTATGATTCAAAACTTATCAAAACAAAAAAGTGATGAGTGATCGCTGAAAAGAAAAACTAACAAACATTGAGTCGTTAATTCAATGAATTAATTGTCCAATCAACATTTAATTTTAGAGATTTGGGGATCCAATAGGGTTTATCCTATATTTAGCAATCATGGTGCAAGATTTGGGTAATTGGATTATAAAATTTCAAATGTTTAGTTGTTTGGATCACATAGAGATTGAATTTGTATGATGCAAGTAAGGATTGAGAGTTGTTAGTGAGTTTTCTAATTTGTGAGCTTGGTCTGTCTTTTAGGATTATCAATTTTGAATAGAAAAAGTGTGTTTGAGGATTTTGATTTCTTACTACACCCCTGTGTGTGGTGGATTTGCATTCCAAGTTGAATTCGACTATGTGCACTAGCATTTCTATGGATTCAGTTGCATCATATTCATGTTCCATCCATACAGGTATGTTTATAAAACAAGATTTTTAATTATAATTCGAATGTTTGCACTTTTTTGGAACAATATTGGACCAAGAGATCAGTTTGACATTACACTCAAGTAGTATAAATCCTCGATTCTCAAATTTTCTCCAACTAATTTCCAATTGGTGTCATAATCTGTCTCAATTAATTATTCATTGCAAAATTTGGTATAATGCAGTTGAAAATAGTTTTTTAATGATGATTATTGCCATGCATGGACACAATTTTCTTCTTTATTACATTTCGATGCTACCTCTCATTTAAGAAAAATTAAACCAAGGAGAACGCCCACAAGACCCAACAAAGTATCCTAATGGATCTCATTTAAGAAAAATTAAACCAAGGAGAACACCCACAAGACCCAACAAAGTATCCTAAGGGGAAAAAACCTACTGAGCCAGCCGAAACGTTTCAAAAGAAACCACTAAACATTGAAACTTTAGCTAAGAAGTATGTTCCATTAATTCAAATACCTACGTCGAAGGACCATCATCCAAGGATTATATATAATGATAATAAAGCCAATATAGGAGCACAAATCCCTTTCATTGGATGGAATCAAATATATTTAAAAAAATGTACGAAGGACTACCCATACGTAATTCCTCACAACAACCTTGAAATAACATAAATTGATGATAAGTTGTTCACCAGTGTAAAAAGTCTCATTTTCATCTGGTTGCAGCAAGAACACCTGTCATGCCCTTCTATGAATCCATTCAATGGATTATTGAACACACCAACCTAACTAATAGAACCATTATCAGTGATTATGGAAGATGTGTGGGTTATTTTTTGGTAGCTAACATAGAGAAATATTATAAGACACCAAAACTTGAAGTCGGCCTAGCTAAATTCTTTGTCGAGCATTTTCATGAGAAACACAATGACAGGTAGATTCTAGCTAGCTAGTGGTGGGAAGAATAAATTTTCTTTCACAAAGAAGATGTTAGCTATTCTATCACCAATCTATAGTAACTATATGTGTATTCCATGGTTGTGATAGCCATATTGTATGGAGAGAAAGATTATATGAATTTCAAGGATGGGTGAATGTCATTGGCTTATACAATGATTACTAGAGGTATTTTTTTTAACTAGGCTACTATTTTATATTATCGTATTAATTGGATGATTGAGAAAGTGCAGAAATAAATGTCAAATCATGGGGTAGTCCTGGAATTTTATATGGCATCTTAAGGATTTTGGATGTGGTTTGTGCCACTAATGTTTTTGGAGGTCTGAATCTGAGTTGGCATGTTTTAGAATACATGATACATATCTATTGATAGATTTTGTGGGAAAATAAATACAAGAAGAAATATTCAGCTATATGTGATTATTTCTTAGCCTGGATTTATAGGATCATCTTTGGAAAAGAGTTCTTAAGACTAACTAAAGAGGCTATGAGATTGATTGATTATATTGGAAATCGGTACTTATGGGAGTATTTTACCTACTTTAGGATCTATGGTGCAATTACAAAACCACTTCTATTTCCCAAATGTGTCCCTGATAGATTGATCTTAGGAGAAATTTCATATCAAATTGTATTGCAAGGTTTTAGTGCCTCATTGTTGAAAGAAGAAAAAAATAAAGTCTTTACTCCCTAGAATTTCATCTTGAGTCACCATTATTTGGAAGACCAAAAACATGCTAGAGAGGAAGACAATTTTATTCTCGAGTACATATTCCATCATGGCCAGTTCAAAAGGCATGATCCCAAGGGCCTTGTAGCTAAGCATTGTGGATTAATCTCTCTATCTCAGTCTTACTCTCACGAGAAATGGGAATATGAGAGACCGTACGAGAATACAACGGACTAAGAGGATGTCTAGAATAGGATTAGGTCACCTAGGTTGGTTGTTTTCATGGCCATTACCCTAATAAGAAAATTGATGATACAAACAGGAATTGGCATAGGAAGAAATATTCAAAAGAGAAGAAGAATAGGTTAGAAGGAATAAGAAAATAGGACTTAGAGAGGAGGTTGAAAGAAAGGAAATCGAAGATGAGAAAATAAGGAAACGAAAGGAGAAATAATTACAATGGAAAACAAAAGAAGAGTTAATAAAAAGATAGGAAGAAGAAAACACTCAATTGATGCTGGAAATAAAAAGGAAGGCAATTTAAGTAGAGCAGAGGAAAAAATAATTATAACATGATCGAGAGAAGCAACAACAAGAAGAGGAATCAAAAAAGGAGGAGGAAAAGGATAAACTCATTGATGAGGAATTGATAAGGAAGGACAGAAATAAGAAGGTGTGCTAGTTAAAGAGAAAAGGAGGAAGGAAGAAGAACAATTGCAACTAGAAAATAAATGGAAAAAAGAAGAGGAAAATAAGAGACAAACAAAGGAAGAGGAAACAATAAAAAAAGATGAGGAGAAACTACAACATGAAGTAGCTCAATTTGAATCAAGTTTTGGTGATATCACAGATGTAATTTTCCCCAACAGAATCAAGGAACGCTACTTGTAGAAATACACATAAAAACCAAAATTTTCTTATGGTCTATTTACTGTAGTTTCTTGTGGCTTACCAACCACAATTTATACACAATTTTTAACTAGATTAAACTACCCATAATTAAATGCATATACAATGCTCTAAATGATCATGAATGAAACTATTAAACTCATTCACAATATCAAATAACCATCCACATACACAAAGTTAAGAATAATAGTTAAACTCATGAATTCACTCAGAAAATAGATAAACACTTGTCTTTTAAAATACTTGTGCAACCAGTTGCTTGGAAAGGACGTTCGACCCAACCATAGAAATTTTGTTCTAAGTCTCAACAACAAGTCACCCCCAAGCTAGGGATTGGAATCCACAAGAGAAGGGTTCCTCTCACAATCCAATCATAGCTCACTATCACACAACCCATAGGTTTTCTCCTACAACTATATTGAATTTCCTTCAACTCTCTTCCTCTTGACCTTCCCAACCCAATGAATGTACCCCTTCACTTCTCTCATTACATCAGACGTCTCATTCATTTATCAAAGTGTCACTATCTTAGGTATCTAGGAATCTCTCTACTAGGAACTCAAGGGACTCACTACCGGGAAAACCATCAGCGATAACAACAACACTTGCTACTATAGTGAAACTCACTTAGGAGTTCACTCTTCAGGCTTGGAAACTTGTTTCTTCAATTTTTAGTTCCAAATATGCTCCAAACTACTCCAGCATGCTCCTATATTCTCCCAACCCTCTTTCTCTAGCTTTGGTGCTCTCTTTTCTTGATTCCTCCTTATTGTTCATGCAAAACTCAATGTGTAAAAATGGCTTGCAATAGTCCATACCAATTTCCTCTTTTTTTCCAAGATAAATTACTACTCACTCTACCCAATGTTGATTGCTTCTTCCCCATTATTTCCTATAACCATGGGATGTGACTCTCACACCCATTCTCTTGCATGAGTTTAATGATTTGGTTCTCACACACTCAAACAAAAATAGAAGGTTTCCCCAAAAGATAATAAAATTCAGAAAACTGGGTTTGGATTAATACTCATAAGTTATTTCCCCCTTGGTCCCCTCTTAGAAACTCCCTAGGAATTTTCTCCTCTTGTGGAAAAATCAACCCCCATCTCTATCTATATTCCCAATAGATGACATCACATTATTTTTATTAAAAATAGAAAACACATTTCACATATTACATCATTTGGGCCATAGCCATATTCATATATACATTATGCATTAATTAAACTGGGGATTATAGTGGATATGTTACATTCCCCCTCTCCTACAAATTTTCATCATCCTCGATGCAATAACATGGAGAAATACATATACAATTTACATCACGATATTCATAAAGTAAAACAAAATTATGCGAGTCTTACCCTCAAATAATAGCCCTAACCAAAATCTCTCATTCTTCTCAACTTGATGACCCAAAGAAGGTGCCCCCTTCACTGATTTCATTTCATCGAGCCACACTATTTTTTTATTAGGGATACTAGCATAGGAACTCAAGAATTGGAGATGTGGTTCCAAAACTCCAGCTGCCCCAAAATGGATCCTTTTATTTTCAATTTCTATTTTCTTCAAAATTGGAAAAACTTTGCGAGTATTCCTCCCGCATAGTTTCTTCATTCTCCCAAGTTGCATCTTCGGTACCGTAGTAGTTCCATTGAAATTTTATCATACCTATGGCTTTGTTCCTAAGCACTTTGACTTTATGTTCAAGAATGCATATTGGTTCCACTCAGAAATCCCCTTTATTTTCCAACTAGATCACGATCCAATCAATTATGTGTTTAGGGTTAGGCACATATTTTTTTAATAATGATACATGAAAAACATTATGCACTATCATGGATGCAAGAAATGCTAGCATATATGCAACTGGCCCTATCTTCTCTAGTATTTCAAAAGGCCCACAATATCTTGATGCCAACTTTGGGCAGAAACCCAATCTTATCAAACTTATTTTACCTTCCACTTTAATAAATACATGCTCTCCCACTTTAAAATCTATGAAAAATATATTCTTGTCTGCATAAATTTTTTGGTTGTATTGGTAAGCCTTTAAATTATGCCTAATATTTTTTATCTTCTCTTTCATTTCCTTTAACAAATCTGGCCCAATGATGGCTTTGTCTACTGGTTTATCTCAACTCATCGGAGTGTTACATTTCCTGCCATAAAACGCTTCAAATGGGCTTATTTTTAACGAGGCTTGATCCCCGTTATTGTAATAAAACTCCATTAAGTGGATATAGTCTTCTGATTTTGATGGTTGGTCCATCAAATACATCATCAGGATGTCTTCAATTATCTTATTGGTCCTCTCTGTTTTCCCATCTAAATCTGGGTGATATGTTGTACTAAGATTCATATTTGTCCCAATCCTTTTAACAAACCTTGTAAAAATTTGGATTTAAACTTGGAATCTCTATATGAAACTATTTCCTTAGGAACTCCATGTAGACTTGTAACATCCTTCATGTAGATGTCTGCAATGTTTGATGCCTTTTGTGTTGTCTTCATAGGAACAAAATTTGTTGTCTTGGGCAATTTATCCACCACCACCATGATGGAATCATATTGCTTCAGTGTTGAGAAATTTTTGTGATAAAATCTATTGTGACCACTTCCCACTTCCATTCTGGAATGGGAAATGGATGTAGCATCCATTCTAAATGTTTTTTCTCCATATTTGCCTTTTGCCACTCTAGACATCGGGCTACATAGTTAGCCACTTCTTTCTTCATTCTTGGCCAAAAGTAATGGCTCCTTACAACTGTAATGGATTTTTTATATCCTAGGCTCCCAACATATGGCATATTGTTCATTTCTCTCAGTATGATATTTTTCATCTCCATGGAATTTGACAAATACACTTTGCCTCTATACAAGAGGATTCCATCATCTTTCAATTCATAGTTTTTAAAATTTTGTTGTAAATTTCCTTGCTATAATTTTTTTTTTATTTGTAAATAATGTTGATCTGAATTTGTTTCTTCAAGAATTTATATTTTAAATATATCCTATAGATGTTGATGGCAGAAACATGCACTTCATGAGATCTTCTATTGAGCGCATCAACCACTTGATTTTCTTTTCCCTTAATATGTTTAATTTCAAAGTCATACTCACTAAGACATTCCAACCATCTAGTTTGCCTAGCATTTAGTGTTGCATGTTCAAATAAATGTCTCAGACTGAAATGATCTATTCTTCGTTCAAATATCCTTCCCATAACGTAACACCTCCACATTTTTAATTCATGTACAATGGATTCTAACTCTAGATCATTTGTAGCATAGATTCTCTCATGCTATTTTAATTTTCAGGATTCATAGCATACCACATGATATTTTTTACTAAGGAATTCATCGAGCCCTTCCTTGCACGCATCCGTGCACACCAAAAAGCATTCATATGGATCTACAATCTTTAATATGGGTGCACTTGTTAAAATTTCTTTTAACTACCGGAAACTTTATTCACATTTTGGAGTTCATTCGAATTTCACTCCCTTCTTTTTAAAAGAAGTGATTGGGATTGAAATATTTGAAAACCCTTTATGAATCTTCAGTAATAACACACAAGAACCATAAATTATCTTACCTCTATAACATTTCTTGACACTGACCATACTTTAATGGCCTCTATCTTCTTAGGATCAACTGGTATCCCATCTACTGAAATAATATTCTCCGATTAGTGGATCTTCTTTTGATAAAATATGCACTTACTTAACTTGGCATACAATTTATGCTCCCTTAAAACCTTTAGCACCATTCTTAAATTCATCTCATGCTCCTCCTC
This sequence comes from Picea engelmannii, assembly GCA_009831015.1. NCBI lineage: Eukaryota > Viridiplantae > Streptophyta > Pinopsida > Pinales > Pinaceae > Picea > Picea engelmannii. The sequence goes on along the minus strand of ML780709.1, from coordinate 758,090 downwards.
AGACTTAGAGAAGATAATAATACCATCTAAGAAAACAATTACAAACTTGTCCAAGTACTCCCTGAACACTCCATTCATTAGACACATAAAAACAATCAGGGTATTTGATAGTCCAAATGGGACTACCATGAATTCATAATTCCCATACCTTGTTTTGAATGTTCTATTTCTAATATCTTCTTCTTTTATCATCACTTGATGATAACCCAATCTCAAATCAATCTTTGACAATATTTTTTCACCTTTCATCTGATCAAATAGATAATCATTTATTGAAAAGGGATATGTGTTCTTTATGGTGACCTTATTCAACTGTCTAGAATCAATACACAACCTCAAGGTTCCATATTTCTTCTTCAATAAAATAACTGGGGCTCCCCAAGGTGAAACGCTTAGGTGTATATACCCCTTCTTCAAAATTTCTTCAAGTTGTATCTGCAACTCTTTCAATTATGGTGTGCCAATTTTGTAAGGTGTATTGGACACTAGGGAAGCTCCAAGCACCAAATCAACAGAGAAGTCAATGTCCCTCTTTGGTGGAAATCTTGGGATTTATTTAAAAACATCCTCAAAATCTTTTAAGAATGGATGGTATTCAATACTTGCCACTTTACCTTTGGCTACCTCTTCCATATGGGCTGCAAAAACTTGACATCCTTTCTTAAAACTGTTTTTCAATTGCATGGTCGGAATCTCTCTAACATCTAAAACTCTCGAAATGCATTGAATCTTGCCTTGCTTTCATCCCTCATCAAGACAAGTTATTGTTTTGTTGTAACATTTTAGGACATTATGGTGTTTTTCCAACCAATCCATGACAATTATACAATCATATGAACCCAAAGGTATGATGTTCACATCTACTTTTTTGTTGTGTCCATTTATGTCTATTGGGAAATATTTAACTAGTTCATTGATATTTTTCTTATCCCTTGTGGCTAACTGAACTAACCAAGATTTCTTATACTTACTCATTTGCGAGTGAAATATTTCAATAATATTAGAGTTTATGTAACTATGGCTAGCTCAAGTGGTTTTGGGCTAGACGTGAAGCTATCCCCGATGAATGAGGTCACAGGTTCAAATCTCTTGTTCCCCCTTGGGGTTAGGCCCCATAATCAGGGCCGACAGTTTATCTCGTTTACCATCCATGAAGTGGGGAAGTAATTGGGAGTCTTCTATGAATTCTTACCGCAAAAAAAGAAGTTACAACTAGCTCTGGAATCAATTAAAATTTCTATGGGTTGATTATTGGTCTTGCCTTCCACTTCAACCATGGGGGACTGATATTCTACTTGCTTGTTGTCCAAGTGATGAAGACTGATTTTGGGGGTCCTTCAAATCCAGTTTTTTAAGATCTCGATCTTCAGACCTGTGGATTATGGACCCATGGAATGGAATGATATGTTTTCATGGAAACAATAAAAATTAATTGATCTCCTCCTCGTATTCACACGTTGGTTTAAAATGGCGCTCTATACTAAGATATTGTCTTCGTGAAGTTCATAGGAACTTCATTATTTTTGATCCACTATTGTTCCCCAATCATCATAGGCTAGAACCATTCTCCTTTCTTACATATAGATCTTGTGCTCTAACCACCACTATAACCATAGGATCGAGTGTTATAACTAGGCTTACCGGATCAACCATGACCACAAACTACAACTAAATCAAAACTTACCAAAGTCCCAATATGATCTAGTGTGTCGTCTTGTCGGGGTTTCGGTCCCACCTCGAAAATTCTTAACAATATGTCCCAGGCCAATCAACCGATAGTTGGAACCTTGTAGTGGAACCACGATACCAAAAAATCATCCTGTCGAGATGTCCACATGTCGGGATGTCAACACTGGTTCCATATTGCAGTAAAGTTTAATAATGTACAAGGGGGATGATAGGTCAGTACACCACGATCAACAGATTGGGATGTCAGGAACCAAGGTACTGCTTTCACTTGATTTGATAGGTTCTAGGGGGGTGATAGGTGAGTACATAGAAATATTGATAGATAAATTTGAACCATTGATCATCCTTATTGAAAATAATGAATGGTTGCACATTAACCTAAATCACACAATATCATCTTCTTGTTCCATGATAATGATTCAATGAATCATTGTTGATCCTTACAGTGATCAATGGTGGATCTTCCTTCTTGTTGGAATGTGCTTCTCCTCTCCATTCAAACCTACAACACACACTCGTTGTCTCTCTCACACACGTTCACCATTTGGATTCAAATTTATGGATCTATCAGGGTTTTCACACAGAGATTGACACATAAACCAGCCAAAAGTCAAGATTACATAAAATTACACACTTTTCATTATATCAATCTCAACTACACACTAGTATGGCCTCTATGGGCTTGGCCTCCCTCTTGGCCTGATTTTACATTGTGTTTGGCCCCTTCTAATTGTGCATGTGGGATTTACATATTTACATATAGAAGACAAATACAATATTGTGGATCATTTCATATCCATGATCCTATCCAAAAATATCTAACTAAATTATCAAAACAAAAATTACATGCTAATAAACAAAAAAGTCTATCATTTATACGGATTTTGAGGGAAATTGCATCCTCTTGTAGCTTCACGACCACGTCCTTGCCTTATGGAAGGTTCAAGATTCGATTATGATTAGGGGGATTTATGTTCTTGCATCAGACTCCCAGGGTAGAAAAATCATCATGATCTCTTGATCATGTGTTTTCAATATTGCATCATCTTCAACCTCTAGTCTTCTTCTTCCATGTATCACTCCATAATAATGTCTAGCTTATCCTCATGCTCAACAGTGATTTGCAAATAGCCTCTCCTTTGTAGCAAGCCTTTACACTGGATACCGAATATCTCATCAAGATTTCTCTTGAGCTTGACCTTTTGGTATTACAGGTTCTCTCTCATCTAGAATCTTTTGAGCACTCCTCTTCTCATGTACGATTCTACACCTTCCCACTCTTGTGCAGAGAAATATTTCCCCGCTCTGATACCACTTAATGAAGACTGATTCTAGGGTCCTTCAAATCCATTTTTGTAAGATATCGATCCTCATATTGTGGGTTATGGATCCATGAAATGGGATAATATGATTCCATGGAAGAAATTAAACTTAATTTATCTCCTCCTCGTAATCACAACCTGGTTTACAATGTCTCTCTATACTCAGATCTCATCTTCGTGAAGTTCATAGGAACTTCATTATTCATGATCCACTATCAATACCAAACCATCATAGGGATGGAACCATTCTCCCTTATCACATACAGGTCTCATTATCTAACCAACACTATAACTATAGGACCGAGATCTATAACTAGGCTTATTGGATCGGTTGTGACCACAAACCACAACTGACTCAAAAAATACCAAAGTCTTCATCCGATATGGCGTGTTATATTGTTGGGGTTTCAGGCCCACCTAAAACATTATTAATGATATGTCTTGAGTCGATTTCCTGATAGTTGGAACCTTACGGTTGAACCACGATACCAAAAATTTGGGCTATCGAGATGTCCGCATGTTGACATGTTGGCACCGATTCTACTTTTCAATAAAGTTTAACAATGTACTTGGGGGGCGATAGGCCGATATTCCAGGATCGTTAGATCAAGATGTTGGGCACTAGGGTACTTCTTGCACTTGATTTGATATGTTCCAAGGGGCCAATAGGTCGGTACATCAAAATCTCGATAGAGAAATTTGAACGATCGATCATCCTTCCCAAAAATAATGAATGACTCGATATTCACCTCGGTCACATGATCTCATATTCTTGTTCCAAAATATCGATTCAATGGATCACTGTTGATCCTTATAGTTATCAATGGTGGATCTTCCTCCTTGATTGTAATATACCATATATAAAAAGTATGCAAAACAAAAATAAAATGATAGAAATGACAGAATAACAACAATATAACCAGAACAATCACCACAATAACACTGAAATGATATCAGAATAACAACAGAAATAACACTTTGATGCTGAGAGCAATGTTCATGGGCCTCTTTGAGGGGGAAACCTCCAATCGAGAAGATATCTATTACAATAATATCCAAGATAGGGTTCTCATACCCTCGACTCCTATTTATACTAAATATGTCTATCAAAATAAGCATCTAGAGGAAGATCCTTCTAGAAGCGGAAGATTCTATTAGGTCATCTTACATTCAACTTATTCTATTTTATCGCAAGGCCTTATTAATATTGACCTTTATTACATCCGAATATATTGTTCTACCTATGTGCGGGTTAGGACCCTAACATGTCCTCCCCCTTAAAAACAACCTTGTCCTCAAGGCTTGAGATGTGGAAATTGTTGCAGAATGGTAGTTGGTTCCCAAGTGGCATCTGTTGGAGTTGTATCTTTCCACTGGACTAACACTTCCTTGATGGTTCTTTGACGCAAGAAACGCTCACATTGGTCCAAAACCTCTTGTGTCTATAGCCAAATGGATCCTTCTTCGGCTAACTCGGGAAGGTTGGTTTGAATTTGGAACTTAGTTCCAATCACCTTCTTTAAGCGTGAAACATGAAAAAGAGGATGTATCTTCGAATGACTGGGAAAAGATAACTGATAGGCCACCTGTCCCACATTCTTGAGAACGATATAAGGACCATAAAACTTGGGTGCTAGATTCTGACAATTCTCGGCCTTGAGGGAATTTTTCTTTTAAGGTTGCAGTCGAAGAAACACCTGATCCCCTTCGGCAAATTGACGTTCAGAGCGACCTTGATTTTCTTGTTGCTTCATGCGATTTTGTGCCATGACCAAATTCTCTTTGAGGGTATGAAGAATAGCCTCTTGAACTATAAGTGTTTGGTCAACCACCTGGACCTTCAAGACACCAGGTAAGTATGAGAGAACTGAAGGTGGATTATGTCCACATACCGCTTCAAAAGGAGTCATGTGTGTAGCTATATGGTATGAAGTGTTGTACCACCATTCAGCTAGGGGTAACCATTGAGCCCACTAATTCTTTTTCGATGCAAAACACCTCAAATATGTTTCCAAACACTTGTTGACAAATTCCGTTTGACCATCAGTCTGGGGATGATAAGTTGTGCTGAGTTGAAATTGGGTGCCTTTTAGCTTGAACAGTTCTTGCCAAAAATTGCTTATGAAAGTTGGGTCGCAATCATAAACAATAGAGTGCGACATGCCATGAAGCTTGAAGACCTAATCCATGAAAAATTGAGCCACCATGGATGCTGTAAAAAGGTGTTGAAGAGTGCAGAAATGAGAATACTTGGAAATTCGATCAACAACCACCATGATGGTTGATTTATTTCCCAATTTGGATAAGCCTGTAATAAAATCAATAGAGATATTCCTCCAAATAGCAGGTGGAATTGGAAGCGATTGTAGTGTGCCCACAGATTTGACTATTTCTCCCTTGTTGCATTGACACACATCACATTCAGCGACAAAATTACAAATGTCATGTTTCATACCATCCCAGAAAAAAGAAAATTTGACCCTGTCATAGGTTTTGGTGAACCCAGAGTGCCTCACTGTGGGTGTAGCATGAAGCTCAGAAAGTATCGTGGATTTAATCTTTGATTTTTTACTTAAATACAAACAGACTTTGTATCAAAGCTCATCATGGAGCCAAGAGTACCCTGGGGAAGCTGGAGCATTAGATTGCAATTGTTGGATCAGATGAAAACTTTTGGGATCTTGTATCCATTTCTGTCGAACGACTTGGAGCCAATCTGGTACAATGAAGGAAAGAGAAAAAAGGGACCCTTCATCTTCATGTTTTCAGGAAAGTGCATCTGCAACCACATTGTCTTTGCCCTTCTTGTAAATGATCTCATAATCATATCCAAAGATCTTAGTCACCCATTTTTGTTCCTCCAGGGAGGAAATGCGTTGTTCCAAAAAATACTTGAGGCTTTGATGATCTGTCTTAATTTGGAAGTGTTATCCCAATAGATAAGGCCGCCACAGATCAACAACATGCAGAATAGCCAACATTTCATTTTCATAGATTGATTTGCACAGATTTCTTTCAGATAGTTTCTTGCTGGTAAAGGCCAAAGGCTGACCTATTGCATAAGGACTGCACCAATTACTTTCCCTGAAGCATCACATTCCAAGACAAGGTCTTTGTGAAATCAAGAAGGGCCAGGACTAGAGTGGTGCACATGGCCATCTTCAAGGTTTTAAATGCTTGAGCAGCGGTTGCAGTCTAAGTGAAAGAGTTCTTTTTTAGGAGAGAAGTGAGAGGTGTTGCAATCTTTCCATAATTCTTAACAAACTTGTGATAATAACCTGTTAAGCCCAGAAATCCACGCAAGCTTTTGAGAGTCTTTGGGTGAAGCTAGTATTGCATAGCTTCAATCTTTTTAGGATCCACCCTGACGTCGTCCTTGCCAACCAGATGACCCAAGTACTCTACTTCTGAGGCGCCAAAAGAACATTTATATTGTTTCAGGAAAATTTGGTGTTGATATAGTAGATGGAGAACTCGATCCAAATGAGCAAGATGGTCTGTCTAGGTTTTGATATAGATGAAAATATCATCAAAGAAAACTAAGAAAAAATGACAGAGAAAAGGATGGAAGACATGATTCATGAGGCTTTGGAAGGTGGAGGGGGCATTACACAAGCCAAAGGCAATGACCAAAAACTCATAGTGGCCCTCATGAGTTCTAAAGGTAGTCTTAGAAATGTATGCCTCTTTCATACGTATCTAGTGGCAGCCCGAACAAAGATCAAGTTTAGTAAAGAATTGGGCACCACTCAATTCATCCAATAGGTCATCAATGATAGGAATGGGAAATTTGTCTTTAATGGTAAGTTTGTTGAGGGAACGGAAGTCAGGACACATTCGCCAAAAACCTTCTTTCTTTAGGACCATGACCATAGGAGAAGAGTAGGGGCTCGTACTAGGGTGGATAACTCCTGCATTAAGGAGTTCCTGGACCATTTTCTCAATTTCAGTTTTTTGGGAAAAGGGGTGATGATACTGACAGATATTGGGAGGAAGGCTTTCGGGTACAAGGGGAATGGAATGATCATGAACACCATGGGAAGGAGGGAGTCCTTGGGGAGTGGAAAATACCACTTGATGTTTAGAAAGGATGGCTTGGAGGCCTTGCAGCACCGAGGGTGTCTCGATTGCTTGTATGACATGGAGTTGGGCAATAACACCAGAATGACCTTTTTTTAGCAGCTTTTCCATGCGATGGGAACTAATGATCTCAGGTGAATTGGAGGTGATGCCTTGAAACTTATATTGGTGGCCCTCCTGGTCGAATTGCATGGTTAATTCCTTAAAATCCATGAGAATGGGACCCAAAGTCCTTAGCCAGTTTGCACCCAACACAATGTCACAACCACCCAAGTCAATAGAAAACATATGAGATTTAAGGTGGTAGTCATCAATTTGGAGATGCACATTTTTACAATGCCCTCCACATTTCATAGAGCCACCATTGGCAATCATGATTTGGAAATTATTGACGGCATGGATGTAGCAATGAGTTTCTTGGGCAATGCGACGATGAATAAAATTATGGGTGCTTCCACTATCAACTAGAATGATGACCTTTCAATGCTTTATGTAACTAATTATCTTGAGGGTTTGGGGAAAGGAGAAGCTAGTGATATCATTGAGGGAAATGACCGGTTCTACTTTGGGAGGGTCTGGGGGAGGGGTTATGTCATGGGTTTCAGGTGACTCAAACATAAGGGGAGTTTCAACATCCTCTTCCAAAATATCCTCGGAGATGGCCATAAAAATATTTTGTTCCTTACACTTGTGGTCCAAGAAATATTTTTCATCACAATTATAACAAAGGCCTTTGAGTTGGCATTCATCCATTTCATCCTTGGTCAATTTTTGGATCTTTAGTGGAGCGGAGGGAGTAGTGGTATTTACTTGTTTAGTGCGAGGGATAAAGGAGGGTTTCCAATTTTGAGAAGATACAACTTGTTGTGCTTCTTTAGCTCTTTTAGTATCCCCCACCCAACTCTGAGATCGAGCCATGAGGACATGGTCTTGAATCTCATCCTTGAGACCACTGATAAAACACTCTCGGAAAAAGGCATCAGACATGCCCTCTATCCGAAAATCCAGGTGCTCAAAGGAAGCTATAAAGTCTTCAACTATTCCTGATTGTTTCAACTTTTTCAAATGGCCCAAATGGTTGGTGTCAGTGTCAAATAATTCATAAATCTCTGTCACAAAGTGTGTCCAAGCAATATACACTTAACGGGAAGTTTTTCTCCATTGCCACCATTGCCAACGTTCTTGATCTAGATGGAGAACACCATACCAAAGTTTGGCCAAGTCATCTGTAATTCCATATAAAGATAAATAATGTTCCATTTGGGTTACCCAACCTGTGGGGTCTGAGCCATCAAATTTGGTCACATCCACCTACGAAAGGCGTAGGTAACGTTGAAAGTGATGGTGCTGAAATTTATGGGAATGAGAGGAATGTTCAGCTTCAGTATGTGGAGGTGAGTCAAAGGAAGGGTTATCTATAGGGATATGTAGCTTGGTGCAAAGTGTCAAAAAGACAGATTCAAGCTGGGTGGTCAGGTCTTGTTTGATTTCCTCCATTGAGGACTGCATGGTTGTATTGATGGTGGAAACATTGGCATTGAGTTGTTTCACTTCTTGTTGGGTCTTGCTGAGACTAGATTGCAATGTATTGAAGTGAGCTTCCATTTCTTGGATACAGGTATGGGCCATGAGGATGAGGGAACTGAAAAAGAGGCAGGTGGGGTCAATTTTTTTTTCCGAAAAATGATATGTATGAATGTGATAAGGGCGAAGAGATGAATCCAATGGAATAGGTCTCAAATAATGGTGAAAAACTTTCTAGATTTTTTAAATTTTTTTTTACACCTGTAGAGTTATACTCCAGTCTGAAGAATACTACAGTTATGAAATGCCCAAATGCCTAACCAGGAAGAAATGTGTAGTGCTTTGGAAACCCGAACACAGTTTCATGGAAATAGATCTTATCTATTTTAATTTGTTTATGTTTCTGTCCCCAAGGGTTCTACAGACAAGGGTTTGCTCTGTGCTATAGCTCTTTGATATACGTGCAGGGTCCAACAATAGTACTCGGCCCAATATCTCAAGGCACTAACTAAGGAGGCTATACCGTTCCCTTAGTCGTACTACCAGACTACCCAGGTACTAGAGAGTATCTTCCCGAGTGTTGTTCTCGGTGGCACTATAGCAGTCAAGTGGCTGATCGATTTATCTAAAGATGCCTTCAGGTAATCTAGGTCGATCAGTACACAGGTGTTGTCTGATGCGCTACCACTCTAAGGGGTACCAACAGGGGTTACAAGGGTTGCCAACAGATGTGAACTTAAATACCACTTGTATTTCCTGTGTGTATGAATACCTCAACCACGGGTTTATGTGCATAACGACGGATCTCTGTGTCTTAAAGACGTCGAAATATGTCTCTACCCTGAAAAAAAAAATTACCCACAATTTTTGTTGAGGAAAGTGCTTTGATACCACTTGTAATATACCTGATATAAAAAGTATGCAAAACAGAAATAAAATGATAGAAATGGCAAAATAACAGCTATATAACCAGAACAATCACCACAATAACACTGAAATGATATCAGAATAACAACAGAAATAACACTTTGATTCTGAGAGCAATGTTCATGGGCCTCTTCGAGGGGGCAACCTCCAGTCAAGCAGAGATCTATTACAATAATATCCAAGCTAGGGTTCCCATACCCTTGACTCCTATTTATACTAAATATGTCTATCAAAAGAAGCATCTAGAGGAATATCCTTCTAGAAGCAGAAGCTTCTATTAGGTCTTCTTGCATTCAACTTATTCTATTTTATTGCAAGGCCTTATTAATATTGACCTTTATTACATCCAAATATATTGTTCTACCTATGTGCGGGTTAGGACCCTAACATTTATGGAATGTGCTTCTCCTTGCCATTCATACCTGCAACACATACTCATGGTCTCTCTCACACACGTTCCCCATTTGGATTCAAATTTATAGATTTATCAGGTTTTTCACACATGGATTGACACATAAACTAGCCATAGCTCAAGAGTACATAAATTACACACTTTTCAGTATATTGAGCTCGATTACTGTTAAGAACCAAATACTTGTATACATAAACAACACAAATATTCATAGAACAATATAGAAGAACCACACTTTTATTATAAGAAAACCCTTGAGGTAGGGAAACACCATACAATGGATCTTATTATGGAAGAGATCCTCTCCTATTCACTTGCCTCTTCAAGGGGGCATCCTCCTATTGAGCTACCTCTCCACATACAATAATTATTCTTCACATCCCATTACATTGTTTGAACCCCTTTATATAGTGATACCAACCACCTAAGAACATTCTAGAGGAGGAATCTTCTAGAAGAAGAACCTTCTAAGAAGTCCTCTTACATTTATTATATCTATACTAAGATATAGAACTACCAAAGTGGGTCTTATTTAATAATATAGTGGACCTGGTCCACCTTACATTGAATGGACTCCACTACCTTTCTAGCTACCTAAAAATCCATCCCCCTTATGAAATCATTGTCCTCAACACTTTTAATGAGGGTATACAACCATATACTCAGCTCCCATGGATAAATGTGGACCATAGGGATAAAGTATACTAGAGAACCAGGGTCCCATGTAGAAATCAAAGCTACCATGATGAAGTAGTCCAACTGCCATTGTAAATCGGGGTCCCATGTCCAAGTGCTCATGTGAAATCCACGCGGAATATATCGGAACCCAGTAACCAACTAAAAATTATGCTCCAAATACTGACACCTGTAATGTGGATCCAAGTAAGAATATCCATACACATAGTGAGAAATGGTCGTAGTTGAATCAAGAAGGAATAACACCACTGTATGATATGTAGGTTCGACACTTGTAGTCATAATTATCTCTTTTTTTGTCACAATGATGTTATATACGGAAGGTGGAGTAGAGTCATCAAATTAAATATGAAAGTGGTGGTCATCCCATAAATGACAACTATCCATATACCAATCATCACAATCGTCTCTGTAATCATACAAAGCATATATTTCTTAATTATATTTTGTTGAGATGTAAATGTCAATGATCTCGATGTTATATCTCTCTTAGATCTCCTGCAATGCAAGAGTAAAGTACCAAGAATCAAAATCAAGCTCAAAATCAAGCCAAACAAGTTCTTCTCGAGCATATTCTGTCAAAATGGCAAGATAAATCTGAAGTTGTTCCCTTATTATATCACCGAGAGATTTAAGGGACATTGGAAATTTTGTAGAGGTTGGAGTGCATCGCATATCCGTTGGAAAAACCTCATATAATATACCAGAAAAAAGCATTGAAAATACTCTATCCAATGGCACTAATATGGTATCAATATGAGAACCATGTGAAAAGTTATGAACTATGCAATCCTATCGTCATCCCAAAGGCCCTAGAAAATGACCGATTTTAAATCAGCTATATCTTCACTTTAGAATCTCTAATTTGGGTATTTTTTTTTAAATCAGCTATTTTTGAATGAGGAACTCAGATCTATAATTGTTTTTGGAAAATTTGGCCCCAACTACTACATAAAATAAATAAAAAATTGTGTGACCGTTCACGGAAAAAACTCTGAATTTTTTTCATATTTTAAAATGTCGATAACTCCACTTCCCGGACTCCGTTCCAGACAATTGTTTTTTTGAATTTCATTTTTTTTTTTCTGAGAGGAACTCAAATATACAACCAGTTTCTAAAAATTTTGTACAAAAGTCAACAAAAATTGTCTAGAATGTCGCGGCCCTCTTTTTCTTCTCCAAAAAAACAAAATATGCAAAAAAATAAAAATATTTGCCCACAATGCCTACCAAAGAAAGTGCTATGATACCACTTGTTAAGAACCAAATACTTTCATAAATAAACACCACAAATATTTAGAGAATAATATAGAAGAACCACATTTTTATTATAAGAAAAACCTTGAGGTAGGGTAACACCATACAATGGATCATATTATGGAAGAGATCCTCTCTTGTTCACTTGCCTCTTCGAGGGGGCATCCTCCTATTGAGTGACTGCTCCACATACAATAATTCTTCTTCACATCCCATTACATTGTTTGAACCCCTTTATATAGTGATACCAACCACCTAAGAAAATTCTACAGGAGGAATCTTCTAGAAGAAGAACCTTCCAAGAAGTCCTCTTACATTTATTATATCTATACTAAGATATATAACTACCAAAGTGGGTCTTATTTAATAATATAGTGTACCTAGTCCACCTTACATTGAATGGCCTTCACTACCTCCCTAGCTACCTAAAAATCCATCCCCCTTATGAAATCATTGTGCTCAACGCTTGTTATGAGGGTTTAAAACCATATACTCGGGTCCCATGGATAAATGTGGACCATAGGGATAAAGTATACTAGAGAACCAGGGTCCCATGTAGAAATGAAAGCCACCACGATGAAGTAGTCGAACTTCCATTGTAAACAGGGGTCCCATGTCCAAGTACTCATGTGAACTCCACGTGGAAGATATCATAACGCAATAACCAATTGAAAATTATGCTCCAAATACTGACACCTGTCATGTGCATCCAAATAAAAATATCTATCCACATAGTGAGAAATGGTCGTAGTTGAATCAAGAAGGAATAACACCACTGTAGAATATGTAGGTTTGACACTTGTAGTCATAATTAGCTCTTGATTTGTCACAATAATGTTCTCTACAGAAGGTCGAGTAGAGTCATCAAATAAAATATGAAAGTGGTGGTCATCCCAGAAATGACAACTATCCATATACCAATCATCACAATCATCTTCATAATCATACAAATCATATATTTCTTGATTATATTATGTCGAGATGTAAATGTCAATGATCTCCCTATTATATCTCTCTTGGATCTCCTGCATTGCAAGAGTAAAGTACCAAGAATCACAATCACACTCGAAAGCAGGCCAAACAAGTTATTCTCGAGCATATTCTGTCAGATTGGCGGGATAAATCTGAAGTTGTTCCCTTAGTATATCACCAAGAGCTTTAAGGGACATTAGAAATTTTGCAGAGGTTGGAGTGCATCGCATATCCGTCGGAAAAAACTCATATAATATGCCAGAAAAAAGCATTGAAAATACTCTATCCAATGGAACTAATATGGTAGAAATAGGAGAACCATGTGAAAATTTCTGAACTCTGCAATCCTATTGTCATCACGAAGACCCTAGAAAATGACCGATTTTAAATCGGTTATATCTTCACTTCCGAATCTCTAATTTGGGTGATTTTTTTTAAATCATCTATTTTTTAACGAGGAATTGAGATATATACTTGTTTTTGGAAAATTTGGCCCCAAATACTACATAAAATAAATAAAAATTTGTGTGACCATCCACGGAAAAAACCCTGAAATTTTTGCATATTTTAAAATGTCGATAACTCCACTTCATGGACTCCATTTTAGACAATCATTTTTTTGAATTTGGTTTTTTTTTTCTTGAGAGGAACTCAAATTTACAACCAGTTTCTAAAAATTTTGCACAAAATTCAAAAAAAATTGTCTAGAATGTCGCGACCCTCTTTTTCTTCTCCGAAAAAACAAAATATGCAAAAAAATAAAAATATTTGCCCACAATGCCTGCCAAGGAAAGTGCTATGATACCACTTGTTAAGAACCAAATACTTTCATACATAAACACCACAAATATTTAGAGAATAATATAGAAGAACCACACTTTTATTATAAGAAAACCCTTGAGGTAGGGCAACACCATACAATGGATCCTGTTATGGAAGAGATCCTCTCATGTTCACTTTCCTCTTCGAGGGGGCATCCTCCTATTGAGTGACTGCTCCACATACAATAATTCTTCTTCACATCCCATTACATTGTTTTAACCCCTTTATATAGTGATACCAACAACCTAAGAAAATTATAGAGGAGGAATATTCTAGAAGCATAACCTTCTAAGAAGTCCTCTTACATTTATTATATTTATACGAAGATATCTAACTACCATAGTGGGCCTTATTTAAAAATATAGTGGACCTAGTCCACCTTACATTGAATGGCCTCCACTACCTCTCTAGCTACCTAACAATTACACACTAGTATGGCCTCTATGGGCCTAGTCACCCTCTTGTCCCGGTTTTACATTATGTCTAGCCCCTTCTAATTATGCCTGCAGGCTTTACATATAGAAAACAAATACAACATTGTGGATCATTTCAGATCCATGATTCTCTCCATAAATCTCTAACTAATTTCCCGAAAAAAAAATCACATGCTAATAAACAGCAAACTCTATAAATTATAAGTATTTTGAGGAAAATCGCATCCTCTTGCCACTTCATGTCCACGTCCTCGCCTTCTAGAAATTTTCAGATCTGATTATGATTAGGGGTGTTTATGATCTTTCATCGTCAAGGATGCATACATCCTTGGCATGCTTCCTCCCATGTCTTCCATTGTTTTAACCTCTTGAATGTTGTGTACAATTCTCATTCTTTCTCCTTTGTGAGGGCAGTCTCTATACAAGTGATTTCCATCACATCCCTAACATTGTATAGGTTGTTGCCTTGGCCTTTTCCCAAAATAATTTGTTGTCTTGTGCTCATTTTGGGCTGAATGTCCTTGCTAATTTTCTTGGGAGTTGTTGTTGAAAAAGGGTGGCTTAAAACCTTTCATCCATATTCATATTCATCCATTGTCATGCTTCCCTACTTGAATTCAAAGACCTCTTTCATTTTCTTTTCATAGTAATTCTCGGAAAAATACTTCTCTTGGGAATATCCTTTGAACTTCCTCCATGAGACTCACTTCTCATCAATATGATTGGATTCCTTTAGATGATCCCACCACATGGTTTCCTTGCCTTGGAAGTGGTAGGTTGCAATTCTTATTTCTACCTTGGAGGGGTAATCGTGTAACTGGAAATATTTCTTCATTTCCAATAGTGATGCCTCGACCTCTTCTCCCTTCCTATGATCACCATTGAAATTTGGTGGCTTGATCTTCTTGATTTCACCTTGAAAGATGTCTCCCTCAAGCCTTCTCCATTGTCTCCTAATAGGAGACACACTTAGGATGTTCCCTAGCTCTGAACTTGCATGAGATTTCCTAGTGGATTTCCCTCGGGAATGATGGCTCCTGCTCTTTCTCCTTGAATTCCCATCATTCCCATGCTCATCCCTCTTTCTATGGGATTTGAATGTTTCCACTTGTCTAGCACTAGCTTCTTGCTTGGTGCCAAAGTCTTTATCAGCTTGCTTCTATAGCATGTTTAAGCTCTGGAGTATCTCTTCCCAAGATTTCAAAATCCTTTCATTATCATCCTTGTAACTATACACTTCTCTCTGCAGGCTCCTTATAGTTACAAGTTCCTTCTTATCTCTTCTTCCATTAGACTCAATCTCAACATTTCCCATGTTGACATGCAAACCTTAATGAATTCATCTTCATGACTGTAGAACCCTTGGGAATCATCCATGGATGTATTTCTCATGTAGAAACCAAAATTCCTTTCTGAACCTCTAATTTCTGCAGAAAATGTGCATGCAATCAATTTTCTGCTAGACGAAAATAAATACATACACAATTTTGGAAAAGAATGCATAAATTTTTGTTCCCTTTAATGCCACTAGTCATCTTCTTTTGATTTGACTGCAATTTTCACTGCTCAAATTAATATGTTGGGATGATAGTAGTATTCCCCTCCTCAATACCTTTTCATCGACTATTCATTTTCCCAATTCTAAGTTCTAGGCAGAAAGTTATGGTCTTTATAAGTTTTGATTGTTTTTTCCCTTTATAAGCTTGCATGTTATAGGAGTGCTCTTTCTCTACCATCACATTTTTAGGTACCCATAACTCAAATTTGGCTCTATGGTTGAATTTTACAGTCCATGATCTTTCCATAGAATGCTCTTGCATCCCAAACTAACTTCAGAGCCAGGAGTTACTCCTTCTAAATGAAATTTGGTGTCAAAATGTGCCTTGCACTGATTAGGTTGTAACTTCTTCATATGAGCTCTGTTTTGCACTCATAATATCTCATTTGAAATCTCTCCTCAAGCACTTCCATTTTATAAGTAGACACTTTATGATCTGAAAGTACACACATTTTGTACAAATTTTATTTTCTAAAAAAGTTGTTTATGCCCGCAAAAATGCCCTATAAGTTCCTAACCTACAAAAAACAATGAAATTTTCTAATAATTTTGACTGTTATTATTGGTTTGCACTAATTAATTCGTGGCAACTGAGACACCATGACATTGGTCATAGAGGAAATTCCTACACTTCTCTTATCTCTCTTCTGCAAGCTTCCATTCTGATCTGGTCGATGGGATTCAACCACCAGGCACTGAGGAAATACCTCTTCCTTATCCTCACTAAACTTCAACTTGACTCTGGTCCAGTCCACCAGGCATTGGGTGTTGTAACATAGAAACTTTCATCAAAAATTTTCAATTTTCTTGCAAACGTTTGTCAAGAAAATCTCTGCATCCTTTGACATTTTTCCAAATCAGAGTTCCTAGTCCATTGTCATGTCCTATGTACCAATCATGTCACCATATGGAGAGTTAAAACCAAAAATAATTATTATTTGAGATGGATCATTTTATTAAAGACTTAATTTCAAATAATAGTTAAAACCTAAAGCATATGTGTTAAAATGCCATGAACCTTATTTAAAACATATATACTCATGATATTTTATACATGGCCTTTATATCAAATGATTGTTACATGGTTCTTATGAATTTGTTCCATTAACTCACCAAATCCTACATTCTTGTCGAAAGTTAAAACTACTCTCCCATTCGTCTTCTGGTTACAAAGGTTCAATTAATCATTTCTAAAAGCCACCTTCACAAATTCTAGATGTGGGAAAGTTTTAAACATTTTGTTAAAAAAAATTGTTTTAGTCCAGACTAAGTCAAGCCATACACCACTACCTTGATGTGACTGAATAAAAGTTAA
>ML780709.1:674001-739241 GCA_009831015.1 Picea engelmannii | reverse complement strand
ATAAGTTGACCTTGAAATATTCTATTATGGATGACATTAAATAATTTTTTAAATGCCATGAGTCAAATCTATGTTGAGTAGGGAAGTAATTACACATCTCCCTTATACTGGGTTGTAAAAATCACCTCTCAATGCAATAATACAATTTTTTTACACACATATAAAGTTGATAGTGAAATATTTTACTTAAGGTGGACATTGAATTATTTTTTTTATGACCAACATTGATTTTTTTTGTTGTTATTAATATTTTTTTTAATAAACTCCATGAGAAATGATGTAACATTCCCCAGCCTAGTTGAGGTCCATTACGGGTGGAAATACTCATAACTTTTTTTTATTTTTGCTAACTAATTTCTTGTAGCTTACTAGCTACGAATTACACACTGATTTAACGATTGTCTGATACCATTAATTAAATGCATCTATAGCATACTAAAAATGACATGAATGCAACTTAAATAACTAAACACAACAACATTTAAATCATTCTCAAATACATAGTTAATACACAAAAATTAAACTCATAATGTAACACAAAAACAAGATAAACACATATTTTTAAAATGGTTGTGAAACCAACTGCTCAGGACAGATGTTTCACCCAACCATAGACATGTTTTTCCAAATATCAACAACGAGTCACCCCCAAGCTGTGGCTAGAAATCCACAAAAGAGGGCGGTATCTCACTGTCCACTCACAACTCAGAAAATCCCACAACCCACTAATATTCTCCTACAACTATCCTGATTTTTTACCAGCTCTCTTCCTCTCAACATACCCAGCCCAAGGAATCTATCCCTTCACTTCTCCCAGTCCATCAATTATCCCAATCATTTATTAGGGTATCTCTGGAATAAGTAACCATGAATATCACTACTAGGAAACTCAAGGGATATCACTTCTAGGAAAACTAATAGGAAGACAACGAAAATCACTTTATGTTATAGTCAAACTCACACAGGAGTTCACTCTTCAATCCTAAAAACTTTTTTCTTCAATATTCTACTCCAAATATGCTTCAATGTTATCCCTCCATGGTTGCTCTAGCTCCAAATCTCTTCTTCCTTGTTTTCATGCAAAAACATTGACTATCTAAAACTATTGTAACTTCCCATATGAATTTTGATGCAGGAGCATCTCCCACATCAAGCGAGCCAGCGCTGAAGCCAAAGGACAACTGGACAAGCGCTAGCACAAAATTTTGAATTGCCTTGGAAGTTGTTGCACGATATTAAATGAAGTCATTAACAAGAGGCACACTTGTATATTGTAATCGGACCTTGAGCCTTTAGCTCTCGTCCTTAGTAGGTAGGAGGCATTTAAAGTAGTTAATGCAGGTAGATAGAATTTAATTCTATATTAGACTATTTGAGAGCGCAAGAGGGAAATGGGATATAGACACCCTCATTGTGTATTGTAACATTATTGGAGATGAAGCATTTGAGCAAGAGCATGCAGAAAGTTGTGTAAGAACACCCATGTACAGATATTGGATTAATAGAAGAGTTTGATTCAATTTCATGGCTTTGTGTTGCTCTCTGTGTATTGATGTTGAATGATATGCTCATGAGTGTTTTCTTCCTGTTATACATTTGCTTTATATGTTGTGTATATGATTTCATGTTTGAATTGAAGTCTGAGAGGAAGTAGGAATGAGTTTCAATTGTTTCTCTATCTGAGCTAGAGATTCCTGCAAGGAGTGCAGTCAAAGTGTCCACAAGGAGTGCATTGACAGAGGGTCCAGATAGAGATAACTTTTGTTCTCATCTCCACAGGAGTGAAATTGAGCAGAGGAGCCATGCAAGGAGTGTGCAGGCCAAGTGAAGTTCAGGGTTTTGAACCTTAGCGAGAGTTGAAGGACTGCTACTACAGGTGTGCGCAGAGTCGAAAGGATTCAAACACTTAGACGTGTTTGAAGGTTGCCGCAAGGAGTGCGTGCAAGGGTCTTTTATAAAATATCAGGAAGGATAAGGCCTTCGAAATTGTCAAAGGACAATGCAGGAAAGTTGTGCCTTGAAGCTTAGGCAGGCGTCGTAAGTTCACACTGTAGGTGGATGAGTTATGGGAGGAACACTTGGGCCTTCACAGGAATCATCAAGGAAGAACGGACGGTCAACATTCTCCGAGGAGGATTCGCGACGTTCCGTGGAATGTTAGATCTAAAGGAGGTGCAGGGAAGATATGACGACATATTTTCTAAAGGTTCAAAGCTCAGGAGGGGTAGGACCATGGATTCGAGTCACAAGGACTGTCGGATTTATGCATGGGATCCTGTATCGGGGTTTCATAGGTTGAAGCCCGTAAATTTGGAAATAGGAATCGTGAAATCGTGAAATGCGATATCCTGACGGCTAAACGATAGTGTGGGGCCACAAGGGTCAGAGAGGTGGATATGTGGCATAGTATATCGGAGTTTTTTGGCGAGAAGGCCCGAACCATATGCATTAGGATTCGTGATATTGTGAACTCCGAAATGTCGATGGAGTGAAGGGACTGTTGAAAAGTCAACTCACGGGCGCATCAGAGTTTCAGCGTATCGGGGTTTGGGAGTCAGAGAGACAAGCTGTTCGACATCACGAGTGCTAAAATTGTGACAGGGAAAGTCCCGATAGAAGAGGGAAAGGGTCAGTGTTGACTTGTATCGGGTTTTCAGGGATTCGAATACCAAACGCTCGACCTTTGGATTCGCGAAGTAGCGAATTCCGATCCTCCGATTTGTAAAAAGGGGGATCCCACGAGGATTATTGTGGGTGAATATTTCCCGATAGGGAAATATAGGAACATTAAAGTTCTTCGGGCTGTGAGGAAGAGAAGATCCTATGAGTGGATGTGCCTACGAGCGCGTGCTATGTCAAGTTGGTATCAAATCCTGATTCTTGCTTGTATATTTCAGGTGAGGGAGGCATAAGAGGTAAGGATCACTTTGATACATGTCAAGTTGGTATCAGAGCACAGAAATATTCTTTGCTTTCTGTAGCAGAGAAGAGAATTCACCATGCTACCAAGGAGAGATAGACAGTCACCCGATCCACCAGAGGATAGGGAAATGCTGCGGAGAAAAGGTAGGCAGATGACAAATCTAGTTGTGGAGATACAAATGCGTGATCTATGAGCTAGACTCGAAGACATGGAGACAGTACAAAGACACACAGCCAGTGCTGGGGATCTCAGTGATTCCAAAAGTAAAGTGGAGGCTGAACGTGAAGAAGAAGTTGCAGCTGAAGATGCATCAAACGATCATTTGATCAGAGCTATTGCCAGGATGGGTGCAAGAGCGAAAATGGACATTCCAGTTTATAAGGGAAACTTGGATGCAGAGGAGCTTCTGGACTGGATTAGAGCTCTTGACACATACTTCGACTATGAAGATGTCGAGGAGGACAAGAAAGTCAAGCATGCTGTCACAAGATTAAAGGGACATGCAACATTGTGGTGGGATGAGCTACAAGCTCATAGACACTGCAAGGGCAAGCAAAATATCAAAAGCTGGGATCGAATGATCGCGAAGATGAAGGAGAAATTCATTCCCATGGAATATCAAATTACTCTGTTCAGGAGGATGCAGAACCTGAGACAGAAGCTGATGACAGTGAAAGAATACACTGAGGAATTCTACAAACTGAACATCAGGCAGGTCATCGGGAGAGCGATGATGAGAAAGTTGCTAGATACATGAATGGTCTGAGATATGATATCCAGGATGAGATGAGCATGGTAACCATCCGAACGATGGAAGATGCTTATCAGATGGCTCTGAAATCTGAGGAGAAGCTGAGCCGAAAACAGAGTTAGAGGGGCCGAGGCAGAAGTCATCCCAGAGGCAAATCAGTTGCCCAGGATAGATACCAGAAGCCCAAGGAGGATTGGAAGTTTGGGTCTGAGCCTAAATGCAAACGAACAGAGAGAGGTGGAAGTCAACAGCGAGGGAAACACGCTGAACAAAGAGGACAACATAATGAGTAGAGAGGAGATTATGCTGACAACAACACTTTTCCTCGTACTAGAGGTAGAGGAAGAGGAAGAGGTGGAGTAATCACATGCTTCACATGTGGAAAGAATGGGCACAAGTCTTACGAGTGTCCATAGAAAATGAATGACATTGGAGAAGCTCACATCGCTGAGGCACAAAGGCGGGATGTTGAAGTAGAAGATGCTGAAGGTGGAAGATCGTTGATGATGCGAAAATTCCTTTTGACACCCGAGAAGGAGGTGGAGAGTTCAGTCCAAAGGACTAGACTTTTCAGGACTGCTTGCAAGACCAAGGACAGGGTATGCAAGGTCATTGTAGACAGTGGTAGCATGGATAATCTCGTTTCTACAGAGATGGTAGAGAAGCTGGAGCTGGAGACAACTGATCATCCAAGCCCCTACAGAGTTTCATGGCTACAGAAAGGACACCAGGTAATTGTCACTAAACAATGTTTAGTTGAATTCAAGATAGGGGGATATAATGATAGGATATTACGTGATGTCATTCCTATATATGTTTTTCATCTATTACTGGGTAGACCATGGAAATATGACAGAAATGTGATTCATGACAGGAGAATGAACACATACACCCTAGAGAAGAATGGGAGGACACACATGTTGCTTCCGATAAAGGATAAGGAGGTGAAGCCGGAAGTAAGCAACACAGTACTTCTCATGAGTGGGAAGGAACTTCTTACAGAGGTTAAGAAGAAGGAATATCCACAGTTTATTGTGGTAAGAAAACCGAGGATTGTTCTGACTAGCACAAGAGTGGATGATTTGCCAGAGGAGATTCAGGAACTGTTGGAAGAGTTCGCTGACATAGTTGTGGATGAACTACCTCGTTCATTACCACCGATAAAGATTGTGAGTCATCATATTGATCTCATACCAGGAGCCAGTTTGCCAAATAAAGCCGCGTACAGATTGACGCCGCAAGAGAATGAAGAAGTTAAAAGGCAAGTCCAGGAGTTATTGGAAAAGGTTTGGTCAGGGAAAGCTTGAGTCCATGTGTTGTTCCAACAATACTCAGTCCGAAGAAAGAAGGAGGTTGGAGGATGTGTACTGATTCAAGGGAAATTAATAAGATAACCATCAGGTATAGATTTCCATTGCCGAGGATGGACGATCTGATGGATTTCTTGAGCAGAGAAAAGTACTTTTCAAACATTGATTTGAAAAGCGGTTATCATCAAATCTGCATGAGAGAAGGTGATGAGTGGAAAACAACATTAAAAAAAAACGAAGGGTTGTACGAATGTCTTGTTATACCGTTTGTCTTAACAAATGTGCCAAGTACCTTCATGAGGTTGATGAATGAAGTCCTGAGGGAGTTCATCGGAAAAATTTTCATTGTGTATTTAGATGACATATTGGTTTACAGTAAGACAGTGGCAGATCATCTAAAGCATTTGGCTACAATGATGTGGAAACTTCAGAAGGAAAAACTATTGATAAACATGAAGAATTCCTCATTCATGAAGACAGAGCTCATTTAATTGGGGTTTGTTATTTTTTCAAATGAGTTGAGGATGGATCCAGATAAGGTGGAAGTGATTAAGAATTGGTCATCACCGAAGAATATTTTTGAGGTGAGAAGTTTTCATGGATTGGCTAGTTTCTACCGAAAGTTCATCAGGAATTTCAGTGGAATTAGTGCAGCGATGATGGATACAGTGAAGAAAAGACATAAATATTTTCACTGGACTGAAGAGGTTGAAAATAGCTTCAATCTGTTGAAGAGGAAGATTACGGAAAAACCAGTTCTTGTGTTGTCGGATTTCCATAAGACATTTCAAGTGAAATGCGATGCAAGCGGATTTGCAATTGGGGCAGTCTTGAGTCAAGATGACAGACCGATAGCATACTTCAGAGAGAATTTGAATGAGGCAAACTGAAGTACTCCATGTATGATAAGGAGTTTTATGCTATCATCCAGGCATTGAAGAAATGGAGGCATTACTTGATCCCGAAAGAGTTTGTCTTATACAGTGACAATCATGCATTGCAGTTTGTGACTCAACAGGAAAATTTGAATCAGAAACATGTCAAATGGGTTGAGTTTATGCAAAATTTCACTTTTGTGATCAAACATATTTCTAGTACTACTAACAAAGTTGTTGATTCTTTGAGCAGGAAGTGTTTGTTGTTGCAGGAGTTCAGAGTCAAAACGTTGGGTTTTGATGATCTTAGGGACATGTATGTTGATGATCCAGACTTTAACGAAGCGTATGAAGCAACTGAGAATCCAATTCTCAGAGGCATAAACCAATGGATGGATTATATGATCCAGGAAGGATTATTGTTCAAAGGTAATCAACTGTGTATTCCGAAATGCTCCATGAGGGAGAACTCGCTGAAGGAGAAACACAGTGGAGGATTGGCAGGACACTTTGGTCACGACAAGACATTCGCGAAGTTGAATGAGTCATATTTTTGGCTGGGAATGTGAGTGGTTGTCAAGAGATTCGTGGAAAGATGAAGAATTTTCCAGCATTCGAAGGGGAGGAAGTAGAATGCAGAGTTTTATCAACCATTGCCCATACCAGAGATGCTGTGGGATGTGATTAGCATGGATTTTTTATTGGGGTTGCCAAGAACACAAAGAGGTGTTGATTCAATCTTTGTGGTGGTGGATAGATTTTCCAAAATGGCACACTTCATACCATGTTAGAAGACCGGTGATGCGACTCACATTGAGAACCTGTTTTTCAAAGAGGTCATTCGACTTCATGGGTTGCCAAAGAGTATAGTTTCGGATCGAGACACCAAATTCATAGGGCATTTTTGGAAGACCTTACTGAAAAAGATGGGAACTAACTTGTCATTTATTTCAGCTTATCATCCTCAGATGGATGGACAGATGGAAGTGGTAAACAAAAGTCTGGGAGACTTGATGAGAAGCTTGGTGACAGAACACCATAGCCAGTGGGACAACATATTACCACAGGCAGAGTTTGCATATAATGATTCAGTGAATAGGAGCACAGGACAAAGTCCATTTCAGGTTGTCTATGGCATGCAGCCGAGGGGAATTTCTGAACTAAGGGATTCATAACAGACTTCAACTAGGAACGCTAGTGCAGAAGATTTCGCAGAAGCGATGAAAGAACTTCACAGCTAGGTGAAGGAGCGACTACTGGAATCAAGCCAGGAATATAAGCACAGAGCCGATCAACATAGAAGACAACTTCAATTTGAGGTTGGTGATCTGGTTCTGGCACATTTGAGGAAAGAAAGTTTCCCCGAGAGGAACATACAATAAGCTAAAGATGAAGAAAATCGGACCATGCAGGGTCTTGAAGAAATTTGGGGCAAATGCTTATGAGATTGAATTACCCGATGGGATCGGAATTTCTTCGATATTTAATATCTCAGATTTGTACCCATATAAATATGGAGAAACAAATACTAGAGATGGACAGCCAGTGATCCAGTGGACAAAGCAGATGCCAGTGGTAGATAAGCCGCAGATGGAGCACATACTAGATAAAAGAGTGAGCAAAAGGACCAGACGAAAGCAATACTTTGAGTATCTGGTCAAATGGAAGAACCATCCAGTTGAAGATGCCAGCTGGGAGAGTGAAGAAAAGATACAGAAGAATGGAAAAACCATGCAGGAGCTCATGGACAGGAGCCCATGAAATTTTTCAAGCGAGGGAGTATGATGCAGGAGCATCTCCCACATCAAGTGAGCCAGCGCGGAAGCCAAAGGACAGCTGGACAAGCGCCAGCACAAAATTTTGAATTGCCTTGGAAGTTGTTGCACGATATTAAATGAAGTCATTAAGAAGAGGCGCACTTGTATATTGTAATCAGACCTTGAGCCATTAGCTCTCATCCTTAGTAGGTAGGAGGCATTTAAAGTAGTTAATACAGGTAGATAAAATTTAATTCTAGATTAGACTGTTTGAGAGCGCAAGAGGGAAACGGGATATAGACACCCTCATTGTGTATTGTAACATTATTGGAGATGAAGCATTTGAGAAAGAGCATGCAGAGAGTTGTGTAAGAGCACCCATGTACATATATTGGATTAATAGAAGAGTTTGATTCAATTTCATGGCTTTGTGTTGCTCTCTGTGCATTGACGCTGAATGATATGCTCATGAGTGTTTGCTTCCTGTTATACATTTTGTTTATATGCTGTGTATATGATTTCATGTTTGAATTGAAGTCTGAGGGGAAGTAGGAATGAGTTTCAATTGTTTCTCTATCTAAGCCAGAGATTCCTGCAAGGATTGCAGTCGAAGTGTCTGCAAGGAGTGTGTAGGCCGAGTGAAGTTCAGGGTTGCGAACCTGAGAGAGAGTTGAAGGACTGTTTCTGCAGATGTGCACAGAGTCGAAAGGATTCAAACACTTAGATGTGTTTGAAGGTTTCCGCAAGGAGTGCATGCAAGGGTCTTTTATAAAATCTCAGGAAGGATAAGGCCTTCGGAATTGTCGAAGGACAGTGCAGGAAAGTTGTGACTTGAAGGTTAGACAGGCATCGTAAGTTCACGCTACAGGTGGACGAGTTCTGGGAGGAACACTTGATCCTTTCCAGGAATCATCAAGGAAGGACGAATGGTCAGCATTCTCTGAGGAGGATTCACGACGTTCTGTGGACTGTTAGATCTAAAGGAGGTGCAGGGAAGATACAGTGATGTATTTTCTAAAGGTTCAAAACTCAGGAGGGGCAGGACCGTAGATCCGAGTCACAAGGACCGTCGGATTTGTGCATGGGATCGTGTATCGGGGTTTCGTAGGTTGAAGCCCGTAAATTTGGAAATAGGAATCGTGAAATCGTGAAACGCGATATCCCAACGGCTAAAGGATAGTGTGGGGCCACAAGGGTCAGAGAGGTGGATAGGTGGCATAGTATATCGGAGTTTCATGGCAAGAAGTCCCGAACCATATGCATTAGGATTCGCAATATTGCGAACTCCAAAATGCCAATGGAGTGAAGGGACCGTTGAAAAGTCAACTCACGGGTGCATCAGAGTTTCGATGTATCAAGGTTCAGGAGTCGGAGAGACAAGCTATTCGACATTGTGAGTGTCAAAATCGCAATAGGGAAAGTCCCGATAGAAGAGGGAAAGGGTCAACGTTGACTTGTATCGGGTTTTCAAGGATTCGAATACCGAACACTCAACCTTTGGATTCGCGAAGTAGCGAATTCCGATCCTCCGATTTGTAAAAAGGGGGATCCCACGAGGATTGTTGTGTGTGCATATTTCCCGATAGGGAAATAGAGGAACATTAAATTTCTTCGGGCTGTGAGGAAGAGAAGATCATGTGAGCAGACGTGCCTGTGAGTGCGTGTTGCGTCAAATTTCCTCTCTTTGGTTACTTGCTTGACTTACACACTTCCCCAAACTAATTTTACTCAACCCCCACTATCCCAGTAACTATGGGATGTGACCTCTCACACCCACCTTCTAACTTTCATTCAATGATTGGCCTTGGGAACACTCAAGGGAAAATTAGAAGCCTAATACATAATGATAATAAAATTTAGAAATGTGGGTTGAATTAATAGACATGGGTAATTCCCCTTTGGACCCTCTTAGACATTCTCTACACATTTCCCTCTCTTTTGGATTAGTCTTCCCTCATCTCTATCCATGTCCCCCAACACCTAGCATCACATTTTATTACTAAAATTCATAAATACAATTCACATATACATCACTTGGCCACAACCATACATTATATCTACATTAAAAATTAGTGAAACTAGGAATTATAGCAAGGATGTTACATTCCCTGCCACTACAATTTTTCTCCATCCTCGGTGCACACTATTTTGATATATATACACAAATTTACATCATAATACTAAGAAATAAAAAATTCTACAATTTTACAACTTCAACAACAATTCCAACCAAAATATATTTTTTTTCTCAACCCACTAACCCAATGAATGAACCCCCTTCATCACTCTCAGAATATTACGATATAACATTCTTTTATCAGGTCCCCCAATGCATGTTGACCAAGACTCTGATTTGTGGTTTCAGAACTCTAGATGCTCAAATGGAGTCTTGCATTCTTACATTTTATTTTCTTCAAAATTGTCAAAGATTTGTGGGTATTCGTCCCACATGTTTTATTCATGCTCCCATATCGCATCTTAAGTACCATAGCATGTCCATTGAATCTTTAGAATCCTTATGGATTTTCTCTTGAGAACTTTTAATTTCTAGTCCAGGATTCATAACGGTTCCACCTAGAAATCCCCTTCGTGTTCCACCTAGATCATAGTCCAATCAATTATGTGGTTAGGGTCAGACACATCTTTATTTAATAGTGACATGTGAAATACATTATGCACTCTCATGGATGCGGGAAATGCTAGCATGTATGAAAATGGCTCTATCTTCTCTAAGATTTCAAAAGGTCCACAATATCTTGTTTCCAACTTTGAGAAATTTCTTAATCTTAGTGAACTTCTTTTCGACGTCACTTTTAAAAACACATGTTCTCCCACTTTGAAATATCTAAAAACTCTATTATTTTCTGCATAACCTTTGTGTCTGTCATGGAGAAAATTTAAATTCTTTATGATATTTTCCATTTGCTCCTCCATTTCCTTCAACAAATCTGGCTCAATAACAACTCTGTATGCTGGATTATCCAAACTCACTGGTGTGTTACACTTTCTATCATACAATGCTTCAAATGGACTAATTTTTAATGAGGATTGATACCCATTATTGTAAGAAAATTCTACTAAGTGGATATAATCCTCCCACTTTGATGGTTGGTACATCACATACATTCTAAGAATGTCCTTAATTATTCTATTAATCCTCTATGTTTTCCCATCTAACTATGGGTTATATGATCCACTAAAATTTAGATTTGTCCCAAATCCTTTGAACAAATATTTCCAAAAATTGGATGTAAACTTTGGATCTCTATCTAAACAAACTACCTCGGGAACTCCATGTATCCTGAAAAATTTCTTTATGTAGACCTCTACAATAGTTTCTTCCTTGTGTGTAGTCTTCACTGGAATAAAATGTGTTTCCATAGTTAATTTATCCACTGCCATCATGATGGAATCGTGTTGCTTCACTATTCTAGGTAATTTTTTAATAAAATCAAATGTAACTACTTCCCACTACCATTCTAGAATAGGAAATCACTATAATATCCCTGCTGGATGTGTATCTTGTTCCTTCACCTTTTGGCATTTTAGACACCTGAGTATGTAATTAGACACTTCTTTCTTCATTCCTAGCCAAAAGTATTGGCTTCTTACACCTGGATGTTTTTTTGATATATTGGATGCCCAATATATGGAACATTGTGCATTTCCCTTAGCACTATATTTGTCATCCTACTGTAATTGACACATATATATTCCTCTATACGTGAGTATTCCATCCTATCATAGTTCATAATACTTAAGTTTTTCTATAAAATTCCTTGTAACATATATTTTATTTTTAAATAATGTTTATTTGAATTTGCTTCTTCAATAATTTTATCTTTCATATCAGTCTTGTACATACTAATGGCTGCAATATGCATCTCATGTGCTTTCTTTCTAAGTGCATCAACTACTTGATTTTTTTCTCCCTTTGATGTGTTTAATTTCAAAGTCATATTCACTAAGTAATTCCAACCACCTAGTTTGTCTTGCATTTAATGTGGGTTTTCCAAACAAATGTTTCAGACCAAAATGGTATATCCTTATCTTGAATTTCTTTCCCATGAAATTTGAGATAAGGATATACCATTTTGGGAAGGAAATATAATATTTGTTCTTCCCATCTCAGGATAATATCATATGTCCTTGGAAAATGATATCATTAGTCCTTGGAAAATGACATTATCAATCCTTGGAAAAGGATATATCAATCCTTGGAAAATGATATTTATTCTTTATGCTGACCATATTCAAGTGTCTGAAATAAATACACAACCTTAATGTTCCATATTTCTTCTTCACAAAAGGAACTATGGCACCCCGAGGCGACACACTTGAGAATATATACCAATTATTTAAAATCTCTTCAAGTTGGATTTGCAACTCTTTCAACTCTGGTTTTCTTATTTTGTTAGGTGTCTTGGAAACTAGGGCATCACCTGGCACCAAATCAATAGAGAAATCAATGTATCTCTTTGGTCAAAATCCTAGGATTTAGTAATACCCCTGTTTCCCCAAGTTTGTAAATATAACTATAACTAGCCAACATACTATGGAAGACTAGATATGTGTGAATGTTTGATTTGATGAACCTTTGTATAAAAGGTCAATATATGTATTTTATGTTATTAATAGAAAATGGATAATTGTTGCATAAATGTTTCAAAGGGGGGCTTGCAAAGATAGACCATGGATGCTATGAGAGAGATGGTGAGTGTTGGAAGAGGGGAAGACCTAGGTTTCAACACTTCAACAATACACCAAAAAAAACCTAACTACCGACCCTTTCGATAACACCTGCGAAGCAGGCAAAGTCTCACCCGAGGTTGAGGCAGGGGGGGTTACATAACTCAGGTGTCTGTAACCAAGCTGGGACACAGATCTGTGATTATAACACTTCAGAAAGTACTTAGAAGATAACATGCATTAGCTTATCCACTTCATTCACATCGTAGAGAAAACCCCAAGGATAGATCGGTGCAATAACAATGACAAAATACACATCGCACTTAGCATCATAAGTTATATCTAGAACATTCAACATAAATAAAGTACCAAGAATTCATAGATCTATCTATCATATATAACTATCAATGCACTAAGCAGATTCACAACATAAACATCATAGCACAAAGAAAACCATCAACACATGATATACGTGGTTCACCCCAGTGTGGGGCTATGTCCACCAACTGCTTCTTCTTCTTTATTAGGCTTCAATCTCTTACATTCATCTGCTCATGTGCACTAAGCCATAGAGCCAAGCTTCGCACTGGACAGGTGATCTGCACACTAAGCACTAGATCCACCTTCCCAAAATCAGGTCAAGGCACAGATCCAACTCCTCTATTAAGCACAAAGCCTTACACACATGTTTTGTTGCACAAAGAAACTCAGAACTGCTTGCCTCTTGCACTTAGCCAATTACATCCCCTCACTGCATTACATTTTTTCTTATTTATACTTTTACATTCCTTACAAAAAGGCCTAATCATGGGTAAACCCATGGGATGACATCCCATAAACC
The DNA here is from genome assembly GCA_009831015.1 of Picea engelmannii. Classification (NCBI taxonomy): domain Eukaryota; kingdom Viridiplantae; phylum Streptophyta; class Pinopsida; order Pinales; family Pinaceae; genus Picea; species Picea engelmannii. Next base: position 726,095 of record ML780709.1, on the reverse strand, counting down.
CTAATACAAAAACCCTGATGAACCCCTTGTTGGGTCCACAAATCAAGTGAGATCCCACGATCTCAGCTTTGCCTGGGCGCTCCATCTTCGACTAGACTGTCGAAGTCCAAAAAGGTGGTCAAACCTAACCAATGTTTCCCAAAACTTGGTCGAGGGACAATAGGCCCCCAACACTCACCTGTGACTCGTCCTGAGTCACTCAGATCTAGGCAAAGCTACTTTGAAGGCCTCGAGCTTAGCTCAAGCTCCATCGACTTATTATTGTGCTTGAGCTTCCTGCTCAATGAACTCCTAGATCATTTTCTTCGTAACAGGCCCTTCCAGGCGTTGTTCCACTGTCGAAACCACTTGGTCTAATTGTGAACCTTGTCCTTTGATCTCTTCAAACACTGTGTAGGATTCCTCCTGCACCGGTTGTAGCCTTTGTGTGACCTCCAATACTCTGCCCTGGATCGTAGATATCTACTGCTAGGAAGCACATTGTTCTTGTGATCTCTTCATTCTCTCGACTACAGTGAGTGAATTCATCTGTGCTTGAACTTTCAGTGCCTACTGCTGGGCCTCCTGTAGCTGCGCTTCCAACTTCCTAAGCTCTAGATCTTTCATGAGGCATTCATAGGTTTGTGCACTTCTGTTTCTCAGCTGCTTACATTCTGAGGCAAGGGATCTAATCCTTTCCACCAAACTCTTAGAGGCTTCCTCCCTGTGATCATGTACTTCCTATGGAGTGCTTGGTAATTCTTGGATCTCCAACTCTATTACCCTTTCTTGAAGTTGTTGGATAGACTCAGCGAGCTTCATCACTTGAACCTCAACTGCCTCTTGTTCCTACTGTGCCAAGCCTGGCATAGAGTGAAGTGATATGCTCACCACTTCTTTGGTCGTAGTCTACTCTATGATCAATTGGTCCTTTTCCCTCTGTATATTTTCTTTGTCTTCCCCAAACATCTCCTATAACTCATCTTTCTTGTTTTCGTAGGCAGTTACATAGTACCGTGCAACTCATAGTTTCTTTAGGACTTCCTCTTTCTCTTGCTTCAGGGATTCTATGGCCTTCTCTTTTTATTCTTGGACTCGTTGAAGGCGAGCCTCTGTTGCATATGCGAGTCTTCAAAGTTGGGTTGGTTCATCCCCCAACTCTACAGTCTCTGATGAGGAAGGTGTAGTAGGGACTACGTGGATCAAACGAATAAATTCTTGTACTTTTCTTGGTTTCCTTTCTATCCTGCCATATAGTTTGTCCTGCTTCACTCCATATCTCTGTAGGATGTCCTCAGAAGCATCCTCAATCACTCTGTGGACTAGGCTTATATCATCTTCTGTGAGTGTGGCCTCTAGTTGGGGCTTACTGGCGTGGGTCTTCTTTCTTGCCAAGGGTTTCTATAGAGAACCCTTCCTCTTATTCTGCATTTCTATCTCAGTAGGGGGATCCTTCGGTGGTGTAGCTTCACCTTCTCCTTGTTTTCCTCCTTCTTCCCCTCCTACTTCTTGATTTACTTCATCTCCTCCTCCTCCTACGGGCGATCCAGGTCCACTTTATTCTGAGGCATTGTCCTCCTCATCAGTATCTATGTTATGAAATTCCTCCTTTTCCTTTTTCTTCTTTTCACTTGATTGTCCTCCATGCTTGACCCAGGTGACCAAGTCGATTCCTATGATGTCAGGGTTGGAGAGTTCTGCATCATCAACCGGTACAAGGAACTCCTCCGGCCACTCCTTCGTGATTTTCTCCATATATTCATCGGTCAGCTTGTAATAGGGTTGTAATTCTTCCTTTCTCTCATATTTGTGCACATTGATATAAATAAAGTGCAGATCTGTGTAGAACTTTGCAAATGGTCGGTACTGGTGCAAGGTGTGCAATGTCATGCGTGGGAATGACTCAATGGAAACATTTAGTTGCTGATAGTAGGCATGGAACAATGCATTCGACTGCTATTTCTTTGACATGTCATTCGTATACCATAATGTAGAGAATCTAGTTGCCAATGGCTTTGATGGTTCAATTTTTGGAAAAGCTACAACCTCGGGCATTTTCCAAGTGACAAATGCAATCAGCACAAGTAGCTAGCTGAAGTGGAACTCGTATCCCTGATCTTGCACTTCGCGGTATTATTTCTCAAGTTCGTTGATGAGGTAACTCGCCCAATTCATTTTCATTCCTTCCATGCATTTCCTTGCGAGGTCCACCATGAACTTGATGACCTACGTGAGGTGATTATTTCTTACAATCTTACCAGCTATGAGTTGGCAAGTGAGGAGAATTGTTCCATCCTAGATAGAGGCTACCTTGTAGCCTCACTTTCCCTTCTCAAATTTGTCGTATACCTCCTTTATGTGTTGCACCAGGGAGCGATTTGAGGTCTTCCTTGGGTAGAACTGCTAAGGGTTGGGTCCCTGCATGCTCAATCCTATGATCAAGTGGATCAGAGCCAGATCCACAATAATTTTTCTGTCGATCCATAGGTATCCACCATGATAGCATGACAAGAGGAGTTTAACGCAAGCGTTAACCTCCCGATGTCAGCCAAAATGAGGAATCTTCATGACATTCAATATTGTGGACCGCACCAACTCCGTAATCCAAGGTTGGGAGATTATGCGAGGCTTCTTCCCAGTTGTCTTCATCAAATATTTGTGAGGCACGAGCATGGCATAGCTATTTCTATCTCCAAGGTTAAATTCATTGTTCTTCATAGATGGGATATTTCCCAACTTAGTTCCCACTATGTGTATTCCCTTTATAATGTACGCAGTGATCAATGTGTACTCGAATTCCCATGGAATGGTGTTGCGGTTGACCGTGCCAGCCAAGGGCGGGATATAATCAATTAAGATCGACGGGATCTACTTTGCATTAGCCATATTGTTGCGATGCTTACTTCACTTCTCGAGCGTGGTGTTAGTACGAACCGAATGTTATCTAGTCGAAGGGGAATCCTATAGTCCCCTGGTCGATGATGCATGTATTCCTTCAGAAATAGCTTTATTAGACATAAACTTCTTGAGAACCTCTTCGACGAACTTATCTAGATTAGTGCTCTCGACCAACATTCTCACTGTTAACAATTAATTCAGGGTAGGTGAATGGATAGAGGGGTAGACAAACAAACATCACTTTCTCTTTTTTGATAGCTCAACACACAATCAAATATTTAATAGCTCATTTAATCACGAATAGAAAAAAGTGGTCCTGGCGCAGCGTCGAACGGGTTAAATAAGCGAGTGTCGTAACAGATTCTTCCAACAGGCAAGACTTCTTCCATCAATGTGAATTCGTCCATTATGGAGTGGTCTCAACATCCCAATGTGGTCTATTCTCCCATAAATGCATTTCCTAGCCGTTCTAGAGCATCGTTTTAATGGTCGAGGTGCCTCCAACTATCATATAGATTTGACAGGGTGAAGCCCCATTCTGCACAGTTCTTCTATTCCGGCGAGGTTCAAATTCTGCAAACCTGACTCTTGCAAAGTCTTCCATCTGTTCTGTGTAACTTCCTATAGATTTTCAAACTTGGCTTTCTTCTTACTGAGCTTCCTTTCCTTCTTTCCTAGGATCTAAGTTTCTCTAACTATTTCTATATTTCTCTTTCCATTCTTATTCCTATGTTCTTCTAGCATAGTAACTTCACGTTGCTGATGTGCTCTCAAAGGGTTCGAAGTTAATATCCCTCCCCTTACCACTTCCTGGGTGGATATAATTTCTGCTTGCATGGATAGGTCCTCCAAACCTTATGGTGCTCTTTCAATTTCGACAACTAATTTTCTTGCCTTCTATTGCTTTGACTTAACTTCTCGTTCTTCTATCAGTCGATCTATTTTTCTAGCTATGAAATCCCCTAGTTCTTGTATTTTCTTCTTTGTATCTTCTTCGTCTGCTTTCTTTCTAATATGATCCTTCTCAGTCCAAGTCTTTCCTAACAAAAGTGGGAATGGGGTGTTGTTCTCAACAAACTTAATGACTTCAAATTCCTCTTCAGTTGATGTTCCATGAATAATAACAGGTACATTAGTAACTCTTCCACACAATGTTATCATCTTTCCTTTAAACAAGCATATCCTTCCCACTGAAGGTACCACAATAGGCTTTCCCAGAATTTCCCAGGTGCTTTCTATCATAATATTCACTTGTGTTTCCTTATCCAAGACACAATCTATGTCGAAGTCTCATATTCTTGTACTTATGCATTGTTTTACCTTCAATATCTCTGGTAAACTGACATCTTTGTGATCACTCATTGCTTCTTTTAACTGGACTAATGTAGTCTGAACTTTCTATGATTCTTTCCCTTGATGATTCTTTAAAATGCTCTTATTTTCTTGACTTCCTTCATAGTTCTCTTGTCTCATGTTCATTTTTTCTACTTTAGCAATCATTCTTGGACAATCCTCAACTTTATGACCAACAACTTTACAACAAAGACAAATAGGACTTGTACCAGGGCATTCCTTAGAAAAATGTCCTGGTCTTCTGCAGTTATAACATAGTGTCAATCCTCTCTTCCTCTTGTATGTTCCCCAACTTATCCTATACTTTGCACTAGGATCACAGTGCTGGACCTATAATCTACAAAGATTCTTTCTAGGTTCCTGCATCCAATTATTAGTCCAAAAATTCTTTCTATGCATAGGAATAACATATCTTTCTCTATTTCTATCAAATTTATTCAGACCAACTCTTCCTTCTAACTATGCCCTAGCTTTCATTCTAGGACATAATCTATCAAACATACCTAGATTCATGATTTCAAAACAAAAAATTCCACTTATCTTACTCTTATCAAAGAACAAATCTTTACCTCTTTCAAGATCTTACCTCTTTTCTTCAGATAGGGTTTATTTTCTTAGCACAGAGCTTCACAAGTCAAGTAGAGTACTACACACTACAACAACAAATCTATGCACATAGCTTCTCTTTTCTTCAATTCCCAACAATCACAGTTTCAGGTCCCAAAAACAAAACCATTTGTTGGCATAAGGGTAGACCCAGGGTTCAACGCTTCAACAACGCACCAACAAAACCTTAACTACCGACCCTTTCAAAAACACCTGCGAAGTAGGCGAAGCATCACCTGAGGTAGAGGCATGGGGAGTTACAGGACTCAGGTGTCTGTAACCAAACTAGGACACAGATATGTGATTATAATACTTCACAAATTACTTAGAAGATAACATGTATTAGCTTATCCACTTCATTCAAATCCCAGAGAAAACCCCAAGGATAGATCGACGTAGTAACAATGATAGAATACATATCGCACTTAGCATCATAAGTTAGATCTAGCACATTCAACATAAATAAAGTACCAAGCATTCATAGATCTATCTATCATATATAACTATCAATGCACTAAGAAAATTCACAACATAAACATCATAGCACAAAACAAACCATCAACACATGATATACGTGGTTCACCCCAGTGTGGGGCTACACCCACCAACTGCTTCTTCTTCTTTTTTAGGCTTCAATCTCTTACATTCGTCTTCTCCTGTGCACTAAGCCACAGAGCCAAGCTTTGCACCGGACATGTGATCTCCGCACTAAGAACCAGATCCACCTTCCAAAAACTAGTTCAAGGCATAGAGACAACTCCTCTATTAAGCACAGATCCTTACACACATGTTCTGTTGCACAAAGTAGCTCAGAACTACTTGCCTCTTTCACTTAGCCAATTACATCCCCTCACTACATTACATTATTTCTTATTTATACTTTTACATTCCTTACAAAAAGGCCTAATCATGGATAAACCCATGGGTTGACATCCCATAAACCCTAATAAAAAAACCCTAATGAAACCCCTGTTGGGTCCACAAATCAAGTGAGATCCCGTGATCTCATATCCTCCTGAGTGTTCCATCTTCAACCAACTTGTCAAAGTCCAAAAATGTGGTCAAACCTAACCAATGTTTCCCAAAACTTAGTCGAGGGACAATAATGAGGGGAACCAGAAATGGTTGATATGAACCCCCCACCAAACCAGTACCCTAATGGAATTATTGGCTCAGACCCAGAACAAGTGTCTAACCCGGAAATGAATTTCCAATCAGAATCATAGATGGAAGATTCCTCCTCAAGAGTTAATGAGGAGATGGGGAAGATTACCCATCTGCAAGACTTCTAGACCTGACCATGAGTTGGGGATTCAAACCCATGCAACCTTGCCGAGGAAGGAAAGAAAAGAGGTAATTTGTGGGAAAAAGTGGGAGAGCAAGCAAGAATATCTACAAAGAGAGAAAATTCGAAAGACTAATCTCGAGAAGAGAAAAAGAGCGGTTACATCTCTTTGGTTTGAGAAAGAGCTGAGAAATAAGCTCGTTCTGAGTGCAAGAAGTTGTGGTAAGGGTTTTCATTCCAAGATGATAAATGAGGATGATGAGTGAGTGAGGAATTACTTGGGCATAACTCCTTGCTTGGTACAAAGAAAAATCGTTGCCAAGGTCTTGTGGGAGGAGGAGAGTAACCTCTATTCATGAATGTCATTAAGAAAGAAGAAAGAGTCTCTCTCAAAGCATCATGGTCTAGCTCGGGGGTGGCCAGTGGTAAATCCATCAGTAGTGGTTGTGCATGTGGTTCGGTGGAAACATGCACCCCTTTCAGCAGTCGCTTCACGAAATCTGGTTTTCTGATAAGTATTTTCATACTATGTGTGTTGAAATGGAAATGGTAATTGAATATGTGTGTGTGTGTGTGTGTGTTTATGATTGAGTTATGTGTTGAATTATTAAGGCGAAATGTGAAATGTTTTTATATGAACCCATGTTTGAATGGTCTTCAACTTTCCTGTTCTTAGTAGCTAGAGAGCTATGGGATCAAGGTCTACAATAGTGTCAAGGAAGGAATTACTAGGATGCTTAAGTATTTTCGGCCTCTAGAATATACCTTCGTGGGAACACTAAGTTCAAACCTGATGGAAGGAGGGTGCCTCCTTAAGATCTTTCACCCATGTGACCAAGGGCTCATGCCTGTTACCTTAACCAACTCATAGTTAAGAATATTAGCGCGTAACCCATGAGAGTTTTCGAAGGGCCCATTTGACCAAGGTATGGGAGCCTTGCACTAGGCCCAAAAGGATTTGAGCCTTTTTGTCTTCATAACTCTGGGAGTTCGGAGCTTCAGAGTGTTTTGACCTTACCCTTTGTAAACCGACTGAAGGCAACTGATAGTTACGATTAATGATAAGGTTGAATGGTGCCCGGTGATCTCCCTAACCATGGTAGATAGACCTGCCCCACCATTAAACCTTTATCCATTTACCCATAGCGAAGTAACGTGAGCCACATATTCGAGGGTTTTTAGGAGTCCCCTTGAATGTTGATTTTACACCAATATAAATTCGGCGAAGTCTACTTCGTGAGAGTAAGGATGTTAAATCACGAAACTCCTCGAACACCGAAGTTATTAAGTTCATAGAGTCATGGATCTGGAGAGTCCATAAAATACCTCTCTTAACTGTTCGATCAACCAGTGGAGGGACTCGCATACGGTACTTCCATGGATTCCCTCTTCAAGAGAGCGGAGTGGCCATGATGTCAAAAATCTCGAAGTACAGACATGTGAAGTAACGAGAACTGTAGATCTAGGGACCCCTTGATATTTCCCCCTGACCGTTAGATCTATACCATGGTCAGCCTGACACTGACCACTTTGGGAACAAGGAGGAAGTCACATCGCAGATCCCCGGAACGCTGAACTTACAAAGTAACGAAGACCTTCGATCCAGGGGTTTCATGGACACACCTTTACCATGAGATCGAAGGGCTTGGAAGGATAGCAGTTTAGGGTGATGTGGCATGCTAACATCACCCAAGGTGATGTGGACCCATGTTTGACGTGCCATGTGTCACCTGGATTCGTGCGTTTCATAGGCCCTATGTGCCCATTAACATGTGACACATGTGACCCATTGTAGGGGACACATGTCATATCTGCCTTGCCACGTGTCACACCTAGTACTTACCTTCTTGGTCCATTCAGCGAGAGGAGTATGTGGGACCCACCGATATTTTCCTTTGCATCTAGTACATCACCACATGCAAGGGTGGACCCCTCGGGAGTCCAGGACTTCAGGACTCCAAAGTTTTGGAATTCTATGAAGAGGGTAAGTTGAAAGGCCTAAAGGCCAAATCCATGTGGTGATATTTCAGGACCCTTCGGGAGTTTAGGAATTCGGGACTCCAGAGGATAGGCGTGTAGAAAGGAGGAGGGACATTCAACGCTGAACGTCGAACTTCCCTCTATATTGTGCGTTAAATGAAGACCATGTCCTTCCGTTGGATTGTTTGGTGGGTGAACCTTCCCCATAGATGTAGGAACTTGGGGATGGTACTAATGAGGTGGAGCCACATGTGTGCCATGTGGTCCTCAACTAATAACTCCTGAAGAACTTTACGAGGCCATAACTTGTAAACCATAAGTCAGATTAGAGCTTGGTAATAGTCGTTAGAAAGATATAGATGAGTAGAAGAGGATGATGAAATTGGAGAAATGATTTGAGATGATTATAGTAAGCTAAATTTTGATTCCCCATCCCTATAAAGGGTACTTAGGGGTCGGGTGTATTATAAATTGGTATCAGAGCATGGTTTCAACACTTGGCTTCCTTGGCCTCATGAATGAGCCACTTAAAAAAAATATAAGAGAAATTTTAGGGGTGACACCCTATCGTACCCCATTCCTAAGAGGTTTTTTTATACCTCTATGGAAGGAAAGAATGAAACTTTCTACTGTTATGTGTGTTTTGAAAAAATTGAACTGTGTGTTGTTCATAAAACTAGTAGATCATTAAATAAATAAAAAATGTTGTATCAACACTCAAGAAGTCAGTGGACCAAAGGAAAACTAAAACATAAAGTATGGTGACACACCATGAATTGGGGCAGAGCCCCCACAATAGAGAGGAAGAATATGATGAAAGGAGGGTGGTGGAAACCCCTCCAGATTTGGCTAAAATTGTAAGAAGCCTCATGGCAGAATTACAGATCTGTAAGGCTGACAATGAAAGGTTGATAAAAGAACAGGAAAATAAAACTGAAATTAATGCAGTTCTACTACAGATCTCATTGGATATATAAAGGCAGCTGCAACATGGACCAACAACTAGTCATATGGACATACATCATATGAAGAAAACCTAGAGTCCACCTGAGATACGAAAGCATGACCCTGGAAGTGGCCACACAAGGAGGAGGACCTCAAAGAAGGCCCAACCTGGAGCCAAGAGACACTCATCGGGAGAATCCTCTGGTGAGGAAACTGACAACTCCAAGGAATATTCTAGTATAAAAACTAGTTTTCATTCCCAGGGGAAAAGAAAGAAGAGGACACATTCCAAGAGTCATGACCTTGAAGAGTTCAAGAAATCCAAACCACCCACTTTCAATGGAGAAAATAAGAAGGGGGAAGAAGAAGAAGTTTGGTTCCTTGGCTTGAAAAAGTACTTCAGATTCCATGACTACTCTGAAAATTTAAAGGTTCGAATAACCATTTTTAACCTAAATGGAAAGGCCTCCATTTGGTTGGAGGACCTTAAGAATGTCAAAGGAATCCACGAGAAGGACTTTTCATGGAAACAATTTGAGAAATACTTCAAGAAGAAGTACCTTTTAGAGAAATTCTTTGATGGGAAGACCAAGGAGTTCTATGTACTCAAGTTGGGACAACTCACCATAGAGGAATATATCAATAAATTCCTTGAGTTGATAAGGTATGTACCCTACATAAAGGATGAAAAGGTAAATATGCAATGATTTATTAGTGGACTTCCTCAGTCCTTCTAGGATAGAATTGAATTTGATGAGCCAAATACCTTAGAAGACATTATTCAGAAGGAAAGGTATTGCTATGAACAAATTCAAGAATAAGACAGAACCTCACGATGACTGGAAGAAGAAAAGTACTTCAGGATTCAAGAAGAAGGAGTTTAAACCCATGATATTCAAGAGCTATGGGAAAGGTTCTAAGATGATCCTTTATACTAAAAGTGTATACCAGTAAAATTTCCCCTCTTAGAGTGGAGATAAACCCTTTGGATAAGCCTCAGGTAAGACTGATAACACAAAGAGAGAACCCTTGAAATGTTGGGGTTGTGGAGAGAAACATATACTAAGAGAATTTGCATATAGGAAACATAACAATAGGAGGGTCTACAACATCCAAGAGGCTACCACAATTAATAATTTGGCTAGGAGCATACCACAGATTTATGCAACCTTGGATAATAGACAAGCCGACCAACAAGCTTCAGTGGTGGAGATGGAAGGTATGATTGCCAACCATATATTTTCCATTTTAATTGACCGTGGCTCTAATTTGAGTTATGTTTCCCCTCAAACTATTGAGAAATGTAAATTGCAACAAATTAAATATGTTAAATCATGGATGGTACAACTAGCGATTGGAACCAAAAGAAAAGTAACAAAGGTCATACTAGCATGCCAATTCATTATGAGTGGATCACCCACCCAAGTGACCCTAAATATACTCCCTTTAGGATCTTATGACCTATTGATTGGCATGGACTGGTTGGATGCCCATAAAACCAAGTTGAAATGTTACAATGAAACTTTGGAGTGTGAATATGAATAAAGGAGAAAGGTAAGCCTACAAGGGATTCAAAATCTTGTCTCAGTGAGACAAATATCAACCCTTCAAGTGAAGAAGTATTGTAGAAAAGGATGTCCTAGAGGACAACAAACCAATCCAAGAGGACCATCCCATATTAAGATAATATAAATATGTGTTCCCAGAAGAGGTACCAGGTCTACCTCCAAGAAGAGATATTGACTTTTCAATAGAAGTCACACCAGGAGTAGTGCTAGTGTCTAGAATACCCTATAGAATGAGTACACTAGAGCTAGTTGATCTCAAGCTACATCTAAAGGAAATGATGGAAAAATGATACATTCGTCCTAGTGTGTCTCCATGGGGAGCACCAGCCTTGTTTGTGGAAAATAAGGATGGAACACTTAAGTTGTGAATAGACTATAGGAAACTCAATAAGATGACCATAAAGAATAAGTATCCCTTGCCAAGGATCAATGACTTGTTTGACCAATTAAGGGGTGATACAATTTTCTCCAATATTGAATTGAGGTATGGATACCATCAGGTCCAAATTAAGGATGAAGACATCCAAAAAATAGCCTTTAGGACATGATATGGTTACTATGAATTTGTGGTGGTGCCATTTGGGCTAACCAATGCACCAACCACTTTTATGTGCTTAATGAATAATGTACTTAGTAAATTCTTAGACATATTTGTATTGGTTTTCATTGATGATATCCTAATCTATTCTAAGAATAAGGAAGAGCATGAAGAACATCTCAAGATAGTTCTTCAATTACTGAGAGAACATCAGATCTATGTTAAGTTTAGTAAGTGTGACTTCTTCCAGAAGAAAGTCCATTACTCAGGCCATGTTATTTTTGAACAAGCGGTGGCAGTTGATCCTGACAAGATCAAATCCATTATTGATTGGCCTACCCCAAAGGATGTATATGATATCAAATATTTTATGGGCCTAGAAAGATACTATAGGAGGTTCATAAAAGGATTTTCCAAGATTGGTTTCCCAATCACTTCCCTTCATAAAAAGGGATTTAAATTCCTTTGGAAATTAGAATGTGAGGAGAGATTCCAAGAGCTGAAATTCCTTCTAACCAATGAACCTATGCTGAATATTGCAGACCCAAACAAGTACTTCCTTGTGTGTACAGATGCCTGCAAGGAAGGAATCAGAGGAGTATGTATGCAAGAGGAGCATGTAATTTGATACGAATCCATAAAATTGAATGAGCATGAAATCAATTATGTGACTCATGATCTAGAATTGAATTCCATAATCCATGCTTTAAAAAATTGGAGACATTACATCCTAGGTAGAAGATTTGTGTTGATGACAGATCATTGTGGGTTGAGGTACATATTTGATCAACCAAAACTTAATGCTAGACAAGCTAGATGGATGGATCTCCTTAGTGAGTTTGATTTTGAAATCAAACATATCAAAGGAAAATAAAATAGGGTGGTTGATGCCCTTAGTAGAAGTGTGAAAATGATTCACTTGGCAACTGTAAGCACTTGTGAAATGAATTCCAGGGAGAGAGTCAAAAGTTCACAAGAAACAAATGCATTTTTCAAGATTATAAAATTGTACTTAGAGAAAGAGACCATAGGGTTGAAGTATGAAGGTTATCAATCATTGAATAATGGGTTGCTAACTTACAAAGGTAGGTTGTATATTCTGAATTGTGACGACTTGAAGAGGTTCATGATGGATGAACTACCCAAAAGACCATATATTGTTCATCCTAGATATCAGAAGATGATCACAACCACTAGGAAACTCTTTTATTAGCCAGTACTGAAGAAGGAAATAGTTGAATACTTGGATAAATGTCTAGAATGTCAGTAGGTTAAGCCAAAACATCGGCATATAGAAGGGCTATTGCAGCCCCTACCAATTCCAGAACGGAAATGGGAAACCATCTCCATGGATTTCATCACAAGATTACTAAAATCAGCCAAACAGAATGACGCCATGATGGTGGTGGTGGACAAATTGAGCAAGGTTGCTCACTTCATTCCCGTCAAGTCGACTTGAAAGGAAATAGATATTTCCAGCATTTTCATGAAAGAAGTATTTAGGTTGCATGGAATGCTTAAGGAGATAATATTTTATAGAGATACAAAATTTACTTCAACCTTTTGGAAATATTTATTTGTTGGTTTCAAAACTAAATTGCTAATTAGCACAACCTATCACTCTGAAAATGATGGATAGACAAAGAGGGTAAACCGAGTGTTAGAGGATATGTTAAGGATGCATGTAATGCATAGCCTAAGAAGTGGGAATACTACCTACCACTGGTAGATTTTTCCTACAACAATGGCTATCAAGAGTCATTGAAGATGAGCCCTTTTGAGGCCCTCTATGGTAAATAGTGCAATATTCCAATCAGTTGGGATAATCAGGTAGACAAAATTACAATTTAGCTAGATATGCTGAAAGAAATGGAACAAAAAGTAATTCGGATAAATCCAAATATGAAAATATCTCAAGATAGACAAAAAAGCTATGCAGACAGAAAGAGGACTCCTAGAGAGTTCAAAACAGGGGATCATGTGTATCTAAGAGTTAGACCCAGGAAAATATCCTTGAGAATAGGAGCTTCTTCCAAGCTAGCACCTCGATATTTTGGACCCTTTGATATTTTGGATAGAGTGGGACATGTATCCTATAGGATATCACTTCCTCCCACAGTGAAGGCACATGATGTTTTCCATGTTTCGTTATTAAAGAAATATGTACATGATTCTAATCATATTATTGAATGGCCTGTGATTCAGGTGTAACCAGAGGGATAATTCTTGCTAGAACCTCAATGCATAATAGATAGGAAGGAAAACCCACTCAGGAACAAAACCATTGCATAGGTTAATGTGCATTGAAAACACTTTGGCCCAGATGAGGCTACATGGGAAATGGAGGATTCCATGAAATATGCATATCCATTTTTGTTTACTTTTGTACATACATAACACATCGACAGATAGAACATCGAGGACGATGTTACTTTAAGGGGGAGGGGATTCTAATACCCTTGTTTCCACCAATTTGTAAATATATCTATAAATGGCCAAGAGACTATGACAAAATATATATGTTTGAATGTTTGATTTGATGAACCTTTGCATAAAGGGTCAATGTATGTATTTTTTTTTGTAAATAGAAAATGGATAAGTGTTGCATAACTGCTGAAAGGGGGGGTTTCCAAGATAAACCATGGATTCTATGAGATATATGGTGAGGGGAACCATAAATGGTTGAGATGACCCCCCCACCAAACTAGTACCATACTAGAATTAATGGCTTAGACCCAAAACAATTCTCTGACCCAGAAATGAATTACCAGTCAGAATGATAGTTAGAAGAGTCCTCCTCAAGAGTTAATGAGGAGATGGGGTAGAGTAACCATCTGGAAGAATTCCATACCTGACCATGAGCTAGGGATTCGAAGTCACACAACCTTTCCGAGGAAGGAAAGAAAAAAGGTAATTAGTGGGTAGAGGCATGAGAGAAAGATAGTAGATCTGCTAAGAGAGCAGAATCAAAAGACTAATATTGAGAATAGAAAAAGAGTGGTTACAACTCTCTGCTTCGAGGAAGAACTGAGAAATAAGCTCGTTTTGAGCACAAGATGTTGTGGGTAGGGTTTTCATTCCAATATGATAAAGGAGGTTGACGAGTGACTGAGGAATTACTTGGGCAAAACTCCTTGCTTGGTACAGAGAAAAGTTGTTGCCAAGGTCCTGTGGGAGGAGGAGAGTAACCTTTGTCCCTGACTGTCGGTGAGAAAGAAGAAAGAGTCTCTCTCAGAGCTTCATGGTATAGCTCGGGGGTGGCCAACAGTAAATCCGTCGGGAGTGTCTCTACCTATGGTTGGGTGGAAACAAGAATCCCTTTCAACAGTGACTTCTTAAACTCTGGTTTTCTGATAAGTATTTTCATACTCTCTGTGTTGAAATGGAAATGGTAATTGAATATCTATATCTATATCTATATCTATATCTATATATATATATATGCTGAATTATTAAGGTAGAAATTGAAATGTTTTTCTGTGAACCCATGTTTGAATGGTCTTCAGCTTGCATCCTCTTAGAAGATAGAGAGCTATGGGATGAAGGAATGCAATAATGTCGGGGAAGGACTTACTGGGATGCTTAAGTCCTGTCAGCCTCTATAATCTACCTTTACGGGAACACTAAGTTCAAACCCGATGGAAGGAAGGCACATCCTTTATATATTTCACCTATGTGACCAAGGGCTCATGCCTATGTCCTTAACTAACTCATGGATAAGAATATTAGCGCATAACCCACGAGAATTTTCAAAGGACCCATGTGACAAAGGTATGGGAATCCTATACTAGTCCCAAAAGTAGCTGAGCCTTTCTGGCTTCGAAACTCCAGGAGTTTGAAGCTCCAGAGTGTTTTGACCTTACCCTTTGTAAACCAACTGAAGGAAACTGATATTTACGGTTATTGATAAGGTTTACCGAGGGCTAGAGGTCTCCCTAAATGTGGCAGATAGACCTGCCCCACTGTTAAACCTTGATCCATTTACCCATCGCGAAGTAATGGGAGCCACCGATTTGAGGGTATTCATGAGTCCCCTTGGCCATTGGATTTACAACAAGATAACATCGGCGAAGTCCTAGTTTGGGATAATAAGGATGTTAAATCACCAAACTCCTTGAACGTCGAAGTTACAAAGTGCGAAGAGCCATGGATCTAAAGAGTCCATAAAGGACTCTTCTTAATCATTTGATCAACCAGTGGAGGGACCCACGTATGGTACACTGGTGGAGACCTACTTTAGGAGAGCGGAGTGGCCATGATGTCGAAACTCTCGAAGGCCGGAGATGGGAAGTAATGAGGACAATAGATCTAGGGATCCTTTCAGATTCCCCCATGACCATTATATCTAGACCATGGTTAGCCTGATGCTGACCACTCTGAGAACAAGGACGAAGTCACACCATGGATCACCCAAATGCTAAAGTTACAAAGTAATGGAGCACATCAATCCTAGGGTTATTTGGATACACCTTGATCGTTTGATCGAAGGGATTGGAAGGCTACCATTTCGGGGTGATGTGGACCCACATTTGATGTTCCACGTGTCACTTGGATTTGTGTGTTTCACAGGCCCTATGTGCCCATTAACATGTGATAGGTGTCACCCACTGTAGGGGCCACATGTCATCTCTACCTTGCCATGTGTCACACTTGGCACTTACCTGCTTGGTCCATTTGGTAGGAGGAGTATGTGGGATCCACCATGGATGATTTTAGGGGCTAAATTTCGCTCATGGGTTAATTTTCCATGGTTTTTCCAAAAACGAGATTCGCTATTTTAAAAATGATTTGCCCAAATTCTATAGGATAAAATTATTTTACCTTAAAAATCGCCAAAATTTTATAAAAACTATATAAAATCCTTAGAAAGTTGAATATTTTTACAAAAATATCGCCAAACATTTATAGTTGGCATATGAAGGATAAGCAAGATTTGCTAAGGTTTCTACATTTTAAAATAATTTTCCATCCTTAAAATCATCCCTGGTATCCAGCAGTATTTGCCTTCGCATCTAGTACGTCACCACCTGCGAGGGTGGATGCTTCGAGAGTTCGAGACTCCAAGAATTCATAGTTTTGGAATGTCATGACAAGGGTAAGTTGAAAGGCCCGAAGGTCAAAGACACATGGCGATATTTTGGGACCCTTCGAGAGGTGGGGAATTAGTACTCTGGAGGATAGGTGTGCAGAAAGGAGGGATGTTCAATGTCGAAGCACCAAATGTTGAACTTCCCTCTAGCATGTGCATTAAATGAAGACCATGTCCCTCCATTGGATTGGACATTGGGTGAATGTTCCCTGTGGATGTAGGAACTTGGGGATGATACTAATGAGGTGGAGCCATATGGGTGCCACGTGGTCCTCAACTAATAACTCCCAAAGAACTTAGGGAGGCCATAACTTGCGAACCAGAAGTCAGATTAGAGCCTGGTAATAGTCGTTAGAAAGCTATGAGCGAGTATAATAAGATGATGAAGTTGGAGAAATGATTCGATATGATTAGAGTAAGCGAAATTTTGATGCCCCATCCCTACAAAGGGTACTTAGGGGTCGTGTGTGTTACAGATTTTCCTAAAAATATCTTCAAAATCCCTCAAGACATGATGGTCTTCAATTCTTTCCACTTTATATCTAGATGCCTCTTCCATATGGGTTGTAAAAATATGACATCCCTTCTTGAAACTCTTTTTCAACTACATAGTTGAAATTTATCTAACAACTAGATCTCTTGGAATGCCTTGAATCTTTCCTTACTTCCCTTCTTCATCAAGACATGTGATTGTCTTTTTGTAACAGTCTATGAAATCATGGTGTTTTTCCAACCAATCCATGCCAATTAGAAAATCATATGAACCTAATGGTATGATGTTCACATCTACCTTTGTGATGAGTCCATTCATGTATATTAGAAAGTATTTAACTAGATCATTAATTTTCCTCTTATCCCTTGTGGATATTTGAACTAACCAAGATTTCTTATGCTTACTCCTTTGCAAGTGAAATATTTCAAAAATGTTATATTTTATGTAACTATGGCTAGCTCCATAATCAATTAAAATTTCTACAAGCTAGTTATCAATCTTACCTTCCAATTCAATCATGGGGGATTGATATTCTACTTACTTGTTGTCCAAGGATGCATAAATCCTTGGCATGTTTCCTCCCATGTATTCAATTGTTTCAGCCTCTTGAATGTTTTGGACAATCCTCATTCTTTCTCCTTTGTGAGGACAATCCCTATATAAGTTATTTCCCTCACATCCCCAACATTTTACAAGTTGTTTCCTTAGCCTTTTCCCAAATAAATAGGTAGTCTTGTGCTCATTTTGGGTTAACTGACCTTGTTGATTTTCTTGGGTGTTTTTTCTTGAAAAAGGGTGGCTTATAACCTTTCTACCTTTGATCCCTCTTTCTTTTCATCTTGTCATTCCAAGCTTTTTGGAAAATTGTCTTTCCTTTGTTCTGCTCATAAAGATGTTTTTATCTCATTATGGCTTCCTCAAAAGTCTTAGGGTTATCATATTGTATCTTGTCACTATATAAGGAATGTAAACCACTCAAAAACCTTTGGATTTTGGCCTTCTCATACTTTATGAAGTCAACATACTTCAACAACTCAAAGAATCTCTTCTCATATTCATCCATTGTCATGCTTCCTAACTTGAGTTCAAAGAATTCTTTCATCTTCCTCTCAAAGTAATGCTATGACAATTATTTCTTCTAGAAATATCCTTTAAACTTCCTCCACGATACCTTCCTCTCATCAAGGTTCTTGGATTGCTTGAGATGATCCCACAACATGGTTTCCTTTCCTTGCAATTGGTAGGTTGTAATTCTAGATTCTACCCTGGAGGGGTAATCATGCAGCTGGAAATATTTATTCATTTCCAACAACCAAGCCTCAACCTCTTCTCCTTTCCTATGATCACCATTGAAATTTGGTTTCTTGGTTTTCCTAAGTTCACTTTGCAATATGTCTTCCTCAGAACTTCCTCTCTGCCTCCTGAGGGGAGACATATTTGGGTTGCTCCCTGACCTTGAATTGGCATGATTTATTCTAGTGGATTTCCTTAGATAATGATGGTGCATGCTCATGCCTCTTTATTGTTAATCATTCCCATGATCATCCCTTTTTCTTTGGGATCTTGATGTTGTCACTTGTCTAGCAATAGTTGCTTGCTTGGTGCCAAAGTATTTTTTAACTTGCCTATACATCATGTTCATACTCTGAATTATCTCTTCATGGGACTTCATATTCCTTTCATTATCTTCTCTATAGCTCTGCACTTATCTATGCAAACTTCTCTTAGTTACATGCTCCTACTTGCTTATTCTTATATTAAACTTTGTCTCTATCTTTCCCATGTTGACATGCATACCTCTGACCTCCTCCTCATGGCTGTAAAATCCTTGGGTGATCCTAAAATTCCTTAGATGTTTATTAGTTTTTAAATACATATAAACATCTACTTGATCTTCTAAATAATAATGATCTTTTGACTATTTGAAATTTACATGTGAAATACTTATCTAAAAAAATACACTTTAATGATAAATAACTTACAAATAACTGAGCACAAAATGAACAACAATGATCATATCACATACACAAGTTTGATAACATAGTTCACCCAATTTGGGCTATGTATTCGGGTCTACTTCCAATAGAGACCTCTTTATTAATGCTAAAATGCTTGTTTTTCTACAATGACCTTTTTTTGCATTGCTCAAACCCAAAAACATAGTGTACGATTGGATTCCTTGAGAAAACCTGTGAAAAATGAGTATAAAGTTCTTAAAATTCCGTCAAGGGACCTCTCGACATGCGTTACCATGTAACCTCAAAGCCCTATTGCCCTTGGCATGAAATTTGAGACCATACTCTGCATATTAATGATTGTCCTTCTTTTTGGGCCACGGTCCCTAACCTCCTATCTAAATTCCATGGTCGACATTAAATATAAGTTTGGTGGTTTTCATAACCAACCCACATTCTTAACACAACTAGTTAAGTTGTTTGATTATTATATAGTGGGTCACAGGTTCAAACCCCACCAACCACACTATATATAATGTTTTTTTATATCAACCTGCATGAATATATGTACATTGACTATGGTATATTTTATATGCATGGTTTAATATAGTATGACCCCCACATATAGTGGCATTAGTTATGGTTACATTTCTATATATGGGATCGAGGGATAGGCCCTCAATCCATTTTTTTTTCCAACCATAATCTTTAACAAACTTAAATATAATTTCAACTCTATATGGTTAAGAACTAAATGTGTGGTGTATTGGTAGTGGAGGATTGTGTAAGATCTTGGGAGGTCACAGGTTTGACCACTGTTGACTCCCAAATTTTATATAACCTTATCCGCAATTGGCCAATGGGAGGTTGCCATGTGGTAGCCTCTCATTGGTTTATCCTTGCCACATATCAACCTGTGATTTGTCCATGTAACTTGTAAGATCACCACATCAATTTCCTAGTCAGTGTATGATGTGCCACATGGCACATTGTACACTAACTAGGAAAGTGATGGGGTGTTTCCATGTCAACACTATACATCCTGTAGGATCATGTTGTGTGTCACCCTTGCAGTGGTAACACTTGTCACCTTGACCCTATTGAATTTTTTCTTGTTGATGTGAACTTTGACTAGCCATATCCTTTGCATACGAACTCTGTTTGAGGCGATTTTTGCATCGTTGGAAAGCAATCATTGAGCTCCATGCATAGGGGATTGTTTTTAATAAATTTGGGACGAATGAATTTTGAGAATTTATGAACCTTTATGAACCTCTATGGACGTTCTAGATCTTCCCAAACCTTTGTGAGCATTCTTGGATCCTTCTGGATCATTCATCCACATTGGAATCCTTTTGGACCACCAAAAATTTTAATTACTCAACAACTAAATGAGTCTGGAGTTCCCTCACCCTTCCAATATCCATCCATTTTGTTTTACTTGATTTTACTCCCTTAATACCAACTCAAAGATATTCCACATCACCTTGTTGTGAATTCCTAATTCTTCTATTGAAAATAACATATTCCTATAGCTCATCCAAATAAATTGGAGCAAAATCATGAACTGTTGTAACTTGAATACTTTCATCTTCATCCATAATCATAGGAGGCTCATAAAGCTTCAAATTCTCAACATTTACCACTATATACATTTTCATGTAGATTGGTATATCTAAATGAAAGGAATTAGTACCAATATTCTCTAAGATCTTGAATGGACCATATCAGATTGGCCTTATATTTTTACCTCCACATTTCATTCTATCATTGCTGATATGTAACCATACTTGATCACGAACTTCAAATTGATGATCAAGTCGATGTTTTCCATGCCTTGCCTTGTACTTGGCCTGTCGTTTCTTGAATTGTTCCTGTAGTTCTTGATGTACTCGCTGAATATTTTGAATGAACCTTTTAGCTTTATTTGTATCATCATGTCCATCTTCTTTACTTTTTCATGTCCATCTTCTTTACTTTCTTATCCAAAAGAAAATTCCATAGTTGATTTAGGTAATTACCCCAAACATACTTCAAAATGAGTTTTATAAGTAGAAGAATGCATGGCATGGTTATAGACATGTTGTACATAAGGTAACGGTTCATCCCATAACTTAGGATGCTTGTTGCAATATCCTTGAAGTAGATGCACCATTGTTTTTCTTACCACCTTTGTCTTTCCATCTGTCTGCAGATGAAAAGTTGTGCTCTTCTTTAGCTTAGTTTCCATGAGTTCCCATAAATGAGACCAAAACTTTCCCAAAAACTGAGAGTCTTGATCTGATATAATAGATGTAAGAATTACAAAATGAACCCAAACATTATAAAAGAACATTTGTGTTGTCTCTTCAGTTGTGACCTGTTTCTTGCATGGCATCAAAATACACATATTATTGAACTTATCCACCATGACATATGAGTAATCATAACCTATCCTATACATTGACAAACCTCCCACAAATTACATGGATATACTTTCCCATGGATGAGAAGGTATTGGAAGTGGTGTATATAATCCTAGCTTTCTGTTGCTAGGATTGTGTGTGGCACACATAACACACCCTTTAATATACTTAGAAATTGTTTCATTCATTTGAGTCAAATAACAATACCTATTTCAGTGTGCTACTATCTTACCAACCCAAAAATGACCATAAATGAGAGGTGCATGAGCTGCTCTTATTGCATTTACTCTTTCATCCCCGAGTATACAAAGCTTTCCAAGATGATATAACAAATTGTCATGCATATAATAATATGATTGTTGATTTCCACAAGTTAATGCATCATATATATATTTAAAATATTCATCCTTAGCATATTGTTCAATGTAACTTTCATGAGCTAAAGGATTATACCTTAGTATTACAGATGCATTGATTATTGGTCTTGATAACATATATGCAACCTTGTTATGAATACCTTTCTTATACTTGATTACCAAATGAAATTGTTGTAAGAAACCCATCCACTTGAAGTGTCATGACTATTGTAGCTTGGTTTGTGATTGAAAATACTGTAATGGTTGATGATCTGTATGCATTATGGTCTCTTTTCCATTAAGTAATTCTTCCACTTATTCACACTTTGTACCAACACATACAATTCCTTATCTTATGTTGGATAGTTAATCACAACTTGAGTGAAAGTCTTAGAATGATAACATAAAGGTTTACCTCATTGCATCAAGATTGGTCCCATGGAATAATATCTGCTTGCATCGGTTTGAGTCTGAAATGGTTATTGTAGATATGGTAGAGCCAAAACTAGTGCGGTGCTTATATTTTCCTTAAATGTCTCGAAGAATTTTTGATGCTTGTCTCCCCATTGAAAGACTTGTTTAACACTTGTTAATGCATGTAGAGGAGCTGTGATGTATTAGAAATTAGCAATGAGTTTCCTCCAGTATTGTAATTCTCCTAAGAAGATCTTGACTTTTGTGACAGTAGTTGGCTTGGTGACCATTCCCTACAATGTAACCCAAATATACCAAAGAATGTTTTTCAAATTTGAACTTAGACATTTTGATATACAACTTATCCTTCTTTAAGGATTCAAATATTGTCTTGACATGCTTTATATGATCTTCCCATATTTGACTAAATATCAGTATATTATCTAAATAGACGATAACAAAATATTCTGTGTAGGGTCCGAACACATCATTCATTAGCCTCATAAATGTTGTTGGTGCATTGCATAACCCAAATGGAATAACTAACCATTCGAACAATTTTTCCATTGTCTTGAAATAAGTTTTCCATATATTGCTTTCTGCAATTCTGATATAATGGTAACCACTTCTCAAGTCCAAATTAGTGAAATACGCAACATTCTTTAATTGATCCAATAAGTCATCAATTCCGAGAAGAGGATAATGGTTCTTTATTGTAATGTTTTTTAGGGATCGGAAGTCAATACACATTCTCCATGTGCCATATTTCTTTGGAACTAAAACAATAGGAGAACCACATAGAGAGGATCTTGGTCTGATGATTCCTTTATCGCACAACTCCTAAACCTGCTTCTTTCTTTCTTCATTCTCGATCATAGATGAACTATACATTCCAATGTTAGGAAGATGAGCATCCTAATACAAATATATTTCATTCTCAACCTCCCTCATAGATGATTTTAGGGGATAAATTTTTCAAATGGGATAATTTTCCATGGTTTTTTCCAAAAACATATTTGTCAATTTTCATTGTTTATAAAAACGATTTGCCCAAATTCCATAGAATAAAATTATTTTACCTTAAAAATTACCAAAATTGTATAAAATCCTTAGAAATTTGAATATTGTTACAAAAATATCACCAAACATTTCACATTTTTCATATTAATGACTCGTAAGATTATCCCATGTTTCTACATTTTAATATAAATTTCCATTCTTAAAATTATCCTTGTGGACCCTCTTAGGAGACAACCTTGTAGGTTCCTGAAATAACTCATCATAATCAGATATGATTTCAATCAACTCCTGCTTATGATCTATATCACAACATGATAAATCATTTGTTATATCTTCTTCTTTATGTTTCACTATCACAAGAACAAAAGATTTACTTGCGCTCACGAGTCTCTTCATTTTCCTTGTGCTCAGAAAAGAAACATTAGTTTTGATACGATGAGATCTAACAAAAAATTCAACCCCGTCTTTGAAAAGATGATATTCATTCTTTTTGAAATATAATATATCCTTCTTGTCAAATAGATATGGAATACCCAAGACATTTCCAAAAATGTCAAGAGGCACAACATCTAACTCAACCTCGTCAAATAACTTAGATGTAATTGCAAATATGATCTTACATTGTTTCGTCACCTACAACTTAGCATCTTCACATACCCATCCTAATGGATAAGGATTTTTATGAGGTGTCATATTCAAACCCAACTTTTTAAGAATTTATTCAGATATTAAGTCAACTTGAGATCCATTGTCAAATAAAGTATCTACCTTTGTATGCTTGACTATAACTCTAACATGAAAAATCTCGCTTCTCTTCTTTTGATCAATATCATTTTCCAATTTAGAAGATTGAATTGAAGAATTAGAATCGATAGTTGATGTACATTTGCTTCCAATTTCCATGATCTTACATTCATCTCTGGAATCTGACCCTAGATCCTAATGAGTTGATGCAACAATCTTCTACATCCCTTTATCCTTGATCTTTTTTGTTCGTAATTTTGGATGCAACTTACAACACTATGATTACTCATGTTCCTTTCTATTACAATCGAAACATGTAGGTCTTT
Organism: Picea engelmannii; assembly: GCA_009831015.1. Lineage (NCBI taxonomy): Eukaryota > Viridiplantae > Streptophyta > Pinopsida > Pinales > Pinaceae > Picea > Picea engelmannii. The sequence goes on along the minus strand of ML780709.1, from coordinate 702,141 downwards.
CCTTATCTTGTTTTGTTGTTGATGATTTTTTATGCTTCCATTTACCTTTCAGTTTATTTTCAAATTTGAATGGATTCTTATCTTCGATCGCATGCTTCCCTTACTAGCCTCGATATGTGTAGATTGTACTGACACTTTATCAATGTTAGTAGGGTTAAACATTAAATTAGTGTGAAAAAGATATGAGTGCATGCCACAAATATAATTTAGAAGAGTTTCATGGATATACAAGGGAATCCCTAAGGATAATTCCTTCTTTTGAATTCCTATGTATATGCTTGAATATTATGGCCTTTACCCTAGCTTATATGCTGTCATTATATTATTGTCGTTTGTGTATAATCCAATGGGCATAATTGTTTTCTTATAGTCTTAGTAAACTTATCCCAAGAAGAGATGAATTTATCTTTTTCAACAATATAAAATTGCATCTTACTCTCGCACCATATTGAGGTTGTGCCACTTAGTCAAAGAAAAACTAATTGTATCCTTGCAGCTTTTCCCCCAATATTTTGAACCCTACAATATACCTCTATCTTCTTGATCCAGTTGTTCAATTTCTCGGCATTAAATTCTCCATCATAGGTCAGAAATTCAAACTTGAAATCCAATTTTAATAAATGAAGATTATGATTAAAATTCATAGAGGACTTATTTTGATGAGAATAATGCTCACTTTCCTTAGAACAAGACAATAATGAGGATGGTGAGGGGGGTTCTTAGGGTCCACCACCTTCACCTCCTCCTTCTCCTTTTACCGAAGATTCTCCACTTATGAGATTTTGAATTCTTCGATGGAAATCATCTATTATCTCTCTCATCGAGCAAAATGGATACATTATTTCTTCTAGACTCATGGGAGAATCTTCTCCTTCCTTTCCTTTGGAATCCATCTTATGCTTATGAAGTCTTCTTTCAATCTCATAATTGTAACTTGAAAGCTCTCATTTACGAAGTTTGAGTTTGGCTCATGTAAGTAGTCACTCAGAAACACTTGTCAAACCAACTCTAATACCAACTTGATCCAAAAAATACTTAGATGTTGATTAGTTTTTAAATACATATAAACATCTACTTGATCTTCGAAATTATAATGATCACTTGATTGTTTGAAATTTACATGTGAAATGCTTATCTAACCAGATACACTTTAATGATAAATAACTTACAAATAAATCAGAACAAAATGAACAACAATGATAATATCACATACACAAGTTTGATAACAGATTTCACCCAATTTGGGTTATGTCTTTGGGTCCGCTCCCAATAGAGACCTCCTTATTAATGCTCAAATGCATGTGTTTTTACAATGACCTTTTTCTGCATTGCTCAAACCCAAAAATAGAGTGTACCATTGGATTCCTTTCAAATAATAATGAAAAATGAGCATGAATTTCTTAAAATCCCATCAAGGGATATCTCAACATGCTTTACAATGTAACCTCGAAGCTCTATTTCCCTTGGCATGAACTTCAAGAGCATACTCTGCATATTAATGAGTGTCCTTCTTCTTGTGCCACACACCCATTAAATAGGGTCCAGGCCCTAACCTCTTGTCTGAATTCCATGGTCAGAATTAAATATACATTTGGCATTTTTCATAACCAACCCACATTCTTAGCGCAATTGATTAAGTTGTTTTATTATTATATAGTGGGTCATGGGGTCAAACCCCACCGACCACACTATATAAAATGTTTTGTTATATCAACCTGCGTAAATATATATAGATTGGTTGTGGTATAGTTTATATGCATGGTTTAATATAGTATGACCCCTACAAATCATGGCATTGGTTATGATTACATTGACATACATGGGATTAGGGGATAAGCCCTTGATCCATTTTTTTCCAACCATAATATTTAACAAACTTAAATAAAAGTTCAACCGTATATGGTTAAGAAATAAATGTGTGGTGCATTCGTAGTGCAGGATTGTGTAAGGTCTTGGGAAGTCGTAGGTTCAATTACCAAATTTTATATAACCTTATCCATAATTGGCTAGTGGGAGGTTGCCATGTGGAAGCCTCTCATTGGCTTATCCTTGCCTTGTGTCAACCTGTGATTTTTCCATGTAAATTGTATGATCACCACATCACTTGTCTAGTCAGGGTACAATGTGCCATGTGACACATTGGGGTGTTTCCACGTCAGCACCATATGTCATGTATGATCATGCCACGTGTCACCCTTGCAGTGGTGACACATGTCACCTTGACCCTATTGACTTTTTGCATGTTGAATTGAAATTTAACCAGCCATATCTTTTGCATACGAACTTCGTTTGAGGTGATTTTTGTATCTTTGGAAAGCTATCGCCGAGATCTACGCATTGATCATATTTTCAAGATAATTTGGGATGATTGAGTTTTGAGCATTTTTTAACCTATCTGGACCTCTATGTTTGTTCCATATCTTCTTGGACCTCTGTGAGAATTCTTGGATCCTCTTGGATCATTGGGAATACTCAATAACTCCATTCTTCATATAAGAACCAAAATTATTTTCCAGTACCTCTGATTCTGCAAGAAATGTGCATGTAATAATTATTGTTAGAATATGAATACTACAAAAAATTCATTAATTAGAATACATGTTATTCTTCATATCAATTTATTAAGGATACAATGCACTAAGTCAAAATCCGAGTCCTTAGACACATTCATATTTGAAACTTCCATAGACTACTCTTGTGACTCTTAGGAAGGAGTTATGCCCTCTGGAAGTAAATTGGTGTCCAAATTATACCATTAACTATTTCAGCTGTAACTTTCTCATATGAGCTTTGTTTTTTTGCATGGAGTAGCTTGTTGGAAAGATCTATCTGATTTATTTTAATTAATCTATAGAGATAGGGTGTACCCATGTTACACCCTATTCAAAGAAAAAATGTATGCTTAAAAACGTCGTTTAGGGCCTCAAAATCAACTTGCAAGTTTAAGACCTTCAAAAATATGAAAATTTCATAGAAAAATCATTATTTTACTATTATAACATTTTTTTAATCTACACCATCGATCTCAAAATCAAGTGAAGTATGAGCTGTTCATTTGAGCTCCATTGGAAATCAATGTTTTCCTTTAGACACTGCCAAAATTTTCGACCCGACCATCAACCATCGAACCCTTCCTTTGGAAACCGACTTGAAGGACATCTCTAAACCGACCGACCCAACCATTTTCCATAGATCATCGAAAATTTATTTGGGATTAATGAAATTGTTTATCGATTCGACCAACCCAATAATCGAACATCGACCATCAATCATCTATTGGCTGATGTGGAAACTATGATGATGTGGCATGACATGTAGATGATGACGTGACATGACACATGGATGTTGACATGGGACTTTGGATGACATGGCATGACACATAATTTTTTCCATGGAATGAAATATCATCATCCTCTTTCCTTCATTGACGATCAACAACTTCTCTTGAACGAACTGATCACCTGACCAATTCTTTCGACCCCTGACCATCAGTCATCGGTGTTCAGTGATTTTTTTTGGTCGATCAAAACTCTTTTATGATTTTTTTGATCCCTGATCATCAACCATCAATGATTGATGATTTCCTTTGGATGCATGAAACACTTCACCAATTTCTACTGACCCCGATCATCAACCATCTATGAATTATTTTGGTAAACTCCAATGCTTAGAATTTTTCAACCAAATCCAAAATGAATCTAGGTCGACAGTCTGTCATTCAGAATGATCTTGACCATTTATATGCTCCAACTTCCAAATGATAAAAAATGAATCTAGATCGTCTATCTAATCCACTTTCCAAAATGTGGAAAATGAATCTCGATTTTCGATTTGATCCACTTTCCAAACTATGGAAAATGAATCTTGACCATCGATTTGATCCACTTTCCAAAATGTCAAAAATGAATCTCAACTATGTTGATGCTAGTGGTAGAATTGAACAAGTACTTCTGCATTATCTTATGTCTAGAATGTGGAATTCATCGAAAGCCTAGTGTAAGTTTACTTTAGTTAAAACGAATTAATTAAAGTAACAATATTTTTATTAGTGAATTGATTTATTTAAGGAAATTCTTAACATGCAACATGTAATCTAAATCTCAGGTGAGTATGAGAAGTAATCTCAGCCATAGATCATTTTGGAGATTAGAAATAGATTGTAACTCATGATTATAAAATCAAGGTTTGGGTAAAGGAGAAGACATTTAGTGAGATGCCATGTTTGGGATACTCTTGGTTAGATGATAAGAGAAAGGGAGACTCTTGGTGAGATTCCAATATTAAGGGAATTTTGGTGAGATTCCAAGGTTGGGATCTTTGGTGAGATGTAAAGATCAAGTATCTTGATGAGATATCAAGGTTGGACCTAGCAAAGAAGTACTTTTGCTAGTGTGAGGAGTGTAGAAGCAGAGAAGGAATTTTTCCAGTGTGCAGAGTGTAGAAGCAAAGAAGGACTTTTTCTTACACGAGAGTGAGGAGATCTCACAAGTTGGGTGAAGATATTTCATCCAAGTGTTGATGCAGATAGGGTTGGATCACAAAGGAGCGTGATTCAAGATCTTGGATAGGTAAATAAGGAATTCCATCTAGAGATCATAGAGGTCAAGGAGAAGAGAGAGAAGAGGAAACCACAGGTGGGTTTCAAAGGATAGAAGCCAGAGGAAAAGGGTGCATCGTACATAAGTTTTCATATAGGTTTTCCATACATGTATGTGATTCACAGTGGAGACAATCAGATATGTACGTGGTCCAGTTGAAGGTGATTGCGTACACCTTGAAAAACATGTTGTTCAGGGGCCATATGACATAGAAAATTGTGTCAGGTTTGTATGTAGTTGTATTTATCTTAGTGGGGCATTTTCCCGTTATGAGAGCTATGATTTGACCTTAATAAAGGAATCTAAGTTTTTATTTTCCCTCCGAGGTTTTTTCCAAGGTAGTTTACCTCTTTCTCTGAGAGGGATCCTATCTCATGATACAAAATGATAGATCTATGAGATTTGAGTGACCAGGAGAGAGCTCAAGTTTAGATATAGGGTTACAATATTAGATCTATGGGATCATGAGTTTCGAGGTGGGTGCTTGAAGGAATAAGAACAAATCCACTATATTTTTTAGTATATTTGTCATATTTGTAGGAGATCTTAGCAGATCTATAAACTAGCAATAAAAAATTGAAGGGTCGATTTATGGGAACAACAATACTGAGGTAGAACAAGGATTTTTGCAGGTGTACGAAGATATACATGGGTCATAGTGGTAAAACTGTAACACCCTGTTTCCCCTAGTCTATAAAAATAACTATATTGGCCAAGAACTATGGAAAACTCAAAGATGTGAATGTTTGATTTGACGGACCTTTGCATAAAAGGTCGATGAATGTAAATTATATAATGAATATGTGTTTCATGACTATTGGGAGGGGGATGTGCTAAAAGAGACCATGATTGCTAATGAGAGGTGGTGGAAGGGACCTAGAATGGTTGTGTTAACTTCCACTGAGCTAGTACCGTACTGGTTTTTACTTGCTTAAAGACCAAAGCAACTCTCTGATCCTGGAATGGATTTCCCATCAGATTGGTAGGTGGGGAGGCTCCTCAAGAGTTAATGAGGGGATGGGGGTGAACTTCCCATCCGTAACAGCTCTCATACCTAACCACAGACGGTTAAACTCGCACCACACACAATCTTGGAGAGAAAAAGGTTGAAATAATTGTGTGGTGGGAGGCAGACAGGGGGAGAGTGCACATGACAAGGACCACAAAAGAGAATTGGAGAAACCCTAGAAACACAGTGAGTTTTGAATGTCAAGAGAAGGAAAGTAACCTTCATCCTAGATTATTTTCTTGTATTAGGAGAAGGAGAGTAACCTTCGTCCTTGATTTCCGTTGAGCTGGAAGTAGGATACTAAACCTCAAAGCATCGTAGTCTAGCTTGGGGGTGGCTAGTGGTAAATCTGCTTGGAGTCACTAAGGCTATGGTTGGGTGAAAATGAGCACCCCTCTCAGCAGTTGCATCACGCCTGGTAGATCTGATAAGTGTTTTATACCTTGTATTTTGAACTGAATATCGTGAATACATGCTTATGTTTATATGCCCATAATAATTTCTTTGTGGAATGATTGCCTAGTGTTTTAAACTAGAAATAATAGATGCATGTGTATCCTTATATGTCATTGTTGGTTTCTATACAAATGGTTAAGTCTGAGGCATGAGTTCACTCCACCGAGAATCGTTTGTTTTCTTGATTCTCATAATATTCTGGGAAGGCCCCTCGAGAGTACTCTTCCCTGGGGATTACCCCATAAACCCTGGAACCATGCCGAACCTTTACCCAGAGACTCGACCAAGATTTGGGATGATTTCCCAAGAACCGTCTGAAGGTTCATGCGATTCGGGTCTGGAAACCTTATGCATGGAAGAATAGCTCTCTAAGGTCTCGGAGTCGTGGGAGTTTGAAGCCCCGAGAAGTTGAATTTCATGATTCAAGCTCAGAAGGGATAGCGAGCCCAATTATAGAAAGAGAGAATACCCTATCATTTGGTAGACGAACGGTCAGAATCCTTTCGGGAATACCCTAGATCTGTCAAGACCAATGGATCTAGAGAAGGAGCACAGACATTAACACCTCGACCCTTTCAGCCTTCGCAAGTAGCGATGGGATCCAAGACCGTAGTTCCGAGGATCTGACGGAGCCCTATTGACTGTCGATCTTATCCTTTGTATAGGCAGGAGAGTAGCATTTCGCAGACTCGTGACTTGGATTGGTCAAGGGTAGGGCTGCATGAACTCATGATTCACTAGATCATGACGTGATCGTGACCATTGAATCCAAGCCATGGGAGAACCGTGGGATCAGACCTTTCGTGGTTATCGCCTATCGGGGGTTTGGAACTTGAGAGAGTTTTTTTTTTATTGTAGAAGTCACGAAGTGCCGAGCGCCGAGGGCTCGTGCAAACACGTGACCCATCCATAAGTGGGGACCGCATGGTTGACAGGTGGTGTAACAACAAGCACCCAGAGAAAGGTGGGAGCGAGTGACAGGTGATCGACACATGTCACCAGGGAAAGAGTCAACCCATTGTTGACTTAATGTTTCTTGGGGATTCATGGAGGAGGAGAACGAGGGCTCGACACTCCAATGCGTGAAGTCGTGAAATGCGAGTAGCTCTAGTATTTATCTTAGGAAGCAGGTGATAGGTGGTGGACATGTGTCACCTGGGAAAGAGTCAACCCATTGTTGACTTATCGTGGCTCGGGGTTTCACAGGATGAAGAAGTTGCATCTTGATCGTTAAGGCCATGAAATGCCGAGAGCCAATGTCTCATGCGACGGATGGCGGTAACATAGCTCGTGAGCAGAGTATAGTGGAGGAGACAAGTGGCGTGTGCACATCGCTTTGGCAAAGTCCACATAATGTTGACCTCTTGCATCTCAGAAGTTCGCAAGGGAGGAGCATGAGGGCTCAACACCTCAACTAGTGAATTTGTGAGTGGTGCTAGTGTTTGGCCCAACCTATGGTTACATGTAGCAGGCGCTAGTGAGGAGGGAGCCATACCCATATCGTATCTCAGGTATCGGTGAGTCGAGAGTCTTGACTCCCAACTCGCGAGTTACGAAATTCGCTTGCACTAAGGCCAGGGTGTGGTCGTTTGGAGGAGGATAAGGGAAGGAAGGGTCTACGCTAGGCCCCATAGAAGTCTCGGGGATTCTGTCCCTTGAAGAAAAAGATGAAAAATCTAGGTTACCATAGTGGGTGTGTGACAAATTGGTATCAGAGCATGGTTACAACACTTTGCCTATCTGGGCTCATGGACGAGTTGTGCAGGAACTCCATATGAAGTACTCTTAAAAGGAGTAACTCTCTATCCTAACCCCCCTTATCAAAAGCCAAAGTTAAGAATGAAAATTCCTATTGTGTCTATGCATTTGAAAAAAAAAAAAAAATATGAATTATGCGCTGATTGTGAATGAATACAATGTTGAATAACAATAAGTGTTTTCTCTTGCACAACAAGCGGACGATCAACCACGGGAAACTGTAGACACATAGAATGGTGATGCACCACGAAGTGGGGGATGGATCCCACAACAGAGATGAAGAGTCTGACAAAAGGAGAGTGGTAGAGACCCCTCCCGATCTAGCTGAGACTGTGAGAAGCCTCATGGTTGAACTACAGAGCTGCAAGGCCGACAACGAGAGGTTGATAAAAGAGAAAGAGAAGCAAATAGAAATTAATGTAGTCTTGCTGTAGAGTTTATCCGACATACAAAGACAATTGTAGCATGGACTTAATACCAATCATGTGGACCGACGACAGACAAAGAAAATTCGAAGTCCACCTGAGATACAAAAACATGGTCTTTTAAGTGGCCACACTAGGAATAGCACGTCGAGAAAGGTCCACCCCAGAGATAAGGGAGAAGCATTGGACGATTCCTCTGGAAAGGGAACTGATGACTCAGAGGGATCTTCTAGTAGTAGAACTAGTTCTTATTCCTGAAGGAAACAAAAGAAGCGAAAGCACTCCAAAAGTCATAATCTCGAAGAATTCAGGAAGGCCAAACCACCCTCTTTAGACGGTGAAATAAACAAGGGGGAGGAAGTGGAGGCATGTCTACTTGGACTAAAGAAGTATTTCAGAGTCCATGACTTCTCAGAAAACTTGAAGGCCTGAGTAGCCACTTTCAACTTGAATGGAAAGGCTTCCATTTGGTGGGAAGACCTTAAGAATGTAAAATGGATTCACGAAGAGGACCTATCTTGGGAACAGTTTGAGAAATACTTCAGAAAGAAGTATCCGTTGGAAAAATATTTTGACGAAAATACTAAAGAATTCTATGAACTCAAGCTGGGGCAATGCACCATAGAGGAATATGTTAGCAGATTCCTCGAATTGTTGAGGTAGGTACCCTATATAAAAGCAGAAAAGGAAAAGGTGAAACGATTCATCAGTGGACTACCTAAGGACTATCAGAATAGGATTGAGTTTGATGAGCCAAAGACCCTAGAAGACACTATCCGAAAGGCAAGATATTGTTATGAACAGCTGGGGCATCAGACAAAACCTCGTGAAGGCTGGAAGCAGAAGAATATTTCGGGATTCTAGAAAAAGGGGTTTAAATACCCAAGATTTAAAAACTATAAAAAGGACTCAAGGATGAGATTCCCAACCCGAAGTGTACACCAACAAAATTTCCCCTTCCATAGCGCAAATAAACCTTCTAAATATACCCCAGGAAAGATTGATAACCCAAAGAGAGAACCCTTGAAATGTTGGGGTTGTGGAGAAGAACATCTACGGAGGGACTGCCCGCATCGACAACAGAAAAGTCGGAGAATTTACAACGTTCAAGAAGCTACCACCATCAATGACGTGGCCAGGAGTGTGCCACAAATTTATGCAGCCTTGGATGATAAACAAGCTGACCACCAAGCTTCAGTGGTGGAGATGGAAGGTATGATCACCAACCATCTAGTGTCTATTCTAATTGACCCTTGTTTAAATTTGAGTTATATAGCCCCTAAGGTTATTGATAAGTGTAAATTACAACCACATAAACACACCAAGCCATGGTTGGTACAGTTAGCCACTGGCACCAAAAGAAAGGTAGTGGAGGTCATACTAGCTTTCCAATTCACAATGGGTGAATTCCCCACCCAAGCAACCCTTAACATACTACCCCTAGGATCATATGACCTGTTGATTGGTATGGACTGGCTAGCCACATATAAAGCTAGACTGGACTACTACCATAAAACCTTAGAATGTGTGGGTGAAGAAGGAAGAATGATAACCCTTCAAGGGATCCAAAAACCTGTCTCGGTGAGATGAATATCATCCCTTCAAATGAGAAAGTATTGCAGAAAGAGGTGTCCACTTTATGCGATACAAGTGTTGGAATCAGTTGAAGATCACAAATCGAGCCTCGAAGACCACCCCACACTAAGAGAATATAGAGGTGTATTTCTGGAAGAGGTATCAGGTCTACCTCCAAGAAGGGATACTGACTTCTCGATAGAACTTGCACCAAGAGCGGTGCCAGTGTCTAGGACACCCTACAGGATGAGCACACCCGAGCTAGTTGAGCTTAAATTACAACTAAAAGAAATGATGGACAAAGGATATATCCGGCCTAGCATGTCTCCATGGGGAGCACTAGTTCTGTTTGTAAAGAAGAAAGATGGTACCCTCCGACTATGCATAGATTATAGACAACTAAATAAGGTAACCATAAAGAACAAGTACCCTTTACCCCAGATCGATGACTTGTTCGATCAATTGGGAGGTGCTTCCATCTTCTCAAAGATTGACTTGAGATCTGGATACCATCAAGTCCGAATCAAGGGTGAATACATCCACAAATCCGCCTTTAGGACGAGATATGGTCACTATGAGTTTGTGGTAGTACCATTTGGATTAACCAATGCCCCTTCCACTTTTATGTGCTTGATGAACAATGTGCTCAGCAAATTCCTAGATAAATTTGTACTGGTTTTTATTGATGATATATTAATTTACTCCAAGAATAGAGAGGAACATGAGGAACATCTTAGACTTGTACTTCAAGTGTTAAGAGAACATTAGCTCTATGCCAAATCTAGGAAGTGCGACTTTTTCCAAAAGCAAATACATTACTTGGGCCATGTCATATTTGAAGAAGGAGTAGTAGTAGACCCTGACAAGACCAAGTCTATCATGGAATGGCCTACCCCAAAAGATGTTTCAGATATCATATCCTTTATGGGCTTAGCAGGATACTATAGGAGATTTATAAAAGGATTCTACAAGATTGGTTGTCCAATCACTGCTCTCCAGAAGAAGGGAGCTAAATTCACGTGGACACAAGAATGTGAAGAAATATTTCAATCCCTAAAACATCTACTGACCCATGCACCCATGCTGAAGATTGTTGATCCTAAAAACGACTTCCTCATGTGCATAGGTGCCTGTAAGGAAGGGCTTGAAGGAGTCCTTATGCAAGGAGGAAGTGTAGTTTTCTATGGATCCCGAAAATTAAATGAGCATGAAGTCAACTATGTGACCCATGATCTAGAGCTGGCCGCCATAGTGCACGCCTTAAAAATGTGGAGACATTACCTCCTAGGGAGGAAATTTGTTCTTATGACAGACCACTGTGGATTGTGATATCTATTTGACCAACCAAAGTTCAATGCCAGACAAGCTAGGTGGATGGCCCTCCTTAGTGAGTTTGATTTTGAAATCAAACATGTTAAAGGAAAGGAAAATAAGGTGGTCGATGCCCTTAGCAGAAGTATGAAAATAATTCACCTGGCAACGGTGAGCACCTGTGAGATGAATGTTAAAGAAAGAGTCAAGAATGCATAAGAAATAGAAACATTCTTCCAAACTGTGACCTCATACCTAGAGAAAGAACCCACAGGAATAAAGTATGAAGAATACCCGATGATAGATGGAGGTCTGCTAACTTATAAAAATAGATTGCATATTCTAGATTGTGATGACTTGAAGAGGTTCATAATGGATGAACTACATAAAAGACCATATACTGGTCATCCAGGATACCAGAAGATGATCACCGCCACCAGGAAACAATTCTATTGGCCTAGATTGAAGAAAGACATAGCTGAGTACTTAGCCAAATGCATGGAATGCCAACAGGTTAAAGCAGAACACCGATACCCAACATGATTATTACAACCTCTACTAATCTTAGAATGGAAATGGGAAACCATCTCCATGGATTTCATCACCGGATTACCAACATCTACTAAATAGAATGATGCCACCATGGTAGTAGTGGATAAATTGAGAAAGTCCACTCATTTTATCCTCGTCAAGTCGACTTGCAAGGAAATATATGTCGCCAACATATTCATGAAGGAGATATTTAGACTACATGGTATGCCTAAAGAGATCGTGTCTGACATAGACACGAAATTTACTTCCAACTTTTGGAAATCCTTGATGGTTGGTCTAGAGACCACATTAATTTTTAGCACAACCTATCATCCTCAAACCGATGGACAGATGGAAAGAGTGAACAAAATATTAGAAGACATGCTAAGGATGCATGTAATGTATCAACCCAAAAAGTGGGAAGATTACCTGCCACTAGTGGAATTCGCCTACAACAATGGCAATCAAGAATCCCTAAAGATGAACCCTTTCAAATTCCTCTATGGTAGATCGTGCAACATTCCAGTCAGTTGGATTAATCTCGTGAATAGAGTTACTTTTGGACCCGAAATGTTGAAAGAAATGGAACAAAAAGTGACTCAGATAAAACAAAATCTAAAGGTTGCTCAGAACAGACAGAAAAGTTACGCCGACCAAAAGATAAGTCCAAGAGAATTCAAGATGGGAGACCACGTATATCTCAGAGTTAGGCCCAGGAAGAGTTTCCTAAGGATGGGAGCTTGTGCCAAGTTGGCACCTCAGTATTGTGGACCCTTTGAAGTTCTAGATAGAGTGGGACCTCTATCTTATAGACTAGCACTTCCTCCCACAGTAAAAGCACATAATGTTTTCCATGTTTCATTATTGAAGAAATATGTACATGATTCTAATCATATAATTGACTGGTCTATTATCTAGGTGGAACCGGAGGGACAATTTCTGACAGAACCTCAATGCATACTGGATAGAAAGGAAACCCCACTCAGGAACCGAACCATTGCACAGGTCAAGGTGTAGTGGAAACATTTTGGCCTAGATGAAACTACGTGGGAAATGGAAGATTCCATGAAACAAGCATATCTGATTTTGTTTACTTCTGTACATACACATCATATTGATATATAGAACATTGAGGATGATGTTCCTTTAAGGGGAAGGGAATTGTAACACCTTGTTTCCCCCAGTCTGTAAAAATAACTATATTGGCCAAGAACTATGGAAAACTCAAAGATGTGAATGTTTTATTTGACGAACATTTGCATAAAAGGTTGATGAATGTAAATTATATAATGAATATGTGTTTCATGACTGCTAGGGGGTGGATGTGCTAAAAGAGACCATGATGGCTAATGAGAGGTGGTGGAAGGGACCTGGAATGGTTGCGTTAACTTCCACTGAGCCAGTACCGTACTGGTTTTTACTTGCTCAAAGACCAAAGCAGCTCTCTGATCCTGGAATGGATTTCCCGTCAGATTGGTAGGTGGGGAGGCTCCTCAAGAGTTAATGAGGGGATGGGGTGAACCGCCCATCCGTAACATCTCTCAAACCTGACCATGGACGGAGAAACTCATGCCACACACAATCTTGCAGAGAAAAAGGTTGAAAGAATTGTGTGGTGGGGGGCAGACAGGGGGACAGCGTGTACGATAGGGATCGCGGAAGAGAACTGGAGAAACCCTGGAAGCGTAGGGAGTTTTGAATATCAAGAGAAGGAGAGTAACCTTCATCCTGGATTATTTTCCCATATCAGGAGAAGGAGAGTAACCTTCGTCCTTGATTTCCGTTGAGTTGGAAGTAAGAGACTAAACCTCAAAGCATCGTGGTCTAGCTCAGGGTGGCTAGTGGCAAATCCATTTGGAGTCACTGAGCCTATGGTTGGGTGGAAACGTGAACCCCTCTCAGTATTTGCATAACGCCTGGTAGATCTGATAAGTGTTTTATACCTTGTATTTCGAACTGAATATCATGAATACATGCTTATGTTTATATGCCCATAATAATTTCTGTGTGGAATGATTGCCTGGTGTTTTAAACTGGAAATAGTGGATGGATGTGTATGTTTATATGTCATTGTTGGTTTCTATACAAATGGTTAAGTCTACAACATGAGTTCACTCCACCGAGAATCATTTGTTTGCTTGATTCTCATAATATTCTGGGAAGGCCCCTCGAGAGTACTCTTCCCCGGGGATTACCCATAAACCCTGGAACCGTGTTGAACCTTTACCTAGATATTTGACTAAGATTTTGGAATATTGGACAAGAACTGTATGAAGGTTCATGCAATCCGGGTCTGTAAACCTTATGCACAGAAGGATAGCTCTCTAAGGTATCGGAGTCGTGGGAGTTTGAAGCCCTGAGAAGTTGAATTTCATGATTCAAGCTCAGAAGGGATAGTGAGCCCAATTATAGAAAGAGAGAATAACCTATCATTTGGTAGATGAAGGGTCGGAATCCTTTCAGAAATACCCCAGATCTATCAAGACTGATGGATCTAGAGAAGGAGCACAGGCCTTAGCACCTCGACCCTTTCAACCTTCGCAAGTAGCGATGGGATCCAAGGATCTAACAGAGCCCTATTGACCATCGATCTTAGCCTTTGTATAGGCAGGAGAGTAGCATTTCGCTGACTCACGACTTGGAGTGGTCAAAGGTATGGCTACATGAACTCATGATTCACAAGATCACGACATGATTGTGACCATTGGATCCAGGCCATGGGAGAATCGTGGGATAAGAACTTTCATGGTTATCGCCTATCGAGGGTTCAAAACTTGAGAGAGTTTATTTTCGATTGTAGAAGTCGCGAAGTGCCGAGTGCTGAGGGCTCGTGAAAACATGTGACCCATCCATAAGTGGGGATGGCGTGGTTTACAAGTTGTGTAACAACAAGTGGCCAGAGTAAGGTGGGAGTAGGTGACAGGTGATGGACACATGTCGGTAGGGAAAGAGTCAACCCATTGTTGACTTATCATATCTCGGGGATTTGTGGAGGAGGAGCATGAGGGCTTGACAATCCAGCTCGTGAAGTCGTGAGATGTGAGTAGAGCTAGTATTTAGGCTAGGAAGCGGGTGATAGGTGGTGGACACGTGTCACCTGGGAAAGAGTCAACCCTTTGTTGAGTTATCGTATCTAGAGGATTCATGGAGGAGGAGCACGAGGACTCGACACTCCAGCTCGCGAAGTCGCGAGATGCAAGTAGCACTAGTATTTAGCCTAGGAAGCAAGTGATAGGTGGTGGACACATGTCACCTAGGAAAGAGTCAGCCCTTTGTTGACTTATCGTGGCTTGAGGTTTCGCAAGACGAAGAAGTTGCATCTTGATCGCTAAGGCCGCGAAACGCCGAGAGCTGAGGTCTCGTGCGACGGGTGGCAGTGACACAACTCATGAGTAGAGTATATCAGAGGTGACAAGTGGCGTGTGCACGTCGCTTTGGCAGAGTCCACGTAAAGTTGACCTCTCATGCCTTAGATATTTGCAAGGGAGGAGCACGAGGTCTCAACACCTCAACTAGCGAAGTTGCGAGTGGTGCTAGTGTTTGGCCTAGACTACGGTTACATGTAGTAGGCGCTAGTGAGGAGGGAGCCATACCCGTATCGTATCTCAGGTATCGGTGAGTCGAGAGTCTTGAATCCCAACTCGTGAGTTGCGAAAGGTGCTTGCACTAAGGCTAGGGTGTGGTCATTTGGAGGAGGATAAGGGAAGGGAGGGTCTGCGCTAGGCCCCATAGAAGTCTCAGGGATTCTATCCCTCAAAGAAAAAGACGAAAAATCTAGGTTACCATAGTGGGTGTGTGACAAAAAATCATGTACATACGTGATTTGTAGGGGGTAAAATCATGTACTTACATGATTTGTAGTGATGACATGCGCATACAGATCTGTACAAAACAATTCAAAGGAAAACATATTTTTTTGTTGGGTGGCTTGTTGAGCAATGGCAGGAGGTCAGGAAGTCATTAAGGAGATATAAAAGAGGTTGAGTAGGAATTCCATCTAGATATTTGAGCCACATGAGAGCACATAAGAGTAGAGAAGGACTTTTTCTCATGTGACTGATTCATCCACTTTGGAGAGAAGACAAAATTTTTCTCAAGTGCTTGAGCCATGAAGGATAGTGACTCAAGGGGATATGAGATGGGTGAATATATTTTATCAAGATATCAGATGATGAAATATCTATTGGGGTTATTGAATCATAGACGGAGAAAACAAGTGTGTAGGGAAGGGTTCAAGGAAATGAGAAAAGGGTCAGCAAGAGATATAACAATCAACCAACAATATTGAAGGAATGATCTTGAGGTTTACATGGATTGATTGTTTGCTGATTCATATTCCTTAGGAGAACCATTATCTTGGGACATGAGACTATAAAGGGATCCAAGGGGATCTTGGATCATGGATCAATGTTATTGGAAGAGAATAAGGAGTGAGAGGCTCTAAAGTTTGAGAAGCTGAGAGGGAGTCAACCTTCAGGTTCAGGCGGGAAGGAACAACCTTCCAAGTATATAAAGAAGGAGTCATGGTATGAGATAGCCATGTAGGATGGTTAATAGATGAAGGATTCTAGGAGGATGCTCATAGGAAGTGGGTCTTTAGAGACGGGTCAAATCATGATGGAAGGGATAACTTCTATGTCAAAGGGTGTAGCCAATCAGATGGATTGGAGAGAAGGCATGGTAGAAAATATGGTAGTGAATATAGAGCCAACTCCATGGTGGAGAAGTACCTTCCTCCCTAAGAGGGAGTGTTGATTTTAATGGTAGCATCAGAGAGTTAATTCTACATTGGCTTGTGTCTAGCATGTGGAAGTCATTGAAATCCTAGTGTGAGTTTTTTTTAGTTAAAAGGAATCGATTAAAGTAAAAGTGTTTTTATTAGTGAATTGAGTTATTTAAATAACATGCTTAGCATGCAACATGTAATCTAAATCTCAAGTGAGTGTGAGAAGTAATCTAAGTTTTATATCACTTTGGATATTAGAAACAAATCGTAACTAGTAATTATAAAATCAAGGCTATGGTAAAGGAGAAGTCACTTTGGGAGGAATTCGCTTATGTTGTGGGAGTCGACACAGCCGAGTATCTTTGGTGAGATTCCAAGATCGGGATACTATTGGTGAGATGATAAGATCAAGGGAAACTCTTGGTGAGATTCCAAGAGAAAGGTACCTTTGGTGAGATTCCAAGGTTGGGACCTTTGGTGAGATGTCGAGATCAGGTTGTTGTAGGAAAATCTCCCTGCGGACAGGTAGATCACCTCTAAGAGCTTGACCCTAACTCTAGACAGAAAATGCTTAACGTGGACACTGACTTCCTTTCAAATCTATCTAAACTAACACATGAGAAGGAATGATGACAGAAGTACCTTTTTATCAACGTTTGTCCCTGCACGCTCCGAGTTGCGCTCCAATCCTTTGCTCCTCGCTGAGTTCTGTAGACAAACAAGATACGACCACTTCCTACTCTATTGATATTATCTTGAAAATAGATCTATCAGTTAATGATAAGTTCATGTGACATTAGACACAAACTAGAAAGAAACAGGCCAAGCGTGTCATATTAATGAGAATAACAACAACAATACTTACAATCATAGATGTGAATGCGACAGCTTCATCAAGTCCTCTTCGTCTAACCCTTGCCTGAAAGATCCACAACTTGGATAACAACAACTTCACTGATCACTCTCTTCTGGCTGATTGTGTGTTTCCTCCTAGATCATAGGTTTCATGCTAGCAATTCTTCTCCCTTTCCACCATCATAGAGCCTGTTTATATAGGTTAAGAGGAGCTTAACCTCTTTAGTTATCTTTAGAACAAGTTGGGAACTTCCTCCTTAGATTAGGGATCTCTTGATGAAACCAAGAATTCGAATATAACTGCCTCCTAATATTGAAAGATCCTCCCCTTATTCTCCTCAACGGGCCAGCTACTGCCTCAGATTAGGCAGCGCTCCCTTACAAGGGGCATCAGAGCATTGTAGTGCTCCCTAGTAAGCTTTAGGGAAGCATAAACGCCTTCAATATTAGTAGCGCTCCTTCAGAGGGGGCAGGGGAGTGTTATAACACTCCCTGAATCCTTGTAGGGGAGCGCCAACGCTCCTTAGGCTGATATAGGGGAGTGCTTCCCCTCAAAACCTTTGTTTCAGAGCTCTCTTCAGGTGTTAAGAGTCATTTGACTTCAGTGAACCAGTTTTCCTTCTTCAAATCAAGCACATGAGGTGTTCTAAGTGTCTCCTTAGTGTCGTCGGCATGGTAGTATGCTCGAACATTGTTAGCGACACTTGTGACCAACTTGCGACACTTGCGAAAGTTGTAAGGAAGATGTGACACTTACGACAATTGAGAGGAACAAGCGACTCTGAGTAATTTTGATGTGTAACAGATTTCCCCCCAAAGTATGAAGTTAGAAGATGCAGACTGATAACTGAAATACTTTGTAGACATTAAAGCAAGGGTATAGACTTGGAGAACTTGACAGAAGTTGAACACAAACATCTAACAAATATCATGACATATTTCAAAACCCAAGGCAGGCATACCTATGCTTGGGTGATCAAGACTTTCAAGATATGGCCGCAATAAAATACACTGCGGATCCATAATTGTATTGATAAAAAGGTATAGCCACCGAGGATACAATGTGGATCTATACTCTGATGACTCGGACTGATCGTAGCCACGAAGAATACACAGTGGATCTACGAGATGACAAGACACAACCATGACCAATACAAAGTGGATCTATGTTACAGTGTATGTGTTCTTTGTCCAATAGAAATTCCTTCGCAGCCTGGACAAAGCATATATCAAAGTGATCACTCAACCTAGGGTATTCTTACCAATCCCAATATGATACGAATCTGACCATGTGAATAGATGTCCTGACGTCGAACATGGCAGAAACCACTTGATTACCGGTCAATGGTGTAAACCGTTAACAAGTGCGAGGGAAATCACCATTAATGCCAATGATTCCCAAGGTACCTTAGTACATTCCAGCGAATGCGAATAGATGAGATGAGGTCGAACATCCATGGAATCATCCGATCAGAGGTCAATGATGGAAACCTACTGCCGAATGTGAGGAGGCCTGCCATTGAGGCATGCAGGTCCCAAAGTACTAACTGGTTTCTAAGTCTAATTTTCGAATAATGTGTTGAAGTTGACAGGAATAGACTCGTCGAGGGAGGGCCTTGATGTATCCCCCATCAATGACATGAAACAGACATGGATATGTAATTGGCAGATCAAAAGTACATGGACTAACACAGGTTTTGATGCAAGATATTTGGGATGGCTGACTTCGAGGCGGATACTTCCCTTGAACACTGAGTCACAACAGAAAAACATGACATGGACCAAAACTATGCACTGGGTATCGTGACTTGCGTCGGGTGACCCAAAGGAGTGAAAGGAACTCAAAGGATTGGCTCAGTGCATAGGTTCAACGGATTATGATATGTGAAAATGGAAAAGTGCCGTGTTCAAGGGCGACTCTAAGAAGTGCTGGATGATGTTCTCAAGAGACTGCTTGGCTTGCTCCTTTCAATTTTCCCCCATCCAGATAGATGAGTACCTCTTTTTGGTTTAATGAGCTCGAGGAGGATAACACGTGCTCAATATAACTCACCTTCGATAAGTTCCTCTTCCTTTGTTTAACGAACCGAAAGAAGTAAGGGTTCAGTCCCATATGGGTCTATCGATGTGTGCTCTAAGGAGTCCAAAGACAGAAAAATCGAAGGTTTTTCGATATTATAGAGTTTGGAAAATCACTTAAAAGAGAACTCTCTCAGTTCCTTTTTCGTACAGTAGTCCAACGAGACCAAAAAAGGGTTAAACTATCGCTTGAAATATGCCCTTTCTGACCTTTTAACGAGTGTGAAAGGAAGCAAGGTCACTTGACAATATTTTCATATTTAGAGAGTCTGAAAAGGGTTTAAAGGAGACTCCAGGGGGGTTCCTTTTTCGTGTGTTCGTATCCGTACGGGTCCGAAAAAGAGATAAAAGTTTACCCGATTACGTTCTCATATTATCGAGCTTGAGAACGAACTAAGACTATGCTCATAAGTGTGACAAGGTGAATAATCCATCAGGACTGCCAGGAAACCTACGATGCCAAAACTACAAACCAGGGTTTAGTAAAGCCATTATATCATTAGAGAAACCCAAGAAATGACTATACCTTATGAAAAATGAAAATTTATAAATGACAATTGATTTGAAATTTTATTTACCATTTCATTTTGCAAGGATTTTGGAGTAGTGGAGAATCTCATTTTGAAGCGGATCTTGTTTTGTTCGCTGCCGGAGCTACGACCGACCATTTCGCTTACTGTTCGGACCAGGTAGGTGTCCATCTTGTGCTCTTTCAATTGCATGGTTTGGTATTCACTTTCATAGCATTATTTATTTTAAAACACGAAGCCCTAAGTCACCCCAATTAGAACCAAATCGACCTCTTTGAAAATCAATGGGAAAACGGGATTTGTTTTGCAAAAAACATTCTAGGAAAGGATGGTTAAGATGCCAACGCCCTAGAAGTCAATTACATGGGTCGTTTTTTAGCAAAAAATCCATGGGAAATCCCCCACGCACGCCCACGTAGCCATAAAATCATTTTGATCTTTTAAAACATTTTTATCATTGTTTGATGAATGTTAAATGCCTAGGAGAGGGCGTGGTGGTTAAAAAGAGCGTGTGGTTACTTTTAAATGAAGTGGGTATCTTATTTCATGTTTTAAATTGCTTTTGAAAATCGCTGAAATTGCCAAAACGTGGAAATGATGAGTTTTTTATTTCTTTTTGTTTTGTAGGTAACTTCAGCAATCATGATTGAATGGAAAGAGAGGGAACATGAGATGGATGACTTAGTCGCCTTACGAAGTCCTCGTACACGTGCCTCTTTGCGAGCTTGTGGTTTGCTCAAATTCTTCAAGTTACAAAAGATGAAGAAAGAGATTTTATTGCTTGAGCATATGATTGGCCTATGGGACGTTGCAGAACAAGGATTCCGAATTGGCACACAACTTTTAACCATTGAGTTAGAAGACGTGTACTTTTTGACTGGCCTCTCGAAAAGAGGGGTCCCCATATTGTTCTCCGGGCAGTGGGTGCTACCTGAACAAGTGGACGTGTATTTGGCATGCCACTGCATCCCAGGAGCAAGGCTGGTATGGGGTAGAATCCCTATCAAGGATATTCGAGATTTTCCCCTCCGGTCTATACTATTTGCTATCATGAGTGTGACAGGAAGCACTAGCGCTCATCTAGCATCAAGATCACAGGTGGCTTATGGTGTTCAGTGTTTGGAACCAACACTATTCAACTGGAGTGCAGCGTTCCTTCGAAATGTGAAGGAACAGATCTCACGATGCAGGACTGGACAGAAGAAGTTTGGTTACGGCTCATTTTTGGTCTCATTTTTTCTAGAGCACATACCTCATATGCAGCCTCAGATAGCACTGGCGGTGCGACCAATGGATGAACCTAGGATGGAGAGGTGGACTAGTCTGTCTCCAAGGCTAGTGTCGGAGTCAGAGTTCCATTTCACTGGCGATTTATTTGCCTGGATGAGACGGTAGTACCTCTGGATAGAGGACTTCCCTTATGCCAATGTAGATTTCTACGAGAGCATGGACTTGATTTTTTCCGCGGGGGAAGACTGGGATGAGTCAGGTAAGGGACTGAGCCATACATTGTCTAGTTTCTATTTTTAAATTTTTTGATGTATATATTTTTTTTGGGTATGTAAAAGAGTTTTAACAAATGTATTGTTTTCAACATGAAGACAAGGGAACAGTGTGCCCAGTTGATGTACCGATACCAGGACATCGTGGGGGCGTCCCGGTTGCAGCAGATCCGACAGTACCAGTGGTGGGTCTCAGAGAGGTTGAGAGAAACCTCCATGGCCTTACGATGGGCATCCCTCCTCTGCAGAGGGGGGAAGTTCCTTTACATCTATAGTGGCACACTGTAGGAGTACCGGAGAATATCAATTCTCTATTGAGGCACGTAGTGCAGGAAATAGTGTGTTACTCACATCACAATGTAGTGCGGGGAGATTAGAGTCTCTCCGGTGATCATATTTTTTGTATGCCTTGTCAGGCAACATTGTATGGGTGGAAAGACCCAATATTTTTCTCTTCTACATACTTTTTGATGTAATACAAAAATTTCAGTCACGCCACACACACACACACACACACACACATATATATATATATACAGTTTCGAGTTTTTATGATGCCAATGATTTGTACATGATGATGTCTGTGATGTGTTTTAATTTACATGTACTATACAGTTTTGTTTTTCTTAACTCTTATATGTGGGAAAGATATCGATCCATGATATAATTAGCTAACGAATCTGAAACACTATTAAGTTCTCTTGGAATGTGTCTATATTCAATGTAATCGAACATTCGTTCAAGACGGTGAACTTGCAAGTGTAGACGTAGCAGGATAGGACTATGGATAGCGTAGATGCGGTTGAGTTGATAAACCACGAGTTGGGAGTCTAATTAAATAATGATACAAGAGATACCTAGGGAGGAGGCTTGGGTCAACAGTCCAATGACAACATGATATTCTGCCATATTGTTGGTTGCTGGTCCTAAACAGATGACTCTTGAACTCACCACCTCGTCAAACTGATAAATAACCCATGTTGTCGAAGCAATGTTCCGGGTATGTCAGTTAGCGCCATCCACGAACCCAAAAAAGATAGGAAAGGAAGACGTCATCTTCGCATGAAAACACAGGCACAGTCATGGGTGGCAATGGTAAGGACTAGAGCACGCGAAAGAAATAGACACACCAAACTTAAATACAATAATGTACAAAGTACAGATGCTAGGTGATCTAGGCATAGTACTTCTTAAGGTAAAGCCCGTTTCGGGGCTCTCCCAGGGAAATTCCATCATGATCAACTAATTCGTAGGCACCTTTATGTAGGACACGCTTCACGATGTAAGGACCGTGCCACATAGGTTCTAGCTTTCCTGTCCCCAATTTATCATGAGCTTGGTCATAAATGAGGACTAAGTCTCCTTCTATGAAAGTCTGAGGTTGGACGGATTTTTCATATTGACTCTTAATTCATTTCTGATGTGCCTCATTGGCGAGAGTAGCATCGCGACGTGTTTCGTCCAGTTTGGATAGATACAAGAATCGTTCTTCTTCAGCAGAAGTATGGGGCAGGAGTTCAATTTTTAGTTTGAGTGATGGAATCTCACACTCGATTGGTAGGACGACTTCAATTCCATAGACCAACTGGAAAGGAGTAAATCCAGTTGAAGTTTTCACAGAGGTGCGATAGGCCCAGAGAGCAAAGAACAATTGTAAATGCCATGATGTTTTGCTTTCCCCTACCATGCATTGGATCATGGTTTTTAGGACTTTGTTGATAGCCTCAACCTGTCCATTCGCTTGAGGGTAGTAAGGGGGTGAGTTTTCATGGCAAAAACCCAATTTGACATGTAACTCGCTCATCATCTAGTTTTTGAAGTGTGCACCATGGTCAGTGACAATGGCACGTGGTACACCAAAACGAGTTATGATGTGGTTGAAGAGGAATAGACTTGTAGTACAGACATCATTCAGGAAGGTAGGCATAGCCTCAGCCCATTTGGTGAAGTAGTCGACGGCGACGATGATGTAACCATGCCTCTTGGATGAGGTAGGCTTACATTGCATGAAGTCGATGCCCCATTTGGAAAAGGGGCCGATGACTATAATAGGATGCAGTGCCATAGGGTGGGTGTGTGCCTTCTTGTTAAAGATTTGGCAGGGTGGGCATTTTTTGATGGCCTCGATGCAATTTTTGAAAATCGAGGGCCAAAAGTAGCCAGCACGTAGGATTTTTTGGGCTGTGTCCATCCCGGAAAGGTGACCGCCACAGGCGCCAAGGTGACAATCGTTCAAAACACGTTCAACCTCCTCATGAATTAGACATCGCCGAAGGATGGTGTCAATACCACGGTGATACAAATTGTTGCCGATAATGATATAATGGCGAGAGTGGTGACGAATGCGTCGACGCTCTTCGCGAGAGATGTTGGGCTGAAAACGTTGGGTTTGGAGGTATAGGAGAATGTCTCTGTACCAAGGATCAGAGGTGTTGATGAGGAAGAGAGATTCATTGGGGAGAGAATCTCTAGGTTCGATGTTTTCATCCGCACGAGGGAGAGCACAGATGAGCTCGGAAAACACCAGGGATTTTTTGGCTTTAGCCTTCGTAAACTCAAGATCGAATTCTTGAAGAATAACGATCCATTTTGAATATTTTCCCCCAAGTACTTGACGTGTCAAGACATGATACATTGGGTTAGAGTCTACGATTACCGTGGTGGTGCGTAATAAGATGTAGTGGTGGAACCATTGGACAGCGATGACGGCTGCCAGAGCCAGTTTCTCAACATGTGAATATCTGAGTTCAGGTCCAGATAAACTCTTGCTCAGATAATAAATCACATGTTCTTCGCCATTGGGATCTTCTTAAACTAACACCATCGCAATGGTGGAAGTAGAAGCGGCCAAGTAAAGGTAATAATCCTTTGTATATTCGAGGGGATGTAACAAAGGTGCATGGATCAAAGCGTGCTTGAGAGCGTCGAATGACCGTTGAGCGGCGTCATCCCAGATGAAAGGGATGTTCTTTTGCAGCAACCGCATAAATCCTTTAGTGATCTCAACATAGTTGCAGATGAAACGACGAAGAAAGTTTGCTTTGCCTTGCAAACTCTGAAGTTTGGTTAAATTGGTGGGTGGGGGTAAGGCTAAGATGGCCTTGATCTTTAAGGGATCCACCCTGATCCCATCTTTAGAGACAATGAAACTGAGGAGTCGACTGGATTCGACTGCGAAAATGCATTTGTGTGGGTTCAGACGAATACGGTAGAACCTACATCGCAGGAAAATTG
This sequence comes from Picea engelmannii, assembly GCA_009831015.1. Lineage (NCBI taxonomy): Eukaryota > Viridiplantae > Streptophyta > Pinopsida > Pinales > Pinaceae > Picea > Picea engelmannii. The sequence continues at coordinate 677,552 of ML780709.1, read as the reverse complement.
CCCATAAATGATCAATGTGATCGGATCGATTTAGCGAATGGGTGGGTAAATCGTCGAGGTACGGTTCTGCTATATGTTTGATGTCATGAAAAGCATACGACATGGCTCACTGGAAAGTAGCCCCAACATTTTTAAGGCCAAAAGGTAGCTTTCGGTAAGCGAAAGTACCCCAAGGGAAGATGAAGGCTGTCTTGTGTTGATCAGCAGGCAAGATTTCAATCTGGTTATATCCAGAAAAGCCATCCATGAAAGAGAAGATTACGCTCCCCGCACAATTATCGATGATTTGGTCGATGAAGGGCATAGGGTAGTTGTCCTTGGGACAAGCTTTGTTGAGATCTCGATACTCAACGCAAACTCGGATGGTCCCTTGTTTCTTAGAAACCGAAACAAGGTTGGAGACCCATTCGGTTAAAGGGACGGGATAGATGAAGCCAGATTTTAGAAGTTTTTCAACTTCTGCCTTTATAGCTGCGATTTTCTTGGGATGAACTGGGCGAAGATTTTGCCGAACTGGTTTCGCGTCAGGGTAGGTTTTGATTTCGTGTACGACGATTGAAGGGTCTATCCCTGGCATTTCCTCGTAACTCCATGCAAAGACATCGCGGAATTCCTTGAACAAAATGGTGTAAGAAACCACTTCGTCGGGTGTGCAATTAGCACCAAGGTTGATGTTTTCCACGACACCTTCTTTGATTGAAATGTCAATCGTGATCGTAGTAGATATGTTACCCATGTTCCCCTCAGAGAGAGTATCTTGTGTGAGGATAGGAGATTGTAGAGCTTCGGTAACATCGGGAGGGAAGACAGATCGTATGTCTTGGTGGATTTCTTCCAAAGGTGGAAGAAAAGAGGATCGATGGTGGTTGTCATCCCAAGGTAAGTCGTTGATGTTGAGCATTTCCATAATTGATTCGTCTGAAGGGAAAATGTGGGAAATGTAATCGACCACAGATGATAGGGAATCCAACCACGAGGGCACCGAGTAAGTATCGGGTGATAATGAATGTGAATTGTTGGAAGAGGGAGAGGCAGATTGAATGGCTACGTATGCGGCCTTGACTAGGCTAGGTGTCATAGTGTCACCGAGCACATCGAATTCCAAAGGACTAGGCACAACCCAAGGGTCAGATGATTCCAAGGATTGATAAGGCATAGTCGAGATCATATTAACAATGACAATATGATGTGCAGTAGGTGGAAGTGGTGTAGGGAATGTACCCATGAGGATAGAATCTTTCAATAAGCCAACACCAATGCTTTCATACGTAACCAGGTGGTCTCCCAAAAAAGGAATGTTGTTGGTAGCAGGGATGCGAGCATCGGGTGTACTGAAATCAAGTTGATCGATGGTGACAATTTTTCCTTGATGGGGGAATTGTACACATTGAAACACCGACGAGGCGACGATAGTCATAGCATAGAAACAACTTCTTCCAAGTAGTGAGTTGTAATCGAGAGGAGCATCGACCACCTCGACGTCAACGGTAATAGTTTTGTTGCCCAACTGAACAGCTAAGGATTGTAATAATCCACGAGGATGAAAACCTCGTCCATCAAAGGCACATAACATGGTAGTGGATTTGTTAAGGGTAGGTGATTTCAAGCCTTTCCAACAGGCTAGAGACATGAAATAGGTAGAGGCTCCCTCATCCAGGATAGTCCGGTGGATTTGTTGATTGTGAACAACAACATCGATTTGGAAAGCTAGATGGTGGGAGAGTCGCGGTTGATGATCATCCAGATTAAACGTGAGGTTGTTTGATGACTCAGGATCAAAAGCACCGATGGCGACTAAGAGCGTTCTACATTGGCTGGGACAGTGTTGTAGAACTTCCAAGGTGGACATGGCACATGGGGCTTGGGCCAAATCTTCTACAATGTTGTAATTTTGGGATGCCCGTGAATTAGGATTGAAGGTAGATTTTTGGATGCTGCTCTTAGGAGGGTGTAATATGGAGTCAAAAGAAGGTTTCTCAATCTGGAGTGGCCTGGATGGTGGGCTAACAGATGGAGGATTGATGGAGGATGGCAACAGGTATGGCGGAGAACCGTTAGCAATCTTCGGCTTATCAGGTTTAATTGGTGTGTCATATGTCATAGAGCGAGTGGTTAGATTAACTCTATTAAAAATGTAAATGTGGGCACTTGTCGAGGTCTCATCATGGGGTTGGTTGGAACTTCCCCCCGGCGTGGGGGTTTGTGCAACCAAAGATTGTTGCTGCAGAAAAGGCTGAGTGAGCATAGCGGGTTGTGAATTTCCCTTGAAAAGTTTGGCCACTTCATCATGATGTGGGCAGTCTCGAGTGTAGTGATCGTCACCACAAATGAGACATGGGAATTTCGGTTTTCATTGCGGTTGTTTTCTGGCAGGAGGGGTTTGTGGTTGGGTTTTGGGTTGTTTGTTGTTATTTTTCTTCTTTGGTTTGTTTCTCGCTTTCTTCTTTCCCCCAAGTTGTTGTGAAGGGGTTGATTGGACCACATTCACATTATAGACCTAAGTTTGAGGGGGGGTAGAAGAGGTTGTAGTCGAACTGGGAGCAGTCGTCGAAGCGGGCCGCTAGATCGTTCCAGTAGAATGGGTAGTAGATTGAGCTTTGACAGAACCAATAACTCCATCTACATGCGAAGCAGTAGATGGTTTGGATGGATCGTTAGTGGCACGGGTAGCGTTCCGTATCAACTCATATAGAGTACCAGATTGTGAATAGACTAAGTCTAAGTACTGAGCTCGGGCAATGGCTTCTTCCTCGGTGATGACACCACCCATGGCAATGTCACGAGCGATCTGGGGTAACAATGATTTCGTGAACCATTCCGCTAACAATTGGTCAGGAATGACCGCTTTAATTAGCCTTCGTCGTCATATCCATTCATGAATGTGGTCGGAGATATGTACATAAGTTGTCTGATGAAGGGAGGTTAATAGTTCAGTACCCGTCTCGTATCGAATGGGTAGTTGGAAGTGTGTGAGGAAGGACATCATGAGTGAGTTGAAATCGTGAAACGATGCGTGTGGTAATTCAATATACCATTTCGTCGCGGAACCCGTAAGTGTTCTTTGGAAAAGATGCAAACGAATCGAATCATCCATGAGGGAGTTGGATGAACACCACAAATGGAAAGTCATCACGTGGTTGTTCGGGTCTTCTCCGGGCTTTCCGTCGAATTTTGGGATATCAGAAGGAAGTTTAGCTGGAATAGCTGGCCAAACCAGAGAATGATAAATATGATCATTCGTTAACCGAGACAAGTTTGGAAGATCCAGGGTAGCTAGAAAAGGTAGTTGTCGGTTAACCTGTGGGTAATGTTGGTGTGGCAGAGGTACACCAGTGGGGCCCAATACCGGGTTATGTGGATAATTATAACTAGTGGGCCCTCTCATATGAGGTTGGTTTTGACCAAGGTACATGTTGGTCACTATAATTGCTTAATTAATTTTAAACAACAAAGTGAAACATAAATTATCAACCCAGGGAAGTCTTTTGTTTCAAAGATAGCCACGCACTATATATGCTCAATTCCAAAAGCACTTAGTGTTGTAGTAAAGA